>VWZV01012698.1:0-184386 GCA_013397155.1 Irena cyanogastra | reverse complement strand
GCGTGGGCGAGCCGGCGAGCAGCCATGGCAGCGGCCATCGCCAGCGGCTTGATCCGCCAGAAGCGGCAGGCGAGGGAGCAGCACTGGGACCGGCCCTCGGCCAGCAGGAGGCGGAACAGCCCCAACAAGAACCGCGGGCTCTGCAATGGCAACCTGGTGGACATCTTCTCCAAGGTCCGCATCTTCGGGCTCAAGAAGCGGCGGTTGCGGCGCCAAGGTGCGTCCCTGTGGCCGGGCCCGCCCGCGGGCTCCCGGGGGGCGGGCGGGAGGGGGCAACCTGTGGCGAGAAACTTCCCGGGTCCTGCCAGCCGGCGGCTCCCGGCTGCCCGGCAGCGGGCGAAGGGCTCCGCGGACTGAGGAGGGCGGCAGCCTGCGCGCCTTCGGTCGGGACCCCGGGGCCAGCCTTGCTGCCCGGCTGTCTGCGCCGGGGCTCCGGTGTGGGTCACGACAGGTGTGCTGCGGGCAGCAAGCTCCTTGGGGAGCCCTGCCCGCCGCCCCGCACCTCCCCATTTTGTTTGTGTTTCCCTCTGAAGGACAAGGAGCGCACAGCGCTTTGGGTGTCCGAGCCCCTTCCCTGAGCCACCAATATGGTTTTGGCAGGTGCAGCCTGGCTGTAGTGAAAGGGTCCCTCCTCACTGCTCGGTGACTTCCCAGTCAGCACAGTGAGAGGTGAGGCACATCTGGCAGCTGAGGGAGAGCTTCTCGGCATCCCTGTGGGTACCAGGTGCAGGTCCACCTGCCTGTTGCCCGTTCCCAGCCAGGGCCTTGCCGTGCAGACCAGCAGGTTTTGCAGGCACCTCTTCTTCAGGGTAGATGACCAGGAGTCAACAGAGAAAACTGGTACCTTGGTGATTGCATTCTGTCCAGCACTTTGTATTAGAACCCTAGAAATAAAAGGAGTAAAATGATGTTGCAGTGACTTCTCTATTTTTTTTCTAATTTTGTGGTATTCAACAGCATTCAGCAATGGTAATGATTTACTCTGTGTCTTCAGGAAACAAGTAGTTTTATAACAGAATTATTATATTGTGAAGAGTGAAAATGTTAAGTATCACTTGAAACGTGGCTAATACCTACCAGTCAATGATAAAGTACAAACCACCCTCTGTTACATTATACAGAATGCCACCATGTGTTGTGGTTTGGTATATATACTACAGCTCTTCTTTAGGTTGGCTTGGAAGATAATTTTAAGCATAATCAGGGAACTGTCCTGATTGATGCTTCCTCCTTCTTTTCCATGGCTCACATTTGAAAAAGCATAAATCAACAAAATCCACACAATTTTATTTTTACATGGCTTTATTGCAGTAAAATTGTTGTGACTCCTAATGCAAGCCAAATCTTGCCATTTTTAGATAGTACAGGGATACAGAGAAGATGGGCAGGAAAATGTCAGTGGCAAAATCTATGGTGGCTTTTTTTAAGCAGTCTGTGTGTGCTTTAAAAGACTAGAGTATCTGTTTTATGATGGTGGATTTTTATAAGTGACATTCTTCAGGAAAGCAAGTTTAGGGATTGCTAACAGCAATTGTGCCTGACCACCTGTGCAGTCTTTTTTTGGGGAAAACTCTGTATTTCACAATATTATCATTTGAGGAAGAGAGCACTGCCTTGCAGCACTGAGATGCCAAACATTTTTTTAGGTGAGAAGGGGCTTTAAAGAGACTTTAAAGTCTCTTTAAAAAGGATTCATCCTTTTTCATTCATTCATTTTTCACTTTGTCACATTCTTGAATAAGAGAACTGAATTAGAACATAACTCTGCTGATAACCACTGACACAGAACATTTCAGCAAGAACAATCAGAACAAGGGCTATTCACCAGTAAAATCTGCAGTATCAGACCCCTGAGTTTATCTTCCTTCATGATGAGACATGGTGATATTTATCCATTGGTTTACATTAAGGTCTCAGAATTACTGCTCATCTGTAAGAATTCCTGCTAAAAAAATACTATCATAGCTTTTACTGTCTGTGTTCCTGATGCACAAAGTGATACATGGAATACCTGTGGATTCAAAGTTGCATTCTATTTAAGAGAGAAACTGAAGAAACAATCAAGCCAAAGTTGTTACTTAAACATCTTATGCAGGATAGTTTTGAGTGAAAAATCATTTGTGGAAAAACCCAAACAAACCACATTTTATAAGAGCGATTGCTTTAAAATACATGATATGAGTTACAAAATGAACATTTAGCAGAGTCTGGTTTTAGGTTTTCTAAACTGACTTAAATGACCAGTGAATTTGTCACTGAAATCGTACTGTCAAATCCATTAAAATAAGTCTTTGCCAAGCAAAATAGGATGAATTTCAAAACATCTGTTGTCAGAAAGGTGCTATGGGATTTTGACAAATAAACCTTGTGTAAATGATACAGAGTGTCACAAGAGCATTGTGAAAAATGAGCTAATCGAGATGTGACAAACCATCTGTAGCATTCTCATACAATTCAATGGAAGAGTAGAATTATATGTAAATTTTTTTTTTAGGTAGAGCATTAAAAGCAAGACTGTGTTTTTCTTGGAATAAAAAAGTGTTTTGCTTTGTACTTACATATGAAAAGTAACTGTCTTCCCATCTTTGAAACAGTTAGGCAGAAAAAACTGGTGGTGCTACTTTTTAAATTAAAAATACACATTTAACCTTGTCCATATATGTACTAATGTGAATTAGGTAAATAGATATGCACAATATATGCACACATGCAAACATGCCAGCAAACCTTAAAAAAAATATTCTTGTTTTTTAAACTCTTCTTTAAAAATGCCTGTTAGTTCTGTTCTTGTTCAGTGGGATTTATTTTAGAAAAAAAATAAGTTATTATGAATGCATAAAATGCTTCAATCATGTGTATACCCTAATGAATTTTTTTCTGTCATTGTGACAAATTCTCTGTTCATGGTCCTTCCTTTAGGGGCATACTAAAATATCAACAGAAGTGGGCTTTGGGAGACTAACATTCATAAATGGTAGCATTAAAGATGCATCCAGGAGCTCAATCAGAATAAAGAGTAATATTTGTATTTACTTAAATATTTGCTCTAATGATAGATGTCATGGTAATTTTAAACAGCCTTTCTAAGACTTTGATAAATGAGTTAAGCTGCCAAAGAGATTTCTGTGGAAGACTTGCCTGCTAATCTACTGAGTGGATGAAACCATTTTCATTTACTGGACATCTTTGATTCATATTCTTTAGTATGATGATATTTCAAATTTATTTAATTTTTATTTTATTCTACCTGTTGTCTGATGAACAAATCACTCTCATTAATTTCTGAATAACCATGAAGCCAAGATCTTGCCTATCTGATGCCAGACATCAATCAATTTTGAATCATCCTCTCTTGTATTGCAGGTTGTTTAGTTATAATAGTTTAATTTATGTTAATATAATCAGAAATGGGAGAATTGTTGGTTATTTTGCTTTCATGTGAAATAACCTTATCTAACCTGGGGCTACCCAATGAAAAGAAGAAAATAAATGTCACTTCACCTCATGCATCTACAAAGCACAGAGATTAAAACATATGCTTGTCACTGGTGCAAATTCAAACTTCTTGGCCTGTATTTTCATCTACATATCTAGCTGCTTTGCTAATCTGAAAAATCTTCATTTGGTTAATTAGGTCCTTTGGGAGTATTCTACTGAAAAATACTGAACATTTAAATGCATTAAAAACCAAGTGTGATGTTTACTGTTTCTGTGTGCTAATACCACATTAAGATTTCTAAATTTATACATAGAGTGTATGAATCTTGGGATGGCTTGGCCCCTGATTTTGTACATTAATATTTATAAGAAAGAGAGACCTAGAGAATGTGTTCAGAAAATGCACTGATTAGGTTTTACTGCATCTACAAAGGTAATTTAATTCTCCAAAGAAAGCATTTTTGGAAAATTCATCAGTAGGTCAGCTAATGTCTTTTGGCAGATGTGGGAGTGGCCCATAATCTCAGATATAAGATAATTCCCAATATACACAATGCCCTAAGAAGTTTCTAGTTCTCCTGCTTGTGGAACAAAGTGGAACTGAAATGGAGGTCTATGCTTGTGAGTATACAGGACTTGTTTCCCAAAGCTTAAGAAACCACATCCACTCCCACCAGTAAGCTCCAGCACTGGATGATCTGCCTTGCTCCAAGTTTCAGCAGACCAAAACACGTGTCTGTGCTTTCCTGTGAGATTGTTCTCAGAATTAATTCTTCTTGGCAGTTCACTTAAGTACACAGGTCCTGCATTGTCTAGGTGCAAGGCTGTCTATTTTTCAGAGTATTGAACTGATGTTGCTTGTTTTTCATTACTTTTCTTCAAATGAAATTGATTAACCCACAACCCTTTTGGAAGTATAAACACAGTCTCAACAGTCTATTTAAGAAATCATTGGTTTTTTTCTTCATTGCTGTTAACCTGTTCAAAGGACTGCATAATAATCACAAACTGAAACTGTGTAAATGTGTACATTTCATGTAAAATATTCTAAGCATACTTAAAAATATTTTCAAAAACATTACTTTCTAGACTCATTCCCATGCATTCAGTATTTCACATAAACCCTTGCTTGCTAACAGAAGCTTTTAAAATACAGTAATGGTTGGAATGAAATTTTAATTCTAAGCTGGTATTGGTAGCTCTAAATGTGATGAATGAGTTGGCTTTGAGACCAAATGGGAAAAAATAGCTTGAAAATGGTAACATAATTTTAGGGACTATTGATTTTTAAAAATATCTCAAACAGAGGTGATAGAATAGTGGGCATTTAATGTACAGATAGTGCTGTGGCAGTGTCATTTCAGAATATCTTTCATATACTAACATTGTTTTTGAATGTAATACTTAGTAATTGGCAATTTAACTATTCATTAGAGAATAGTTAGAATAGTTCATTAGAGAATGAACGCTTCAAGCTTGAATGATCTGGATCTCTGAAGTTCAGGCAGTTTCAGTCCACATATAGACTTGTATTTCTCTTATTATATCTATTAAATGTATTGTAGAACTAAATTATCTGATTATTATAGATAATAAGAGAGCTTGCAGTACAGGTGGTTTCTGATTCATGGCAATGTACCAATAGAAACGTTACAGGTAAGGTCAGGTTTCTATACTGTATTTGAAGACAGAATCCTGTCTTTAAACAATATATAATCTATTAACAGATGTAATTTTTTGTTGTTTCAGGCTCTGATTTCAATCAAACAAAATCCAGAACTTAAAATCTCTTTTGAATGATGAGTTCTCAAGTCAGCAGATTACAAACAGAAGTAATTTCAATATAGAGATAACAGTCAAAAAGTTTGTTACCGAACATTTTTCTGTTGAATTCTTTTGATTTAGGCTCTAAGCGTAGAAGATGTACTGCTGACATCTACTCTTACTGTGCTGTCAGCTNTTATTATCTCAGATGTTATGCTCTGCCATATACTAAGCAGTGTGAAAATAGAAAGAATATTCCTATTCCATGGTATAAAAGGATGAGAAAATTAGTAAAGTTTAAATTGCTTTTATTATGGTCAAAAATCAGCAACACACTTTCATTATATTGTAGACAGTAACATTTCTGTACTTTAGGGGTTTAGTTTGTCATTTCAATTATATAAATAAGATAACCTGCTGAGGTCCAGTGTAGATACTCCAATTTATTTTCCTATGGGACTGAAAATTAAGGAACATATGCCTTCCTGGCTCCAAGGAAGAACCTAGCTGCTTTTGATGCCAGGATTTAGGAATATATATTTGCATTAAGTTAGAGGTGGGCAGGAGTAGAGTCCAGGACTAACAAGTTCTGATTCTATCTTATAAACTATAGCTGTTTTCAGCATTAGTTACCTAAATTTACCTAAATTTATATTTCCGTAAATAAATACATAGCCAAAAAAAGTGGAGAATTTTTGTAATTCAAAGAAAAGCTAGTGTAAGATTGCAAAGATTAAATAGTAAAAGCTTCATATAAAATTTAGATAGATGGACTGTGTTGAAAAAAAGTTACAGGAAACCTTGTTCCTACAAGATTTTCAGGATTCCTAGTAGTTATGGTTGCCATTTTGTAAAGGGGTAAGTAGAAGCTAATAAGCATGATATTGGATGTTCAGTCAGATTCTCATAAATGAAGCTAGAGACAGGTGACTGAAATAGGAATCTGAAGAATATCCTTTTCCTAGGATATAAAGTACAATCCTTAGGATGTAACTAAATTAAACTATTTAATTATACCTGTGATCTTGATTCTAATCCCTTACCCAGGTGTAGAACTTTTGAAAGGCATTGGAATTACTGTGCTATAAAACTACTGTAAGTGGAACCAAGACTGGACAGCTGATTGGCAGTTATCATCAAAAATAAATGATTGAACTCATAATTTTTTAAAAATAATTGATCAAGCATTTTGCTTCATGTAAGAATTGAGCTTTATGAAACACAAGCACACAACCTGTTCTCTCTGGGGAAGTTAATTTTAAAAATATAAAAATAAAAACACCATAATTTACTATAATTTCCATTGCAAAGCCTGGCTTTTCTACTTTATTTGGCAAATTCCACGATGTATCCAAGTTACTTAGTGTAGCTGCTCCTCCTTTAGTACTGTGAAGCCTGGCACGTAGAAAGCATGTAGTTTTGGATGTTAGATTGTTTTCAGTGTTTTTTTAGAAAAAAGGAAAAGGAAAAGGAAAAAGAAAAGGAAAAGGAAAAGGAAGGGAGGGAGGAAGGAAGGAAATTAGTTTTCATTTAATCTGCATTTTAATGGTTCTTTTTACAGGTGAATATGAGTGGAATTTCATGTCCTAATGAAAAGGGACTTTTCAAGCCTCAAGGCATTTTTATTACAGAATTTCAAAGTCACTCAGCACACAGCAGATATGTCAGGCTTAAGAAAAGGTCAGCAGGTTTATTTGCAGTAATGATTCTTGTGGAGCTATGAGCCTAGGGGTGGGAGCTGGAACCAGGGTCTCCCATAATGCAATAATGTGTTGTAGGTGTTTCTTGTTTGATTTTGATGAGCATTTGCACTCCCTGAGTGGTAGAAAGAGGGAGGCATCCTTGCTTACCATTTAAAACTAGAGCAATGGCTGGGGTTTTCTTTTTAGTGAATTTATTCTGTTTTTATTTTAGTATTTTCTGTAGTGTGAAAGAAGATTTTCTGTGAAAGGTAACTATTTATTTAAGATGTCTGTGATCATAAGTACTAAATTTATGGCTTATATATACCTACTTATGTAAAAGCATTACATATATGTAATTCTTAGGTCATGAAAATGCTTTTTTTAAATTATGTTCTACAATGGACCAAGTGAAGGTTCTTATGATTTCTTTCCAAATTTGCAGCAGAGTTTTTCATACAACAGCAGACTTTTTTGTGGTTAAAATGGTGTGTGTGAAGCTTATTGGTAATTTATAAAGAGCAGTCTGTTTGCTAGAATATAAAGTAAATAGGTGTTTACATTTGTTTTTACTTTAATCCTTGATTATTTCTTCTCTGTTTTTTTTGAGGCACAATCTTATAAAAAATTGGTATGTTCAGAAATGTGGTGAAGTAAGAACTTTTTCCAGCCGCTCCTCCACTCTAGTTCATCAATTATAGTAACTGTTCCAAAATCTTTCAACATTTACAGAGTGTTTAGTTGTTCACACACTTACTGCTTTATGCATTGTGAACATTCCAGCTTGAGCAGATGCTCCTCTTGTTTTCATCTATGTAGTTGATGTATAACTGAGTCTTGGATTCCTTTAACTTAATCAGTGATTTGTATCTCTTCATATGAAATTCTGATGAGTTGAAAAGTTTGCCACTGTAATCTGTATACCAGCAACTATTAAATAAATGAGCTCTTAAACTTCATTGCTCTATTTTCTTCTTTCACTTTTCTTGCTGTGTGATCAGAACAGATCCTTCTATGTAATCAAAGCAAACACACATGAAATGTGTAATATTTTGTTCCAAAGAGTATTTTAAACTGTAATATTCAAGCCAACAAGAATAAGATTCCATGAACTATTGAATCACTTTCTATGGCCTTGGAAAGCAACTTGCATGGTAGGAAGGGCTTTGCAGCAGCAAAATTCAGCAAGTCTCCCCTTGTGTCCAGAGCAAGTTTTGCCTTATCAGAGGCCTGGTCAGGCTTGTACATGGAACTACACTTCTGGCATCAGTCCTGAGGACTAGCCACGCTTGCCATCAGGCAAGTAGAGGCATGATTACAGAATGAAGACCTAAGTATGGTTGTGTAAGGACACACAATAAATTAATGATTAGTTCCTCCCACTAGTAATTCCTTTTCACTGTCTTATAAATTATCTGGGATCATGACTGTGCCAAGAAGTAGGAATAAGTATAAAATAGCACAGAATACTTTAGATATTTTTAATAGAAAACTATTCCTGGGGCTGAAAAATGGAGAGATTGATCTCTGCTGATATAGGTAATCTGAAGAAAAGCCAGTTTTTTTGCTTCTAGCAAGGGTTATTGAACTTAGTTTGTGTATGTTTTAAGGATTTGAAAATTTATATGTTCTTCCTAGGGTACTCATTAGAAAATTGTCAATAGTGAACGATATACATCTTCATGATCAGTTCTTACTATCAAGCAAGTAGATTTTCCATCTGAACATTTTTATTCTTTATTTGGATCTTATTCTTTCTTTGTATTTACTTTCTTTTACTCCTACTTTGATAATCAAGTTTTGTGTTTATCACAAACTCCAAACAGAGACTGGTGTGCATATTACTTACACATCTTTCACAGAAAATCAAAAATCAAGACTGTAGTCTTAACCTCCTTATTAACATAGTTTCGGTTTGCTTAAAATAACAGTCTGAATTCTGAGAAGAAGTTTTTGGGGGTTTTATTTGTTTGTTTGTTTTCTTTTTTTTTGTGCAGAACTTAGTGTATGGCTGAACTCTTCAAGGCATTAGATTGAGAGATCCAACTTCATTATTGTTTCCAGTTATATTTTATTTTTCTGATAAAGTAGAAGTATCTGTCATTCTAGTTTATGTATCTACAGACTTTTGCTAAACAAATGAAAAATCTGCTTCAATGGTGCTTCAGTAATGACTTTTTGAGGAAATATTTAAGGAAAAAGAGACAAAAGTTTTTTAATTTCAGCTCTCAATTCAGATGTCCCGAAGTTTGAAATTTATGTGCAACTAAGAACTATAACATTTTAGCACTTTAGTATATGTAAATTAATTCATTAAATTCTGTTTTCTAAGTTGCTTATATGTGCTAAACGACTGCGAGGTTGTGATGTTACTACCCTAAAAACAGATCTTTTGATGTAATACATATGATCTGGGGAATCTTTGCAAAATTAATATATACTGGTCTGTATAACAAATATTCTGTTGCAAACCCTGTGCAAAATGAGCAAAAAAAAAAAAGGCACGTAAATAAATCAAAATGAGTGGATGGCTCAGCTTTATATACATTATGACACTTGGAAAACCCAGAATGCTTCTAATATGCAACCATCTTTCTTTGGAAACAGTGCATATCACAGTAGAGATAAGATCATTGAATCCAGACCACAGAAAGGAAGGAAAACTAAACAATTCCCACTAGCCATACTCTCTAGTTCTCTATTTTAGAATGGTTTATCAGCACTTTGAGTTTTTTGTTTTGAAAGTCTTTTTCTCTTAACGAGAGATAAACAAACTCATCAGGTGTTCATAAAGATAAAAGTTACAGAAATCGATGCAGATTATAATAATCTTCTTGTAATTAAACCAACGTATAATCATTTGTATCTCATTGTTGTGATGACAAAGTGATTGGATCGAGCCAATAACCGCCTCAGGGCCACTTATCATATTCAGTTTAATTCAATCAATCAATCATCATCCTGTTTACCAATGGTTTGTGTTGCAAACATAATGGTTGAAATTAACTGGCGCTGTAAGCAAACAGTTCTTTTGAATTACTGGTGTATGTTTTTAGGTCAATTGATGTCAGTGAGCAGGTTATGCTCAAAATTTGTCAGGGATAAAAAGTCAACAATTCAGGATCTGAGTAACTAAAACTCTCCACTTCCAGAGCTTAAATAAAAATAGCTAAAATGGTTTAAGCAGCCTCAGTGGCAGAACTGTAGAGACCATAGTGAATCTCGTCTTAAAAATTGTTTATGCTTAGAGATTCTTAGCTATAATTTTGTCAGCTTGTTACCAACTTCACACAGTATTGTTATTTTGGTTTTCACAGTTTGCATTTGTTTCAAGTCTAGGCAGGGATGCAAGCAAGATCAGCCTGTTTTCTACTCTTTGCTGAATGTTTAGGTGTAAGTGGTACATGGCTTGAAGACAAGTAGTTGTGGGGAATGAACTGGTGGCAAATTGCTGCTTCTGTTTTTACAAAAACATTCACTGAAAATTTTTGCTAAATTTTCAGAAGCTTCAATCATGTTTATGGGTGGAAAGGGAAAGTTAAATGTACCTGAGCAATCTGGCTAGAGATCTTAGTATTTCTAGATTAAGCAGACTTCTGAAGACAAGGTAATTTTTAGGATTTTTTATTATTTCTGTCCTGATATTAGCATCCATCCAGGACATAAGGAGTTGTTTGAAACACTCTCTTTGAATTGAGTGAACTTTGAATATAGGTAGTATGATAACTTCAGAATTTTAGTTCCTAGCTAGAGTGGGGATACCAGCTACATTTGGAGGCTGAAGCTGCAAAAAGGTTCTGCTTCCTTTGAGGTATTTTTGTTGCAATCACCTGTATCAAGGATGACCCAAATTACAACAAACATGATCTGATGTAGAAACAGTCTTTAACTACTTGCTACTTATTTTTATTCTGTTTCCTCTATTTAGTTATTGATTGTGCAATATTTACATGCATAATGGTGTTTGTTCCAACTGGTTTCCAGATAGATGTGTGTGATTACATAGGGGCAATTTAGGTGTTTGCTGTTGGTTTTCCAGGGCTGTTCAGATGTGACACCAGAGGACTAATGGCACAATTCACATCCTGAACCCAATAGATTGTGGCATACTGAGTTCTTTTTTAGGGATATGTCATAACTGTGTAGGAAGTGAAAAAATGTTTCTTCACTTCTGCCATAATATCAGCAATGTCTTGCACAGTGGCTTTAGTATGTTGACAGCTCTGTGAGTCCTGAGTGCCTCCATTTGGTTATTGGGTTGAATTTTTATCTCTGAGAAGGCTTTTTTTTAAAAACTTTTTTTGTTGTTGGTTTTTTTTTTTTTTTTTTTTTTTTTTGTTTTTTTTTTCTGGATTTCAANAGGTAACATGAAAATTACACTGTTTTGGACTCTACTGGCTACTGCCATGGAAACAGAAAAATATCTTTAGTGGAAAACTATTGAAATACAAGTATTATTATTTTTGTATCCTTTGCTGAGTTTTGAGAGAATACTTTCATGGTGAATTGGACCTTGGCCTTTTTGTACACTGGATGCAGTTGGGCTTTCCACATTTTGATTGCATGGGTAGTTATGTTTATTCTTCTCTCTTTGTAGGGAGGCATTGGATCAGTGTTTTATAAACTACTGTGAGGCACGTCATCAGTGAGCTGATTCTGAATGGTACTAGTTTTTCTGTTTATATGCACTTGTATCTAAGCTTCTGTTTAGAGGAAGATGAAAAAATTGAATAGCTTTTCTTAATTGTCTACATTCAGACTGTATTTAGAGCAAGACAGAAATTTCCCTATTTGCATTCCTGCAGAGGAAGAACAAATATGAATTTCTATAGCTCCGAAAGCCCTTTGCTGCCACCTTTGCCTGTAAACTTCAGCAGAGATGCTTTTGAAAGAGAACAGGATTGTTTTCCAATCATCCCAACACGCAGTTGTGCAGTCCTGCCATTCAGAATCCCAGGGATTGTGTTGCCACCCTTCTTCATTGTGAAGATAAGGCTGAAATAAGGTTTGCCATGATGCTGTTGCTCATTCATTAAGGTAAAATCAATCAGCACTGGATCTCGCATCTTGTTCCAAAGGGAGCAGTGAAACAAACACCCTAGAGCTTATATGCCACTTGGGTAACTATGTGCCCTCAAATTAAATTAGAAAAAGCCAGTAAAAAGGAAGAAGTTCTTTTGATTATCCTAGCAATAGGATGGAGCTGCAGATGCATCACACATGCAGTTATGCTACTAAATGTTAAGGTTGCTGGGTATTAATGCTCTGGGTGTTTATGTGTCTGCTGTGGCAAATAGGTAAGGTGGTAATGTTGTTTCTATGAGCACTTGGACTCTTGAATAGAAAAATATGACACTGATAACAAAGCCATAGTTATTGTTATCTATGCTGTGACAAAGCTTAGACCACTGCAAGGTGTGATGCCTTAGGTCCACACCTTGAGACTATTCAAAACTCAAAAATAGAGTAGTAGTCTTTTGTGGTTTTCTCCCTAAGAAGCTCCAAACAGAAGGACATAGTGCATTGGAAGCTGCTCTGGCTTCTGAAAAGCTTCAGCTTGAAAATCAGAGTAGTAGCAATACCAACAACTTATTAAACAAAGCTGTTCAGAAGATGACTGTTCTGTCATCTGGGAAAGCAAACTGACATTGAGGTTTGTGGAGTTTTTCCTCTGCAAAGCATGCTGTGTTTTCTATTTTGTGAGAACAGCATTTCCAGTCAAAGCCTGTTTTGACAGACACATCTTGACTTACCATATTGGTAAAACACCTGATTACCCAATGAGGGGGATGGAATGGGGGGGAAACTCTGACAAATGTGCCATTTATATATTGTTGCATCTAAAAAACAACGGCCAATATATCAGACTTATTCAAAGAGTAGTTACGTGAATTATTCAGGCTTTAAATTTTATTTCATAGGTTCTGTAATGCCTCATATCTGCCCCAATCCTGCAATTTCATGCATTAAAACATGACCAAGGGAAGTAACAGTTGTTTTGTGACAATCAACTACCTGACAGCAATTAATGTAATTTCAGTCAGTGCAGTGGGGTTGACAGTAAAGTCAAGCTGTACTTGGCTGAACTTCAGGCCCATCCCTGTATCCCTAGTATATTTGACTGATCTTACTTTTCTTAAAGCTTTCTATTACTAAAATAGGTAGATACTTGGAATTCATTTCAATTCTCTAAAGGGAAAATAAAATATAACCGGTTTGTTCTGGATCTGAAATTTTGGAATCTGCTAATGATCACAAACAACTTTGAAACAGGTTTTGGTAAACAAAATCAGAATTTTGATTCCATTTAGCTAATTTCTGTAAATGCAGAAGTTATGTAAATCTTTCAAGACTGAATTTTTCATTTTAGCACATGAAGCTGCAGAAGTTGCTCCTCATTCTGAGTTCATCACTGCAACTAGCAAGCAAGACTGTGAGACCAGACAATAAGTCCATCAGAAGTAGTCCTGGAAGTAGTACATATATGAATCAAAAATATATCTTCCTTTCTGTTCATATCCACTTTGAATATAAGGAAATATTCCTGTGAATTCATTAAACTGCTATTAAAAATAAATTCTGTTTCATTTAAAGGCTTTATTTGAATGGAAGCGTTAAAAAAAACCAACCCTCCCCCCGTGAGTCAAAAGAAGGATCAAGATATTATTTGTCTCATGAAGAATCAGACTTGACTTAAAATATAACTAAAATTATTTTGTTGCTGGAACTTTTACTGAGTGCTTGCTTAAATGAGTCATGTTTGACATCCAGATAGGTTTCAGTACATGGCATTGGTCTTCTAGCTTGCATTCTTAGGGGAGATGCACTATCAAATGTAAGCAAACCTGCCAAACTTCAGATAGGGAAGTACAGCAACATGTGAAGTTTAATATCAAGAGCTGTGTAGGTTAGAAAGTTCCAGTCATGATTCTAGGGAAGCAGAGATATGTATGGTACTTGGTTTAGCCAACTGAGATAAGAGTATGTTTTAAGAAATTAGGATTTATCTAATTTAGGATTTATTTATTCATTTATCTAGGCTTTTTTTTTTATTTGTCTAGGCTTTATTTTTAGCAGCCAAACATAAGCTTTGTAAGGGTTTGGGCTTTCACATAGTGACAAAGGAGTGATGACAGTGGTAAGTCACCTGTGCTAGAGGGGGTAGAATGTGCACACATGTCTGTGCTAATTTTGAGATGGTCTACTGCTGTTGTAGCGGTAATGAAACTCTGCCCTAATGAATATGAGATCTGGGTAATTTATTTTGTGACTTCTTGAAGTGACCTTCTGTTGCACTATGTTAAGTTTTGCATTTTGCTTTGTTTTTTATGCTTGTAACTATAATTGCTTTAAAAAAAAAAAAAGAAAACAAAAACCCAAAAACACAAAAATGGAGCAGTTCTTTAGGGCTCTATATTATCATCAAGAAAAGGAGAAAAGAATTAACCAGATATTTTAGGGTGAGCAAGTAAAGTGAAATTGAAACACATGATCCTTCTTCCTAGGCAAATGAGCCACATTTTTTTCTGGCCCTCTGGTAGAGGTTTTTGGATTGATGTTTTGATTTTGCCTGAAACTATTTTACTGGTCTGTCAGGTTAAGCCAAATGCCAAGCTTCCGTCAAAACAGGAGAGCTTTGTTAAAATTTCTACTGGAAAACAGTCTTAAGGCTGGAGAATTTTTTTTTTAAACCCTTAGGCATAGAAAGCAGGTCTGCAGCTTGAACACTTTTCTGTCACGTGGACATTTCAAGTTTTGAGTTCCTACTCACTTTGATTCAGATGAAAAGCCTTTAACCCCAACCTGCATTGGTTGCCAAGCTGATAGTTATTCCTGTGTGAGTAACCCTGGAAATGTTTTTTCTTTCCTTTTAATTTTTTTTTTTAAGAAACCTTTATTATAGGCTTTATCCTAAGAAGTATTTCACAATGGGAGCATTATTTTATGCTTAGTTTGCTCTGGAAAGCTTTTTCAAAGTACATTGACGTAGATAACAGGTGACTGATGTTTATTACAAATGCCAGGACATTATCAGAGAGGGTTTGGTGGTGTGGAACAATGGTAGCTGTAGGCAGATAAAGCAAAAAAGAATCACTTCAATGTCTTAGAACCATTTTTCTGTTAAACAGAGACATAAACTTTAACCCCCTTGAGGCTGGTTTTATGCATTTTCTCACATCCACATGCTGATTTTAGACACCAGTTGTTTATTTTAATACCTGTGGTACATGTTCACTATTGTTGCCTAGATCTTTATGAAGTATGTGTTTTGCTGTTGCAAGATGTCATAAACTTGTTTCTTCAAGGGACTGAATAAGACAGGTGTCAAGTAGGATGTGAAGCAATCTAACTTCTGGAATGCTGTGGATGAGTGTCACAAAGGCAGAAGGGCTGTTCCCTTTCAGGGTGTCATTCATGGGAGGTTTAACCACTGTCACATATTTGTGTAGAATCCTGACTTTAAGGTAGTAATTTTAATTTATTTGGAGAGAAATAGAGTTGTTTAGCACCTTTTCCTGTTTTCCCTGCTAGGAAATAATTTCCTGTTAAATCCAGTTTTGAAAAAGTTCTGCCTTAGGGATGGCATTTCAAAAGATTTCCATACTAGCTGGATTCACATGACTCACAACCTTTCTCAGACAAGTTTCATTGCAATCATCTGTTACATCATTGGTTATTCGTTGTGGTCATTTACCATTGAATCTGAATGTTCTTCCAGGATATTTTGATTCTGCTGGAGTTTCAGGAAAAACAAAGTACGTTTTCCAACCAGTGAATAGGTGGCCATGGATCTACTCTAGACCCTAGGTGGGTTCACCTAATTCATTCCTGGCAGTGTTCAAGGCCAGGTTTGATGGGGTTTTGAGCAAACTGGTGTAGAAGGTGTCCCCTGCCTATGGCAGTGGGATTAGAACTACATGATCTTTAAATTCCTTTATAATCCAAGCCATTCTGTGATTCTGTGAAATGTCTCAGGACTTTTAGAGAAGTCTTAGAGCTATTTATGGTTTACAAAAACTGCCGTTAAAATAATTTGTGACTTTTCAGAGGAGGTAATTCCACAGAGAAATTATGTATTCTGAACAACACATATCCAGTAGTTAACATGAATTAACCAAAACATAATTTTAGAAGCAAATTGTTTGATTTGAAATTGTTTGGAAACTGTTGACAAGGGTTTCTTTTTATTTTTTTTCTCCCTTCCAGTTGCATTCATCAGTAGATGACATTTTGCTATGCAGATAGGAGGTTTCTAATAAATGATGTCTATTTGCACTGACATCTTTTTATTTTATTGAGAGTGGCAAGCCTTTCCCCCTTCACTTCCCCCCACTTAAATTTCCTCTTTTTAAAATCCTTGCATTTGCCTCAATGGTGTGATTAATACTGCTTTACAGAAACAAAGACAAGCAACTTGGGGCCTCTGACATGCTTGTAAATAGTGCTTGCTGTCTACCCAGTTATTAATTGTGTCTTCTCCAGTCCTATTAAGTCCTTCTGTGTAGCCTGGCAGGGACATCTACATACTAGACTAGGAAGCAGAAAACCACATTTGTACTGCTGCATTGGACAAACTGTTCGTCCTCTTAGTTCTTTTATTTTGTTGTCTGTAAAGTGAAGGTGAGTCTAATCCCTTGTGTTTAGGCATGGCCTGGAAATCTGCTGGCAGCAGAGTCTTTTTACTGTGACTTTACAATATGAAGCTAGTGCTTATTGTGCTCCAAGAACATGCCCCTGTGCTCTGGATCAGCCCAGTCCCCTCCAAAGTGGAGCCTGACCCACACTCCTGAGTGAGCCCCACAGTGCTATCCTCACAGTCTTCCTGCTGCTGGAGTTTGAGTAACATATTCACTAGAGTCTTCAGGATGTTGTAATTGATAGGGCACATTAAACATCTCATAGAAACTAAAGGTTTTTTAACCTAAATATCATGGAAGAAGCTTGTCTTTGAACTTGAACAATAATTTCAATTAATAACTCTGCGGCCTTTACAATTTATATTTCAAAATATTCAAAGCTAATCATGTTCTGGAATTAAAGAATGCTAAATAGAAACACAGAGGCAACTTTTGATGCAGTTTTATGC
Organism: Irena cyanogastra; assembly: GCA_013397155.1. Classification (NCBI taxonomy): domain Eukaryota; kingdom Metazoa; phylum Chordata; class Aves; order Passeriformes; family Irenidae; genus Irena; species Irena cyanogastra. The sequence goes on along the minus strand of VWZV01012698.1, from coordinate 167,415 downwards.
ATAAATTAAAAACTAGCTTTGGTTTTCTTTGCATTAGAGCTGGACAGCTAGGGATTTCGGGAGGCAGCCAGGCAAATTCTATGGAAGACTCTTGTCCTCTCTCAGTATACAACACTTTCCCAGTGAGAGGCTGTAGGTTCTGCTCTTATGAGAGTCTGAATCTGGTAGTAATACTCTGCTTCCTTGGTGTCTCTGTGTTTCCAAATTGGGCATATACCTATCACAAGTTCTTTAGATTTCAGGTCCTTTCATATGCATCAGAACTAGCTTGGAATCAGAAGCCTCAGAATCAATCCCATTGACTCGGGTGGAAAAGATTTATGTGCCTCTGCTTTAGCTAGATTATTTGATAGGACATGACTGTGTTTCAAGGTAATTTTCTTTGCAATGTAGAGCTCAAAGCAACAAAAGAGTCTTCATAGACTTTAATAATGTTTCTCCTTGTAGGGAAAAGATGTGAACCTGGGAACAGTATGGAGTAAAGCTTTTATTTTCAGATAGATATTTTGCAATTTTGAATATTTTCTCCAATTTTGAAGCAGGTCTTTTTTTCATGTTGTCAGTCAGTTGAACTTTATAGTTTTAAATGTCTTTATATTGAACAAACTATTTCATTTGTTAGGAAACAAAGGATTTAAACTCTGAGTTTATGACAGTTTTGTTTGTTTTGGCGTGACCAGATGTGTTTTTCTGCAAAATACACAGTGAGAAATATGGTAGGTGGGTTTTGTGGCAGCACAAAGTTGACAAGTGCATGAGTCAGAGTCCTGGGAGCTTTTACTTCCTCTTTTCCCTTTTCCTCCTCTTCCTTCTCTGGTAAATCTATACTTTGCATACAGGTAGGAATAATTAGAAGCATCAAATGCCACCCACTTGATGAGGCTCCTGCCACAGATTTTAGTGAAGAACCTAATAAAGCATTATGAAGGCTAATCATCACTTTGTGTAGAGAAAGGAGTTGGGCTTGTGTGTCAAATCTGAAAGGTTATGTTGGACACTTCTGCTGTATTTGAGTTGAGAAACAGAGAACAAAGGTCTCAAATCAAAAGTCTCTGAAAAATAAACAAGACTTCTGCTACAAACTGAGCTTCATTGAAAAGTAATTAGATTGATTTAAGATAGCTTTCTAATTTAGTAATGTCCTGTTTGTTTGTTTATTCTTCCTGACTCCCCATGGGAGCTGGAGAAGCCTGAATTTTTGTGTCTTGATAAAAAGTAGAAGTGCTAGGTGTTTCAGCTATGCTATGTTGCTCTTGAAGTGTGTGTAAATCTGCACAGGAGATGTGTTAGGATATGAAGGTACATGGCAATTTCACCAGCAGCACCTCTGCTTATGGTACAGAGGGTCAGTCCTTGGACTGCTCATTGGAGAGCCTGAGTGAGAGCATGTGAGGGTTAGAAAATGCAAGAAGGACAGGCAGCTCAGGCCCAGCATTGGGAAGCTAAAGAAATCTGAAACATTCAGTTGAGAGCTGTCTTTAGGACATTATCACAGAATAAAATTCGTGGCACTTGTTGCAATTGCTCAGTGCTGTGGGCCGATAGCAGAGCTGTCACTGCAGCACCACCAACCACAGGCAGAAGTTGCTGTGGAAATCCCAGGGATGAATTTCCTTCTTTTCAATATCTGTAATCCTTCAGCTTCTAATAGCATTTAACTTGTCAGAATAATAAATGTGCAGGAAACATAAGAGATTTAAAGAGGGTTTAATAATAACACTCAGAAAATGTGCTAATTTTTTCTCTAGAAGCATACCTGTTGGTTCTCCTGAGTGCTGGTGAAAGGCACCTCAGTCTTGACTGGCTCTCACAAGTTATTGTTGCAGTAGCACAGAGATCTGGAGAATGAAATTGCTTTTGATTTATTTTTAAAAGATGCTATTTAAACTTGTATGTACTGTAAAGTGGTTTTCAGGACAAGCTTCAAATTGAAGGGTGGAGTGGAAGTCCTGGTGTGAGAAAAATCCTCAGCTGATAGTTAAGGATGCTAAGCAAGCTAGTTTAAATTTAGTTGTGCCCATATGGTTGCATGTTTGTAGTATAGGCAGGTTTCCTAAAACAACACAAGAGTGAATGAGCAGCTGTCTGGAGCTGGCCATAATTCTGGCTCGTTCAGAATAGTCTGACAGGGCTGGAGTTGAGTCTTGGGAGGAAAGACTTGTCCATAGTGTAGAGAGCATTAGTGTCTCCACTGTGGGGAGAAGTCTGAAGAGCACATGATAGATGTTTTGGGTGCATAAGTGAGCTCTCCCAGGTGTAGTTAATTCAGTGCATTTTTGACCTGTACTTCAGAACGAGGTACCTGTTTCTCACTACTCCATCTTTTTCAAGTCAAAGATCACTAGCTCAGGGGAGATGTCCATCCATGGTCAGAAGAATGTCACCTGTTACTTTACTGAAGAGGCACCAAAAAAGGAGGTCTGGAATTTGCCTTGTTTAGTATCTTCACACATAATTGGACAGCTGTAAGAAATTAAGAGATGATACCAGACTTGACAAGGAATGATGATGCTGTTAACTCTTTTAGCCAAGCAGACAGTGAAGAGAGAAGCCACAGTTATGGAAGTATTGTGGCTCAGCAGCCTTGAGGAATATGTTTTGGTTTGGGGATTTTTTGTCAGTTTTGTATTACACATCTTGAGAGAAAATACACATTTGGAACTGCCATGGTTCTTCAGTCTGACTCACTACTCTGCAAAGTGCACTTGATGGCTGGATGGTTGTTGAAGTTGCTGGTGGGTTTGGGTCTTTGTGCTGATATACCTCTGTGAAACAACCTGAAATTATAGACTGCACTGCATTTCCTGGTAGCTACAAGGTGCAGTTTATATCTTCTGTTAAGTTCACAGCCTGAAGAGACTCTGTTTCTATATATTTGTAAAGAAGGATGTCTGTGACTGAAGACAAATTTGTTTTATTTGTTTAAGCTTACAAATCTGTTTTGTTATTAAAGTTAAGATGTGATTGGGCAGCAGGGTAGAGGGTTATCTTCTTATGTCCTCTTGAATAGTCACTATTGTTGGGCACACACAGCTGGAAAACAATACCTGAATGAGAATACAGCTGGGAAACAATCAAGGAATAAGAGTACAGTAGGTAGGGAGTGAAAGACAGGATGTGAGAAGCAGTGGAAGGAAAGCTTGCAATCTGAACATGTTAAGAAAATATGTGTGGTAGATGCATAGCCAGTTCTCCATGATGAGAGAGCTGCACTGGAGGCAAAGCAGGATGTGAAAAAAAAACAAGATCACTAAATCACTGCAAAATTTCACTAGATAGGATGGGAGATTCCTTATAAAGCTCTTATTTTTTATTTCATTTTCGGTTTATATATTTAAAAGCTATATGCTTTTGTCTGTGTTGTAATAAAATTTAGATTTAGATATTGAAAGACCTATCAGTGTTTTTGAGGTATTTTTGAGCATTATCAAAACATGAACCGACTTTGAGCTCCTCCAAAATCTAAGAGATATTTTTAATCTTGTGATATGTTATAGAATTCTTTCATTTTCTGTAGGTGGCAGTGAGTGGCTGGGTAGTCTCTGCTCAGTGTGTCACCACTATATTATCAAAAGATTCAGAACTGGAAGATTTACTCCTTGTTAGTGAATAATCAAGTTGATCTGAACTGATTCAGCATATTTTCTCATAGATGCTATGAGTATAGTTCTGATTATTTTCTGGTTAGCAGCTAAATAACTGGACTAAATAGTGTTTCCAAAACAGCCAGGGTAATGAAAGTGGGGTAAACAGTTTGATTTTCTTGGGGGGTTCTTTGGTTTGTTTTTTTACCTCCAGGAGCATTAGGTAGAAAAAATGGAATTTGCCAGTTTTAGCCATGCCTTTTTGTTCTTGCTAGAGTCAGTCTTGAAAAACGAGAAGTTCTAGAGAAGCAAAGTTGTTTGTGTTGAAGTCCCTCAAAGAGGTTTGAGCTGAGTGACTGCCTGTCACAGTTTCCTGTGATTGTCCTGTATCATTAGTGTCAAATTCTGCTGATTTCCTTAAAGCCCACATCCTGGGGTCATGTAACTTCATAGTAGTTTCTTTTCTTTTTGTGTATTCCAAGTTTGCTTGGGTAGCAGAGATGAGGAGAAGACAAAAAGGCCTTGAAGGTGTGGCCCAAGTTAACCTCAAACGCAAAAAATAAGCGGAGAGTAGCTTCAGTAGAGAGGGATGGTTTTGTCATGCTGATGAGAAGAGAAATTACTCTCTTATTCGGAATTCGAAAAGATTCAGACTGTGTTCTTCAAGTGCAGGGGATTATTTTCTTGTCTCTGTTTGAAAATCAGTTTTTCAAGCTGCTACTCTTAGGGTTTCTGAATGGTGTTTAATACCACAGATTACAAAGCCTTGCAATCTGTAGGCTGAATGGACTTTTCTCTTTCTCACAGGGAGAATTTGGAAAAAAAAATCTCAGGAAACCAAAGCAGCCGTGCATTGCTTCTCTTTCTGTCTCTCCATCTCACTGTATTCTCACAAAGAAAACATGCAAGTGCTTGTGCAGGTAGTAGAATAAAATGTAAGAAATAGTCTGCTATTTCTTCCCTGGTTAAAGAACATTCCTAGGTAACAATTAGTTACACTGTAAAAAAGAAAGAACTTCACCTTTAATATGATTTACTATTTTCTGGTTGAAGTAGTTCATACTAATCCGCTTCTGGTAACTCATGACATTTCTTGGGTAAATAATTTCTTAAAAAGTAAATAAATGAAAAAAGTAGAACACCCTCAATTATACTTTTTTTGGTAATGCTGCTCATTTTCACTTCTGTTGCTGTTAGTGGTTTTGCAGTTAATAAGTGAAAACAGCAACCCTTTGTGAAAGAAGAATGTAATGCTATTTAAACTGCTAAAAAATTGTTAATGACACTGTATGTGTAATGATATTAAAAATTCTTTTGTAGCTCTTCTATAAGAATTAATGCCAGTGCATTTGTGCTTTCCTAGACAAATAAATACTTTTCTAAGTAAATAAGGCATTGTATTCATACTAACAGCACAAACTTCCTCTTGTCTGATGGAACCTCTGTAATCTTGCTTTCTACAGAAATAATAATGTTCTTAACTAATAACAAATATGGAAATATATTTATTTCTTTTTCACAATGGGATTGTCCATTTCTCAATCAATATTCCTGTGGATTCCTGCATCTCCAATAATATTGCTTCTTCATGAAGAGGACTGAAATGCAATTTGTGCTTAACAGATCTCATTTTGCTGCGATTTCTTTGTAAACAAATTTTGTCTTTGTAAAGAAATCTGTTCAGAGAGCATTGGTGAATGACATGTTTGACAATGAGGATTTATGTTAAAGCATAAGGATTAAATAATAATTTATAAATACACATAATATTCTACTAAGTAAAATTCTAACTTTTCTACTTTTTTAAAAGGTTGTAAGTCAGTTTATTGGTCAAAATTTTTCACAGTAAATGTTCTCCTGTCTGATGTAAAGAAGAAATCCTTTGGTTTTGTACATTATTGAACACTAAATTGAAATGTAATTGTTCTATCAACACCTTTATTTTATTTTGAATGAGTTTTTTAAATTCGAAACAGGTTTATTTATCTTTGGTTACTACTTAATGCTTTTGTTTTGTTAATCAGGAGTTTACATTTGTGCACTAAATTATTAGTACTGATGAAAAAGGATAATTCTTGTTTCTTTTGCCTTTCTGATTTATATATTTAAACCTGCACAAATCTCACCTCAGTCTATTCAACTCAACAAACTGTCATGTGGAAATGACAACTTTTGATTATTGTAATTTTATAAAATGTAGTAATGCATCTGTGGTAGTAAAAAATGAGACTGCTGCATTAGGAGATATTTGAAATCTGCTGCACCTGAAATCAGGAAAGCTTTTAAGTTCTTCAGCTGTCGAAGAAAATGGAATCTTTGCTCTGCAATGTGTCTCTGACACATCTTAGGAGAAAAAAAATCTTATAGGAAGTGTCTGAGGGAGGAGGGGGTGTTCCCTGGAGAGAAGGAGGCTCACGGGGGACCTTCTCACTCTCTACAACTGCCTGAAAGGAGTCTGTAGCCAGATGGGGATCAGCCTCTTCTGCCAGGTAACAAGTGGCAAGGAACCAGGTAACGAGATGGTACGAGGTGGCAAGTAACGAGGACAAAAGGAAATGCCTCAAGTTGTGCCAGGGAAGGTTTAGGTTGGACATCAGAAAAAATTTCTTCACTGGAAGGGTGAAAGCATTGAAAAAGGCTGCCCCAGGAAGTGGTAGAGTCATCATCCCTGGCAGTAAATAAAAGATGTATAGACATGGCATTAATGAACATGGTGGTGGACATGGCAGTGCTGGGTTAACAGTAAGACTTAATATCTTAGTGGTCTTTCCAAACTAAATGAGTCTATGACTCTGTATTTTGCAATTTCTAATTATAAATTCCTAACTAGGAAAAAATCTTCTTTGTCATGCCTCATTGGCAGTACAACTTTTGATTTTCCTCCAATTTTTAGACTAGTCAGTAAACTAAAATTTCTTGAATGCAATGTGAATGGTTTATTTCAATATTTTGAGCCATTGTCAAGGAAATAAAACTAAACATAATATACTATATTCTTGACAAGCATATTTTAGGTGTGGTGGTTTTGCATATCTAAGGAGAGGGAATATACTTCATTTTGTGGACTTTTATGTGTTCTGTCAAGAATTAAATGAAGTTAATAACAAGTTAAAGACCCCTGCCACTTGGTGTTATGGAAGCTTCCTGAACATAACCATAGAAAATTGAATGTCATGTAGGATTCAATATTTAGCATTAAAATTATCCTGTTATACTTGCCATTAACATTTACCTTGATGGCTTTGAATATTTGTAAAATAGATTGTTTGGGCACTTTGAAAATTATTTCTAAGTCAGTTGGTGAAAGAAATAGAAGCTGACTCCAGATATTCATTGCTTAGTAATGCAGCATGCAAGGAGATAAGTAGTAAAGCTTGTGAAAATAAATGCAGTGTTTAAACATTGACTTCTAAAAATAGAAATTATTTAGTAAGGGGAGTATCAAATTCATTCTCTGGTAAGTTAGGTGCTATGTGAAATATATTCAGTTACATGTGTAAAGGTCATCTATGCCCATCCTATTGTGCTTTCAACATTCAGTGACATCTTTAGAGAAATCTCATTCTTAAATCCCTTTTATTTACTGATTCCAAGGGCAGTGCATTAGTCAAATTTTATACATAGTTTAAATGGTAATAGAATCTGTCATGTTATTGTGCTTTAGTATTTTTTGAGTGTGAGCAAAATTACATTTAGTGTTTGACAAAGGCGTTTCATGGAAAGATGACAAGGTAGAGATTATTGCAAATTGAAGACATGAATTACTTAATTCTGAGATCTATTGCTTGATGCTTTTTTTACTTTACTTAATGAGAAACATTAAGCAGTATTTTTAATAATGTTAATGTTTTGCTGTTGGAATTTAGAATCAAGAATATGCCAGGTAGAACTAAGATGGTCAGGTATAGGAAGAGCTCCAAAATAGTAATAGAATGTTATTTTATCTACATTAATAAGGTTCAGTAAGACATATTGGGTATTTTTTAGGCTTATGTAAAATTAAAAGAACAAATAAAAGCTGTAATAGCAAGACTTCTCTAACATGGATTTTAGACAGTAGAATTTTTAGTGTTTCAAAGTAAATTGAGAAAGTGAATATAGTTGCAAAGATGGGGCTTTTTCATTAGTGGAAGATGGTGCTTTTTAGTTAAATATATTAAACTGTGACTGGTGCTATCTAAGTAAGCTTGGAAGTAGAGACGAGCTTCTTTTCAATATCCCTATGTATAAAATAAACTAAGATATCATTTAGAGATTAAGAAATTGGAGATCTCTGAATTTTAGTGTAGTAGAAGAAACATGGATCGAAAGTGGAAGGCAGTGTTTAGGCAGGAATTTTCCAACAAATCCATGTGTTGCAAGATCAGAACCATCAGATTTATACAGTACAGTCCAGTAGGAAGAGAAATGCAAATTATTAAATGAATTTACTAAAATTAAACTACCATGCTCGTGTAAAATTGTGATTTTGGAACAAAGTGTTTCCTGAACAACCTAATCTTCTTCCCTTTCCAACAAATATCCTCCAAAAATAATATGTCTGGTAAAGGAGGCTGTTAATCGTTACACTGCAGATAAATCTATTCAATACAATCCCCTTGTAAATCTGAACAGATATAAATTACCCCAGCTAGCAGCCAAGTTCCTGTAATTCTATTGATGATCAAATTTGTTTGAGTAAAGCCATATAGCAAGAAACAAGTCTTGTGTAGTTTGAAATGCACTGTGAGACCCAGAGACAAAATGTCAGCCCCCACAAATGGAAGGGAGCACATTTGGCTCTTAACATAAAAACACTTGCAACACAAAGACAAGGATGCCAGCACAAAGAGGGCTTTTAAGAAAAGCAACCATTTTGCAGAACTCCAACCTGCTTTCATAGTTTACTGGGAAATTTCATAAACGCTGTGGAAGTGCCAATGACAATGGCAGCACAGGAACGTGGGAGGACTCTGTGTCTCTTAACCGCGCTCTCAAAGCGGGGTTCTGCAGGAGATGAGCCTGTGATGTGAGACATAAACGGACAAAAAGTAGAGTTAAAAATAAACACCAAAGTTGAGTGCCCTGTAATCATCATGAGAACGGAAAAATAAGTGAGCGAAGAGAAAGCCACCTCGTTTCAGAACAAGTACTATTATTACTTGTGGGAACAGGGAATAATGGAAGCTATTGCTTTTCTGAGTTCACATTATGTGCTTTTCCCTTTTGCCCTGAATAGAGCAAAACTTTCCTTCAAAAATATTTTTCTCCTAAGTTTTTAATTAAAGTTTAGTTTTCTGATGCATATTGTGAGATTTGAAAAAAATGTTATTAAAGTAAGAGAGCACTAGCATATTAAATAAATGTTCATATTTTATTATTTCTTATTAACAATGAGAGAAAGTAAAAACACAATCAGAAACTTGGAAACATTATTAGGCTGTCCTATCACCTGGTGTCTCAAAGACATTAGGAGTGTATAAAGCTTTTGAATGCAAGAGCTGTATCGCTGGAACAGCTGAAAACTTTAATGATGAAGGATGGTTTTAGATGCCTATTTAGGATTTTATCACACCTTTAAATGAAGTACAAAGTTCTGCATTTTGAATTCCCCTTTGGCAATGTGCTTGCTTCAGGAAGCTTTCTGTTATGATTGTGTAACACATATTTCAGAGGACCCTGCACTTTTATGTGCTGGAATGACGATGCAAGGCTTGGCATAAACAAGGTGAAATGTAATGTGATCATCTGTAACAACTGTACCTGTTTGAGTGCTGGTGCAATATAACAGAAGCAGTACACTTGAGAAGAACGTGGCTTTCGAAAACTGGGAAAAGCATTATAGCAGGAACTGAAATACCTGAAATGAGAATCCAAAGAAGAAAATGTAATTTTTACGTGGAATTTTTTTCCCTGCTTCCAGCGTTGAATTGCTTAGTGGAAAGTTTCTAAAATACTGAGCACTACAGAGACATATTCAAAGTTTTAAAAAGTATCCAGACATTAATCTGAAGCAACAATAAGTTTCTGTGCAGAAGACAGTGAGGGGTTGAAGGTGTCTTGAACTGTGGTATAGTGGATGGGGTCTAACCTGCCTGCAGGGGGGTAGTTAATTATTATACAAAGCAGAGACACTTCAGCAAGAGAGATGGCAAGAATTCCAGTCCAACACACCCTACTGTTAGAGTATTCTTGTGTGAGAAGTCAGGAAAAGGGGCTTTTTGCACTTCCCAGGACTTACAAAATAATCAAGAGATGTGTCCGGAGTGGATGAGACACTCTGGACTTCGGGTGGGTATTTTACTTCCCAGGTTCAAAAGGAATTTGGTGGTTGCAGGATTTTGGGGGGTTGACTTTTTAAAAAATCTGAATACAGTCTATAATGGGGTTTTATTATATTTCAATAAAGTTTAATAGATGAAGGAGAAGATTCCTAAAAAATGCTGGCCATAACATCAGCGAGCAAGACATGACAGCCAAGTCATGGTGACTATCAGAGTGCCATAAATCTTAAATTAAAAATGCTCTATTTTTTTTTTCTGAACCAGTGTGAGTGGTACTTTTAGTACTAAAATATCCAAAAGTGAGAACTGCTGGATGGAAGTGCAAAGAATAAAGGACGAGCAAAACATGACGTACCTGGAGCTGTTATCATGAGTTTGATGCTCTGCTATCTGAGCAGAATGTACCTCTAAATACTGGCTTTTACTTGGCTCACTGAGTCACTTATTTTGTGGCAGACTGATAGCTGACTGGATAGTGCAGTTTATTCTCCATAAGAATGTGAGTTGATGTGAGACTACCCTCCCATTAAGCATTTGCTTGTCAGCAGACTTTTATTTAGTACCTTTGTACAGAAGAGGAAGGAAATAAATAATTACAGTTGAAAAAAAGCCTTCCTCTGGTAAAAACTAAAAATTAAAGCTCCAGTGGATGCTAAGGGACTAATTTTTAAAATGTACATTAGATGTATTCACCACTGTTCTTTTAGTATTTTAAATTCAATTATGTCTTAACATTCATATTTAATAAGTTTTTTCCCTAGTTTATATTTAATCTATAACTTTTCTAAATACATCTGTCCTGGCAGTGTGTCGGAGTGGGGAAGTACATGTAAAAGCCATTCTCTCTGTGAAGAGAAAATATTCACAATTCAAAACATAAAGTGTCATAATTGTGCTAGAGCAAGAGCTGCTCTCAGCCTGTCATGAGTTAATGCCAAAGCCATTTTTGTAGCCACTATTTGAGAGAGAAGACATCTTAATTAAACTCTGCCTTTGTTGAGGACATCAGAAAAGCTACTGACAGAGTGTTCATGCTAACTGCAATCATGCATCCTGCCATCACCACTGACAAGGAAAAAAAGCAAGAAAAGTGGGCTGCAAGTGGCTGCTGTCACACAGATTGCTGTGAAGGAGAGGCTTGAGAAGCTGTTGCTTTGTCCATTCAATACAGCTTTGAATTTTAAGAGACAACCTCTAATAATAAGTCAGAATAATTTTTCCCAATGTAGGGCATTGCTGACATGTCATGCTAAACTGTTCAACCTCAGTAATCAAGGTGCAATAAAAGATTGATAAAAATCATTAGATGTTGAACTGTTCCATAATTTTTGATGCCTGGTGAAGTTTGCTTTTTTTTAGTTTCATTTCCCCTGAAATCAAGGTGTTTAAAATTAAATAGAAATTATATTGTTCGCAAAATTACCTTACTGTGGCAGCTGGGACTTAAAGAGAACTAGTAGCAAAATTTCTATGATAAAATCATGAGAACTGGGAGCTCTTTGGTGAGGTTGTCTGCTCTCATCCTGTTTCAGGTTTATTTTTTTGCTGTATTTTCTTGGCATTCTCTTACATGTGGGAAGATAAAAGCAGGTGTGAGAGTTAAAGGGTAAGAATAAATGCTGGTCTGTCTGTCTTTGTAACTCTGGTGAGAGTTAAAAAAAGGTGGCACACCCAGTATACCTGTGGGCAGGCAGCACCAGACTTCTGCTCTTGTTTCTGGGCATTGTTGCTCACTCCTGCTGTCTAGCAGATAGAAAAAAAAAATTAGAAAGTGTGGTCAACAAGGATTTGAGAAACTCATTTGTAAATCATCTGAAGCTAAGACTGTTCCTTAAATATTATTAAGAGACAAAATGCTACAGAAATATAGGGACTAGCAGATTTCTCTTCTCTGCTTGTTGCTCAGGTGTCTCAAAAAGGATGTGAAAGGGTAATTTATCTTTCTGCAAGGAGAAGAGATAAACTTCTTGCCTGACAGGATTGTCTGCTTCATCTTGGAGATATTTACCTTGAAGCTATATGGAGTAGTCTTTGTGACTATTGCTTATTATGACTTGCATCAAGATTGATGTGTCATTTCACTTTCATTCAAATATAATTTTGGATAGCTGACAAAGCAGCATTAATTTTAAATAATGCTTTTGATGAAAACAGATGAGTGATTATTGGAAACTATATTTAATTTTTCTATTTAGAAAAATGAATATAATGAGTATAAAGAATAACTTGGAAAGTGACTTCTAAGTTTGACATTTCTCCCTTTAAGCAGTAGATGTAAACAGCTGGTGACAGTGAGTTGAGTGTACTTTGCCTTCTTATGGAACTTCTTTGTACTAGAAAATGTTGATAAAAATCATTTATTCATGATTCCTTGGGTATGGAAAGTGTTTTTCAAAATGCTGATACTTTTCCTGTAAATAATTTTTAAAGATCTAGTTTTAATAATACTTTTATTATACTTTCATTTAGTCTTTAAAGATGCCTTTTTAATAAGTGTTAAGCAAGCACGTTTAAAATTGTCGATTTGAGGTACACATTGAAAGCATACATTGGCAGGAATAGTGCCTGTGTAAAAGGAACTCAATTTTCATTTTTAAATTATGAAAATACTTTTGAATCACCTGATGAAGTTGATGGAGAACAGTACATTCAAATGAATTACAGTTCAACATGTTTAAAAATTTTTAAGATATTTGTTTCTGAGTATTCATATATAAAGACAAACTTTTGATAATGAAAAAATTACCAGAAAGTAAAATTTTCATTTAAAATAAATTTTAAAAATGTAAGTTGCAGTATGCTTATATGTTGATCTTCAATTGTCCATAATATTTATTTCCATGCCTCAGAAGTCTTACGGTGTTACTATTTATAGTAACAGTTTTTTATTATATTTACAGTTTAACTTGTATTTTTTATTCAGATGGGTTTATTGTTTAATATGACTGTAATTTGGATATTCAATAAAAACGTTTGCAGGATCATTTCATAGAGCCTCTACAGAAATTTCTGTACATACCATTTAGAGGCAGTTTTGTTTATCACTGTTTGTTTTCACGTCCCCTTAGGATACTCTAAGTAACCCAGCATGATTAATTGTGAGAGCAATTATACACAAATTTTGTATCTGCCCACAGGCTTGCATGAAAATGCTTTCTGTCTTCCTTTGAAGTTCACATGTTTATTTTGTTATATATCTGTATCAAAGTATTTATGAATTTAATTCATTATTGCAGAGCTAAGCATGATATGATTTAGATATTTTAATGCCAATGTTCTCACAAATTTATGTACTGGCTGCCTGGAACTGGGCCTAATAGTTAATGTTTAACAATATTAATACTGATATCTCACAGAGGTAGTTCTTTTGAATTTTTTAAAGATGTGATGTTTTATTTCTCTGAACCAGTTTTGCAACAGCTCAGTTTGTGATTTCGTAAGGCAACATTTGTGCTGCGAATCAAAGAGTTTGTGACTTGGCACTCTCTGCCCAATTCTTGGCAGTTTTCATAAATGCAGAGTATTAAATGGAGAACCTTAGTTGTTCCAAGCTACCTGGATTTCCTGTAGCTTTATCTTAACTGAGAGCTTTTTCAGCTTTTTCTTTCTGCTGAAGAAAGGTTGTGTCTTGCCCTGATTGTGAGTGTTATTCCCTTGCCCTGGGGGGTGGGAGAGGGCAGATGAGTTGGATCTGCTTCTAGCTTGGTTAAAATATTCTGGGAACTTCAGATGGTGTTGTTGCAAATTACACAAGATAAGTCTACCACTTGTGATAGGAAAGGAAACTTTTCCTCCCAGGTTCCTTAAAACTTATGTGCAGTACTGTAAGTTGCTAACATATATGAAACCAGTAGGGTTTTCAAATGTTTTGTTAGTTTCTATAATGGGCTATACTTGTTGCCGAAGTCTACAAGTTTTTGCAGGGCTTCATATGGTTTAAGCTTTTGACTGTGGGTATTTTGGGTGTTCTTTTTTTCTCTGTTTTATCTATATTATTTATAATGAAAGATGTTGGAGGTAGAGAACAGGACATAGAACTGACCTAACAGCACTCTGCAGAGAGATTTTTCTCCATCTCCATCAGCACACATCCTGTTGTAGTACTTACTTTTAAGACAGCATTGCTGCTTCACCAAACATCCTCCTGCAGTGAGAGAAGTAGGGATAACTCTTGGAAAAAGTTTTGAGGCTAGTGACACAATATGTTTGTCTTTCAGATCCCCAGCTCAAGGGTATAGTGACCAGGTTATATTGCAGGCAAGGCTACTACTTGCAAATGCACCCCGATGGAAGTCTCGATGGAACCAAGGATGACAGCAGTAATTCTAGTAAGTGACTGCCCCAGGGGGATGTCTGACTCGCACACGCAGCCCGCATCGCTCGAATGTCTGTGCGCAGGCACCGTGTTCGTGCCTGCCTTTGGAGGGTGTCTGAATGTGTTTTGTCCCGAGGAGGAGGGTTCTGTCCGTCCCACCAGCCCCATGACCGCCAGCATGGCTCGTGCAGGACTTTGGCCTAAATGTGCTGCCTCTGAAGGGGAAGGCGTAAGCGCTCGTGGACCTTAGGAGGGAGATATTTAGGCCAATGAATGTCTTCTGGTAATTTTATAAAAGGGGTAAAATTATATTAAAATAATTTTTTAATAAAAGCTCTTTATCCAACAAAAATTTCTTATCTTCCAATAAATAACAAAGAAATAATAAGACGTGGAAACTAAATTTCCCAGAAAATTCTGAATTTACAAGCAAATAAATGTATGCTAAACTATCAAAGACCTTCATAAAATACATGCTAAATTACCTTGCTAAAGGTACTAAAAATTTTGGGGCTAAAAATCCAACGCCAGCCAGAATTCCAATGATGTTAAGAGATTTTTTGCCACTGTAAAGATGGCAAAAGTGGCAGTTTTTAAAAATGTTCCAAACAAAAGAGGTCTTGAAAGGCCGTGTGGGTTGCTACTTTGGTATGCTTTTCCTATGACACTGCTACCTATTTTCATTCAATGTGCATAATATATATATATATATGTATATGTATATATATATATTTGATAACTTCAGCGGAAAATGGTAATTAAACAAACCTATTCTTACTCTAGAAACAGTTGATTTGTGTTTTATTTTAATTATCATGACATATTTAAGTAACATTTCTGTGTCATCTTGAATTTTATTTTAAGCGCTTTTAATACCCAAGATTTATCTTCTTATTATGCATACATAAATAATCCCTTAGTTTCCTTAAAAATGTTGAAATTAGGCTGCAGAAATTAAGGTATTTGAAATTTCTGCCTCACATTGGTAAGGTCCCTATTTTAATTGATGCACAGCTGTCATTTATAACACCTTTCATCAGCAGATAGCATGATAATCTTTTACTGTTTGTTTTGGAGGTTTTTTTAATTGAGAAAAATTGTTTAATATATTTTTTGTGTATCTCTCTGCTTGTTTTCCAAGTGTTTTTGTTTCCCTTCCACGCCCTCCCCATCCTTGTTTCTGTTGTTCTCTCCGTGTGTCCATCTCTCATGCCCACTTCAGTACTGGAGTACATCATAAGATGATGTACTTAAACAAGACAAGATTGCTCCCACTTTTTATAACAGCTTTGCCTAGGTGAGGTCTAAGAACTGCCTTAGGGTATAAGTGTGTATCTCTCTCCCTCTGCCCATCTCTCTTGTTTTCAGCTTCAGCGAGAAGGTGTGTATGACTGCAACAATTTTGTGATGTTTTATTGTTGTTTCTGAGAGGTTTTTTAACTCTTAGATCTCTATGGATTTGGAGTCTTTTCAAAGTTAGACCATAGTGCCTTACTTTTCTCTTTTTGATGTTGTCAGCTTCACAAATCGTCCTCGTCCACTTTTTTCTTTGACTCTTTCCCCTCTTCTATGCATTTTTGATTTTCCACCTCTCTGCCCATCTTGCTAATTCTTCTTTTTCCAAATGCAGAATGAATATTCTATTCTATAAATATTCTGAAATATAGAACTTCTCCAAACTCAACCAAATACCATATAGAAGTATTGCATATTTTGCATAAATATTGTTAGATAATTATCCAAAATTATTTTTGGCTAAAAAGTCGTGGAGTTTTTTTTTCTACAAAGGCATTTTTTTCTGTCTTTAACTGGTGGGATTAATTTTTTCTTAACTACTCCAATTTTCCAATATTTTTAGTAAAGACAGTTTAGAACAGTAGAATGCAAAATTAATGTGTTTGCCAGGGAGGCCAACAGTCTACATCTGAAATTTTGTTGGTATATATGTATCAACACCATATTAAGAGCTGAAAAGATTTACCTATTTGGTATATTAATTATTGTATGAATATGTGTTTGTTTATTTTGTGCTGCCAGTCTTAGTTTTTCCCCTTTCCACTTTGTTGCCTTTCATTTCCTGTTGATTTTTTTTCCTATTGCTTTTGTTTATTGCAGCACATATTGTTTTTCCTTCTCTTTCACTTTCCTTCTCTTTCACTTTAAAGCAATAATTTTCTCATGGATAGAATTTCTAGTGTTTTGATATTTTATTTTGTGAGCTCCTTAGCATGATAATTTTTGTCTGAGGCTTACAAGTGAGTAACTTTTGGCAGCTGCCCAAGGGAGAAAATCCTGCTTCTGACTGTGGTGCTTGCAGGCTGCCCATTTAATGTGCCCAGTGGGTGGAGGGATGGACATGTATCAGCTGTCCACAGGGCAGATTGAATACTTACCTGGAAAGTGAGGATGACTTCCATACAAAGTGTGTTTCATAAAAAGAAGGAAATACAGACTGCCAAAGGGTGTGCACCTCTGCCAGCCTTCCACCTGTCCTCTGCACTATTCACTGTCCCTGGAGAGAGCCCACTGAGTAACTGGGTGTCAGAGAAGCCAGAGGGAGTGAGGGAGAGAAAAAAGATCCAGTTTCTTTTTTGTCTTCAGCAAGGAAACTGCTTGAAGCTTAGTCATGCTGCTACTTTTTGTGCTGTTGCCATGTATTCTGTGTCAGGCAGTTAGAGAAGTACTTAAAGTCAAAATTCCTTCAAGTGCCTATATCATTTTGTGCTCATTTTACATGTATGTCAGTAAACATAACTCTACACACTTTTGGAGTCACAGTGTTATAGAAAGATAGATCAAACTAAGATTTAGATTTGCTTCTATCTGAAGTCAAAATGAATTCTACCAGTGGTTTTAATCAGCTGCTCATTGTCCCAGTTTGAGTAAAGGCTTGAGACTGCAGAGAGAGATGACAAGATTTTAGTGTATCACTGTGTGCAAAAACTTGCATGAAAAAGGAAGATGTGATGTGTAATTGCATGAATGTACTTTAGTCTGCTCATGTTAATGGCCATGGTATTAGAACCCAACCTAAACAGACCAACAGGTTTCAGTTCATTGTTGTAATTTCTTTTGTTATTTTTCCAAGATAATGTTTCTTGAAACAAAGGTATTTAATGCACCTATTGGTTAATAGTGCTGAGTTTCCTTAAATTACTTCACCAATTCAAGGTTGTTAGCCAAACAATCTTGTGTGTACAGTCTGGTTTGGTTTTTTTTGCCCCACTCTCAGTGATATCTTGTTTTAGCTGTTTTTTGTTGGTTTTTTTTTTACATTTAATTTCTCTAATGCCTTTCAGTTTCTGGTTTGCTTTTTTGTCTTGCTTGTCGAAAAGGCAGGAGTGACTATGGTTAAAGCTTTAGCTTTGGTTACTGAGGTCCTACTCAGTGTAGCTGTCACACTCACTCTAATGTTTCTGGACTTTACAGGTGCAAATGCAGCTTGCTTCACTGGCCTCATCATTATTAATTAGGAAAAATAAGCAACTTCACAGAAATAATAAATAAATAGAAGCTATTTCCATGTGTGCTTGTAGTAGCAGACATTACATTCCCCTCCTGTCCTCCCCACTTAAACCAGCTCATTTTTAGGCTTTGGTCTATCTTCAAAGTTTTGTCTCATGAATGAAGGGTAGGTTTAGTAGGAAGACTAATTAATTTGAGAAACAGACAATTCCAACTTTTTAATTTCTGAGACTGAAACTCTGAATCTTTCAGCTCTACGGCTTTTTAAAATTCACCTGGAGTGTATCTCAGCCAATAACCACTGAAAAAATGCAACATAAATAATGACACTTTCCTTTATAGGTGACAGATCTGATTATGACACTCAAATGTTGCAATTTGTACCCATTATGAGACTCCAGTTCTGTTTATAACATGTTTATCATATTCTCTAATTAAAAGAGCATTACCTATTGGTAATCTTATTTCTTAAACTGATAAATGAAAAAGTGAACATTATCCAAGAAAATTTTACTTGGCTGTGCAGCATCTTTTATTATGCTGCAATATGCTTTACCTCCTGTATGGTGCTTGGTACCTGGTAGAGTGTAATGCTTGGCACCTGGTGAAGTTGCTCTTTAAGAAATCCTGCAATCATTTAATTTTCCTTTATTTTCATCTTTTTATGCATACTTCTAATTTTCTATTTATATCTTCCAAACTGAATGTGGAAGCATTAACTTTTTAATGTCTTTATGAAATACCTACCACTATCATATTTTTGTTTGAAGACTCATAAAATAACAGTATCCTTTACAGTACCCTTGTAAGGTAAAGGAGATAATTAGATAGAAATAAAGCACATAAAGATTAGGAAAAAAACACCTGCAGTGCTGTTAAATTTGGATTAATGAATGTTAATTTTGGATTACTGCACTGAAATATCTGCAGCCTGATGCTTACACTGGTTTTTACTGAAGTTTGTCTTCAAAGAATTATTCAGGCAGTTACTCATCTATTTACACTACCAGAATTAGGTACACCAGTTTCTCCCACTGGGATAGCCTTAGTCTGACAGGCAAATGTTCAGTCATACTTAAAAAAAAAGTTTTAATTATGTCTTCTGTAAGATTGGGCAGGTAGAATGAATTTGCTCCATAAGAAATGGATGGACAAACCTCTAAATACCAAACTCCTCGCAGTCATTGCCAATCTAAAAGATGTTTTGATGGAGTTGTCATTTTTGACTGTGGGCCTGCAGATGAAAATAAATTGAAGAAGTAGTTGCCTTGATCGGATTGGAGATTTGTTGCTGTGGAAAGTTTTGTTAACTGCCATGAGGGCAGTGCGCATGCAGAAGAGACTCCAAGTTTGCAACTCTTAAGCAATCAGGCTGTAGCAAGATTCTTGAGAAAAACAGTGATCTGTAATAGCAATTTTCTTGTAGCTACAGGTCAGTTGTACCTAAATAGACTTCCACAAGTAAATGAAAATATTAATGATTTCAGGCATTTCAGATTTCAAGTTAATGGACTGTGTTGATATAACATTAAAAAAGGAGAAAGTTACATGGTGGTTTTGCTCAAGAAAGGAGTGATTGCTTGTAAAAAAAAGTGGATTCAAACTTTTGCTAAAACTTTTTGAGGATTAGAATCCAAATCAGGTTTGGAGTTCCTGCAAGTCTCCTCCTTGAAACCTAAACAAATAACTCTTTTTCATTCCAGTTGTTCCAGCTAACTGTCCCCACCTCCACTTTCTGATCTTTTTTTGTGGTGGGAGTAGGCTTGCAGGCTTAGGAAAAGGCAGAGAGCCCAAATGCTTTAAATGCTTTATAGCTGTGGTTTAGATAGACTACAAAGCAAAGCTAAGGGAGTGTGCAGTCTTAGAGCTGACAAGGAGAAAGGGTTTTACTTGCACCATTTTTTGCCAGTCTTTTGCCTTTGTCTTCCCTAATGTTCCCACATCTTACTTACATTTGGAATTGCCAGGCTGTCTGTGCAGCATGGGAACACTGAGCACCAGGCACCGCTGTATTTCCTGGGCTGTTGGAGGGTGCCCCCCCTCAACTCATCTGTGGAGTCACTGAACTGGCTTTAGGCACGTAAAGGTGTTCAGGGACCTCACTCCCCGCTCCCCAGGTTTTGGTTCCGGATCATTTTCTTAAAGAGAGAAGGAAGCAGGGGACATGGCTCTTTTTAGCAACCCCCTCAGATAAGAACATATGTTTGGCCGTTCAGAACTGGAATGCCAGCAGACTCTAGAAGGCTTTCTGCTTTTCTCAGAGCAGTTTTTTACTAGAGTGAGGTACAGCACAGGTGAATCCTAGGAATGTTTGAAATGTGTAATTGAACACAAAAGTCTTGTTCAGTGAAGAACACTGCCCAGTCAGGTACTGGAGGGAATCAAATTTTTTTTGGTCCGCTTCGAAGTGCATTAAAACCACATGCTGTGCCTTATTGGAGCATGTTTTCCTGTCCTCAGTATGAAACACATTGCTGAACATTTGTCAATCAATAGCTGAATGTAGAGGGGCCTCCCTAGTTTCCCTCAAGTCTGAAGGATTCTGTGAAACTTACTGAATATTCTGACTGTGTAGAATAACAGCATTTCAGGTCACACTATAATTTTAAGCGTTTAGACTAATTACAGGATCTCTGAAAATCTGCAACTAAAATTTGTTGGCAGTAAAAGATGCATTACATGCCCTCCACAGTGCTTTCTGAATTCACCAGCAACTATAAGCCACTTCAGTAACTTTATGGTTTGCACAAAACACTGCTGTGTTACAGGCCTGTAATTCTTGTTCAATGGTGCTTGGATTTTTTCCTAGCTTTGGTGCTTTATTTTTATTGGTAATATGGTAAATGATATCTACATTTCAGAATTTTTGACTGAACCACTATGACTGAGTTATTTTTCATTAGCTGACTTCTCATGGCTGACTTGTCTTTTGTGTTCACCTCTTTTCTTTATATAAGTATTGTTTGTTTTTCCTTCCTTGTGTCACTTCAGTTGTTTCTTCAGCCCCTTTAGCATGGTGATCATGTGCAGTTTGCTCCTGCAATTTCTTTTCTTCTAGGAAAAAATCCAAACTCAGTTTCTATCTGATTCTTTGTTTTGCTGTGACAGATTCCCCCTCCACTACCCACAATAGTGATTTTGCTGCTTTTGACATTGTTTCATTTGAGGATAATGAAATGAATGGATAATGAGGACTTTATAACTAATTTTTGACTTCCAAATTACATTGAACTAAAAGCCCTCAAGCCATGCGGTGCTTAGCCTATATACTCCTAGGATATCTTTTCTGTGAGTGCCATGTTTCACTGTTTTACATTTATTAGAGAGGGAACCTTATCTGTACCAAGATTTTTTTTTTTTTTTAGTAAACAGCACCATAATATCCTAGCATAATGAGGAATTTTGGAAATTACAGAAATCAAAATCCTATTTATTTGTGCTAATTCTTGTCATGTCTATTATTTTCTTTGTAAACCTGCCAAATTGTTTTCAGTTCTTCTAGAGCTCTTTTCAATACATTTTTCTTTCTACCGCTCTAGGAAGAAGTCTGCTACAATTCCTACCTTTATATTGGCTTTGTGTATTCCTAAAATTATCTGATGTTACACATTCTTTTTCTGAGTGACAATGCTGAAGGAAAGTGTCTCTTTTTTATACATGCCTATATTTCTAGTAGTCTACCTATGTTTTTCTTCTCAGTTGTAAAGACTTGATCATATTAATCATGAACAAAGTCGATGGATTTTTTTCCTTTGACCAAACAGGAATATTTACACCTTGAAAAATGTACTTATCCACTGCAATTGCATTTTCATTTTTCTCTTGATTTGGGATTTAGCTCTGGTGTTCTGATTACAAGTAGCCTCATCCGGTGCACTTTTTGGTCATACCTATGGATGTCCTTCTTAAATTTTCAGGAACTCATTGTAGGTGTTACTGTGTTCCTGACACCTGGCTTGGTAGATACATAGTCCTCACTGCATATGTTGGATTCAGAGGTTGTGCTTTTGGTTTTCATCCAAGAACTTGGGAGTCTTTGGCTTATCCATGGTGGAAAAACATTTAGCATGAACTCTGTCTCATTCAGGTCTTTTCCTCCAAATCTGATGTGTGCTTTTCACTAATTTTCTAGCATGAGTCAGTAAATGTGATATAGGTGTGTACTGGAATGAGTGTTAGAAGAATTGGTTCATGCCACCTACTCATACAACTTGTGTTTTTCTGTGGTGAGGCTGGTAAACTCCCACTCCTCACACTGGTCTTTTTCCAGACAGTAATCAAAGTTGTGGCTGTTTGGATTACTACAGAGGTATATAGTATTTCTAGGATATTTGTTATTAGGTGGTTTTCTAATTATTTTCTAATTATTACCCCAAGTTCTGTATTTTGTTCAATAATATTTATGCACATTTGGTGAAACACATATTTCAGTGCTTTTATGAACTATGATAATCCTCTATCATTACCTGACACCAGTGTCTTATTACTTGTATCAAGTATATCATTCACAAAAGCAAAATAAATAAAAATTGAAATCACAAATCCCTTGACATTAGTCTTTAATGAAGGCATCTTTTAATTGAAAACCATAAAAATGCCCAGGAAAATAAAGAGCTAATTTCCAGAATCAAAGAATCAAGATTTTCTGAGTTAGTCTAATTTTAAAAGCATAAAAAAAGTTATACAGGAGCTATTTTTCTTTCTTTTCTGCTAATGATGTTTACTAGACTATTCTATTAACCATAGCATATTTATATCTGGTCATGTTTTTTCTTCACAGCTTTATTCAACCTTATACCAGTGGGACTTCGAGTTGTCGCTATCCAGGGTGTAAAGACTGGGTTGTATATAGCCCTAAATGGAGAAGGTTTCCTCTACACATCAGTAAGTACCTTGCTGAACTCTGTTTAGGAGGCACAGCTGAAGCTGAAATCTACACAGGAATGAGACACATGTCCACTTTTAAGAAGTTCTGTAATGTGTGTATATGTTGCACACACCATGTTTGTGTGCAGCATCTTCTATAAATGGGACACAGTAGAAATCACTGTGTACTACTTATGAAAGTCTGAATGTTAGCAATCCTAAAAAAACATACCACAAAGCTCTTTTCCTGGCAAGCTGTCATGGTACAGTGCCATATGCCGCAAAGATTATAATTTTCAATTCAATTTTTCAATTTTTTTAAATAAAGACCTGCAATTATTTTCTTAGAGACTTGTTGATCAGAATCCAAAAATTGCTCCAAACATTATTTTTATCGATGAGATTTATGAGTGCAACTTCCATCTAAAAGGTCATTAACAGCCTTATGGTTTCTCACCATAATCTTGTAACTGTATGCTTAGAGTTACTGATATTTCATATCAGATATTAGGAAAATAAGGAGATCTTTGGGGGACTATTACCTCTGTAGGATGATCAAAGTTTTAAAAAAGTCTTTTGAGTCACTGAGAAGATTGCTGGATAAAGTGACTGGAAAGACCTCAGATTGTTTTTGATATTTCAAATGATTTGATGCTAATCACTCAGTGAGTTGTGAATATAAAATTCCTCAGTTTTGTATAAATTTAGGGTTTTAACTTCCTTTGAAAAGCAAACAACCTTTAATGGGAACAGGCAGTTCTGTCAGGTATTAACAAGGTGGCTTAAAGGATTTTTCATTACTATATTTTTATTGGCATCTATGTTAAATTTATTTACATAGTGCTTTTTCCATTTTTTGCGTCACATAGTTCTTAATTCCCAACTGAGTTACAAGACACTTCTTTGCTTTCAATGTCCGTTGAAAGGAAATCGGGAAGATTAAGTTTCTGATGCCCTGAGGGAAAGTATTCTGCTTGTTTCAAACACACAATTGTCTTGCAAAAGCTAATTAGGAAGAAAAAATGGAACTAATCTTGAATGCCAATGTCAAGACAAAGAGAAAATTCCTCCTCATAAAATGCCTGCTGGAAACTCCAGCAGTATCATCTATGTTTTTTTACATCTGTTCAAATTAAAAATTCTATCACAGGAAAACATGCAATATTTGCTATCAGAAGGAGGAAAACTTGAAGAAAAAACTTAGAGCTATTAGGGAAAATGAATTACTGACTTTCCAGTTCCATTGCATTTTGGGGGGTGGTAATTTATGGATCATTGCATGAAGAGCATTTTTTTTAATGTGTTGGCACAGTGAAGAGTACATTCGTGCACAGCACTTTTCCTGGAGTGACTTCTCAGCCCTCCAGAAAGAAATACAAGTTTCAGATGTGCTGTTTCTTTATGCTTAATTTTGCAGGGGGACCACACATGTACAAATTGTGGTAGCACTGGTTTTATGTATTTTTCTGGAAATTATTCAAGTTAAATGAAGTTAAGTGAAGCAAGGAAATGACAGTTTTTATAGTGTACTGCTTACTCTTCCTTGTGCGGAGAATGAAAGATGAGTGGCCCATTAAAAGACAAAATTGACACATTAGAAAACACAGCAGAAGACTTTTTTATGTCTACAAAATGATTTTCAACTTACACTTTTGTCAAGTAGAAAAAAAATAACATTTTATCAAAAAACTTAAAGGTAGTGGTTTCAAAACATCAGTGCCATAATACAGGCTTGTTTATTTCATATTAATGTATTGTCAACACTGTTAATACATTTTTGTCTCAGCAATTGCCTGCTTTCACCTTAAAGACTAATGCATTTGAATATAAAATGACAAAGCATCAGAGAGAAGTCTGTCTTCTCCTGAGGATCAAGATGAAGAAATCGTATATGAAGAATTATATATCACCATTTGGAGAAAAAAAAAAATTAACCAACCCCTTTCTACTACTGTCTTAGTAGAATTTTTGACTCTTTATCACATCTGTGTATCTGTTGCACCTAAATCCAGTTCTGTATTACATGTCACATGCTTTTCCCTTGGATATTTAGGAGAGAATGGGAGAAGAAAGTTTTCTAAGTTTCATATGCCAAGTGCCATCACTGAAAAAGACTGCTGCATAATGGGAATGCTAGTTAAAATGTACATATACTTATATTTATTTCCAATTTCTTACAAAGATTTAAAAA
Organism: Irena cyanogastra; assembly: GCA_013397155.1. Classification (NCBI taxonomy): domain Eukaryota; kingdom Metazoa; phylum Chordata; class Aves; order Passeriformes; family Irenidae; genus Irena; species Irena cyanogastra. Next base: position 142,731 of record VWZV01012698.1, on the reverse strand, counting down.
ATGTAAGCATGCCCTGTAGACTAAGTAGCATTTTTAGTCTAAAAATGCTGCTTGAAGTCTAACTTTGGTTTGAGACTGAAGTTCTGTATAGTCCTTCTCTGAACAATAGCTCGGTGTCCCTTCTTCCCATCACATTCATATTCACAGAATATGAAAGCTATATCTTGTGAGAATACCCTACATGCTGATGCCTCTCTTCAGAGACTGAAAGCCTCAACTCAATTATTTTTATCATGAGGTTCACATCACATTGGCTAATTAAGCAACAGCACTGACAGGAAAGGTATTATATGTGAAGCTGCTGTGTGTTCTCCAAGAAGAAAATGAAAGTACAGTGAAAGACTAGTTTTGCAAACAGATTGTCAAATGAAAATTTACATTATTTCTTGCCTTTTTAAAAATCCTTTTTTAATGCTTGTTTGCATCAGTTTGAGTCCTTCTTTTTTCCCCCTTTTTTCTGCCATGTTTAAAATTTTTTCAACTATTTCTCAGAATTAGAACTAGAAAAATGTGCAGAAACTTTATAGAAGAGTGTTCTGTCAGTATTGCTTGGAACAGAAATAAGAGGACAGCAAATTGTGTAGAAAAATCAGTCTCAAGGGGCTTTCCTACCTATTTTGCCTGCTGCAGCACTTGAGATTTGTATCTGTCCTTTGAGAATTGATTGAGCCAGGGTCTCTAACATACAGTATCACAGTCTTGTCAAATAAAGGAGAAGAATCTTTGGAGTTTGATAGAGTTTTGCAAAATTCCTGAGAGAATTTTCCATTTTTTTTCCAAAATCATAACCTCTTTTTTTCTATGCATTTAAAGTAATTATTGTAGTACCATAATTAATTATTTTCTATCCTGTGAAATATGAGAACAAGAGCCTTTTCATGTTGTGTTTTGCCTTGTTCTTTTGAGGGTTAGCTCACTTAAAGACTATCCATTAAAATCACCTATTTTGAAGCTTTGGATTGCTGCATTCAACTTTATTTCTCAGTGTGTGTGTATTTACATATATCTGTATATCAATATGTATCTAGTCATAAATAGCATATGTTTACCTACTTGCAGCTTTCTAGTTCTATATGTATGTTAGTGAGCAATGAGAATTATAAAAGTGAGTTGAAATTTATTTTAGCTGGCTTAACGAACTGTGAATAATTTAATATTTATGACTGACTAAATAACTGTGAAAGCTAGTTGGAGAATCTGGATTTTTCCACAAAGAGCCATCTCAGTTACTAGCAAGATTTTTGAAATAATAGTTATTGACTTCATATGTTAAAGTCAAAAATTATGCCTTATTCCTTTCTTCCTTTTGAAAGTGTGAGCAAGATGAGGTTTCATTTCCAGATTTTTTCTTGTCAAAATCAAAAGGAATGAAACTGACTCCATGCACTGAAAAAGGGAGTACAGCTGCAGGGATTCTCCATGGGGAACAGGTATTGCCTGCAGCAGGAAGATGGCACTGCAGTACTTGGCAGAAGCTATCCTTAGGTTTGATGTTAATTTTGATCAACTCCCTTTGCAAGTGGTTCATTAGTTCAACTTCCAGAGGGCTGCAGGTTTTATTTTGCTTCTAGGATTTCCTTCTATCTTAGCAGGGTGAATTCAGAGGTAAAACTTATAATATGTTAGTCCATTTTATGGTTCCTATTTTCCTGTGATGAAGATATGAGAGTCTTCTGAGTTTACATCAGTGGATTTTTCTCCAGAATTATTTGATATATCTGGGAGCATTTGGGAGGGCTACTGGTTCCCTTTTTCATCATAGGAGCAGTTTGTCACTGTACTACCTGTCTTTGGTGTGTATCAGAGTAAGAGAAAAAGGAAAATACAAAATATAGACAAGGAAAAATGCTGTCTAGAACATCTTAACTTGCTTGTGTTTTCTTCTTTGTCTTTCCTCTTTCACCATTTCCTCTGCCAGTTTTCTGAGACCAGAGATGTGAACTAAACCAGAGAGGAGAGAGTACACCTGTGATATTGTCCAGCAGCAGGTGTCAAAGTCATAGGAATTCACTGCATGGTTTCTTAGTAAGACTGATGGTTTAAAAGATGACTGAGCCTGCAGGGCAGGTCTGACCTCCCTGGTCCCTTTTTCCACCTTTGTTCACTGTGGCTCCAGAGGTCCTCTTCTGGGTGTGGGGTAGTGGGAACCTCAGTGGAAGGATGTAGAAAGTACCAGAGGGACATGGCTGCGTTTCTGGGAGGTTTTACTGATTTTTTTAAAGTATTTCAGAATTAGGAATGTCGCACTACTCACTTAACAGAATAATCTTGTGAGGTGGGGGTTTGTTTTTTTGATCTGCCACAGTACACAGTGTTGAGGGTGCTGGAAGGGTGTTGGTTGGTTGGTTGGGGCAGCGTTTCTGTTTCAGTAAGATATCAGTCTGTGTCACAGCCTTCATGAAAGAGAGAGAACATCAATATCTGTTGCTGAGCAGTGCATTTGTTCTATTGCTCCGGCGATAGAACAAATCAGTTTTAGCACCTGAAAAAAAAGCCTTTGAGGATTTCTCCTGACATTTCAGCGGCTTCCCAATGCCGTTATTTCTGCCACTTCTTTAAGCCCACATAATTGACCTCTCTGAGGAGAACAAAATTCAGCCTCAAGGAAGAACATAGGAGCACCTTCAGTGAAGCCTGGAAAAGAGTGAGAACTGAAGTAATCTGTATTTCTAATATTCAAATCAAAGTCAAATGAAAAATAAATTTTGTGTAGCTTTTCATAGAGCCTCACTTTATGCTTTGGAATAGCAAAGCTTAGCATGTGCAGTACTTTGAAGGTTCAAAGGTGCATAAAACCTTATAATAAACAGAGCAGAAGGGAGTTTAAACTAGACAAAACCAAAGATGAAATGTGATGTTTTAAAATTTTAAATTTTTTACAAGAATAATCAAAAAGGAGTTAATGTTGACATCAGGACAACATTGTTACAACAGTAGTTGGCCTGTGTTTTGGCAAAGATCATTCTCCACCTTGCAAAGTATTGTAGAAGTAGTCATGAATATATCTGTTTAGAGAAAAAGTAACAAATAGAGCTTGCTCTGTGATTTAAAGATGTAGACTTTTATTTCTAGTGGTCAAAAGTATGCTAAATATCAGAAAAGGCTAAATCTCACTGCTCTTGAGGTATCTGTAGTTTCGTAAATGTAAGAACATCAGAGTGGAGTGTCTGGTAGTATTGTGATCCATAGAAAACATTATTTTCTTTCTTATGTCAGACTTACGCTTTAGGGTCTCAACCTGCTCCCACACATTTATCTTCCAGCATAGATTTTACTAAGAAAAGGATAGGACCTTATTTCACTTGTCATCAGTATCTTGGAAGTATTCTGTCTCACTTTGGAGAGAGGAAAATGGTTATTATTAATTATTTGAAAATCACAGCTCCTGGTAAGGAGTTTTGAAAAGTGATGTGATATTTTAAGAGTGTAAAAGCACAGACCTTATGCAAAATCCCTTATTTCAAGGGTTTACCACTAAAGTGCTTCCTTACATATGTGTACAATTTTTTGCATTTCCAGGCTTTTTTAATTAAATTTGGGATCAGTTAGAAAGTGACCTATATTTGCTTCATATTGAAAAAGATTTTTTTGAGAGGGATACAACATGTTTTGGGGCTGTGTTCCTCTGTAAACTGGACTGCAGCTCTCAAAAGGTAAACAAGTTCAGCATGTTCCAGCAGTTGAAATACACTGATAAGGAGGAGGAAAACATCTGCATGATTTATGCTTATTTATATCTGGTTTTGGAGGTAGTTAATTTGTCTCTCAGGTTGCCTTCCAAAAATAAATACAGAAAATTGCTAATGAATTTATTTATTCTATGGTAGCACTTAAGGAACAACTGATAACATAGCCCTGCTATATTGTACAAAAGAGTGTCAGATGTCCCTGCTACAGCATGTAGAAGAAAAGGGGTACAAAATACATACTAAGTCCATGACTCTTTTCAGTGGGTTAGGTTTTCAGCATATTTTTGATTGAATGTGCTGAAGCCAATGCTTTCACACACAAGATAAGGTAAAAAAAGGAGGCATGCAGAGATACATGAGAGTTTGATAAGGCAGGAAAGACGTGAGAAGGGAAGAGATGAATGGAATGAGGCTGACATGAGGAGACTGTGATAAGAAGGGATACAAGAAAGTGGATAAATAGCATGGTGGAGCAGAACAGTATTGTAGAAACCCCTATAATGATACCATCATTGTAGAAATGTTTAGGATGATATCACTATTGTACAAGTCTCGTGCTTATGTTGATTACTGCCTTTCTGAGTTTTTCACACCCACAAATGGCTACTATTTGAACTACTGTTCATAAACCATATTGTTTAATGAAAAATGCTACTTTGAATATATAAGGATACAGTATTTTAGTGTGGCTTCTTACTCTATGGCAGTAGTTTCCTCCTGGGAGTAATAACAAAACTTGACTCAACACTTGCAGAACTGTTTCTTGCCACTTAGACCAAATATGTATGTCCTCTTTGTTTCATTAATGTCTACAGCATCCAGGATCTAGTTGAATTTTTTATCTGTAAGAAACAGTTTCGTATTTGCTTAAATTATGCATTTTCCTTTCTCATATATATTTCTTTGTGCGAAAAATCTCTTACTCTATGTGTTCTCTCTCCCTGGAATGTCTATAAATGCCCCAAGAATAAAAGCTGCACTTCCAAACTTGGCAAAGTGTGGACGATCACAGAGTCTGCAGCTGGATATTTTTCAATAATTGTATGACATGGCACAGTAACTGTAGGTAGGTTTGCTAAAATGAGGTAATCTAATCTCGTGTTTCGGGAAGTAGGATGAGCTTGGTCCACAGGGACCGAGAGGAATGCTTTCCCCAACGTACAGCATCATATAGTGCAGTTGCTCTGGAGGAGGTTTGTCTCTGAACTGTTGTGCAATGGTCACAGCTAAAGGCATGATGGACCAGCAGCTTAATCAAGTCTGTCAAATTTCTGCTTCTGGCAGTTCCGTCTCTCATGGTAACATCCCTGTATTTTTGGCCAATGTTTTGTTGCATAAATACAACTACACTATTCTGGATGTTTCTTCATTCTCTGCTTTCTTGCCCTTAGAAATTTGGAGTTGTCTGTAATCCTAAATGTTGAATGCATCTCACTCTCTATTGTATACCACTCTTGCCTTCTGTTCTCTTACTTGCCTTCTAATTGTTGCTTCCCAAGCAAAAAGGATCATGTTTGAAATTTCTAATTTTGTGTTCATTACTGTTTAATCTTGCTCATTCATTGCATCTAAGTAAGGAAGGAGGCTACCAAGGACTTGGAATCTCTTAAATTTTAAACAATTATCAAAAACATGTTTCCAAAACAAACTCCCACTACTTCTTTCCATTTATGGTGAATGAATATTGAAAATATTAAGGACAATTTTTGGAGGATTTTATGGTAAGTTGAAATCCATTTCATAATAAGTGGGGTTCTTACAGGGTAGAGAAGACTTCCTATTGCATCATCAAGAGATATAGGTAAGAAAAAACCCCAACTTTCTGTGGAGTAGAATGCTTAGACACATGTGGTGCTATCTATCACTTCTGTAACTGCATAGTTAATGCATCTCCAGTATTCAGGGCTATTTCCAAAATGTACGTGTCTAGATGGAAAGATAGATGAACAGAAATTACCTGAGAGCTTTTAGATATTTAGCCTATTTTCAAAAAAATATTTCTTTGTCTGAAGAATTGCTTCAGTCAGGCAAAAATTTGCTTTCATTATGTGAGAAAAAAATCCACTTTACCTTGCAGAAATGAAATAGTGAAATGCATATTTTCTCTTTTTTTAAAATTTCTCTAAAAGTTTAAATACTTTTATAAGAATATTCAGTTTATATCTGATAATATCAAGACAAAAGATGAGACTGGTATTTCCCTAGATAATTAAAGAAAACTATCCAAGCATCCTATAATTTCAGAGAACTTTCTAAGGTACTCCTCATATCCTATAATAAGATGGTGTGGGCTCAAGTATGTGTGTATTAAATTATCATCATATCTTTACAACACAATTCTGTATCATGTGTGGTCCTTATGATTAGACTTCAAAAGAAGGATGCTATATTAAAAATGTTATTGTAGTGTGCAACTTTATACAACAGGGCTTTCTATAAAAGATGCAGTTCTCTAAATATCAGATGTTGACAAAAGCCATAGATGCATTTGATGACTGATTTATACACAATATCCATTACATTTATGCAGCAGGTTTCCTATTATTCTTGATTTTTATGGGTCTTGTTTCACATTGCCATGGTGCATGTTTGTTTTATTATTGCAACGTGTTCATTTTTTCATTTGAAGGGGCAAATGTGTAGCTAAGCCTAGTGAATGATGGCTAGCGATAAATTTATATCCCCTGTAATCTTCCTATATGCCCTGTGAAAAAATGTGGGATATTTCTGTTTCCAAGGCAGCTTTAGCCATGGGCTGGATCCTGTATGCAGACTTGACCATCTGGGTAGGCCCATAGAAATGCTGACTCTGCATGTCCTGACTAATGACCCCTTTTACCTTGGCCTCTCACATGTTGGCAGAGTTTGTTAATCTGGGATGTGCCCCGGGGTGTTCATAGTCCCCTCTCTTAGGTCTGCATGCTGCAGGGGACAGGGCTGCTTCCACCACTCTTCCCCATGGGATTTTCTGTGACCAGGGACAAGATCTTGTGTGCAGCTTTGCAGACCTGTGACAGCCTGTGGGCGAGTATGTCCACAGAAAAAAGGCTGGGATTATCCCTGAAGCCTTCCTGGGGATCTAAGCCTCAGAAAGGAGAACTAGGAACTACATTTTGTTTCCCTTTTGGTAAATTTGTAGCTAACTATTTGTTGATGACAGTTCATTTACAACGTAAATCAGTGTGTTACTGCTGATATCTATGTGTCTATACAAAACTGACAAGGAAAGCAAGCATCCAGCAACTTGTACATAGCTAGCTAACATCAAGTCTAGATTTCCCTCTCGGTTTGTCAAACTCGTCAATCCTCCTCTTTACCTGCTGGCAACTTTCCCTAACAATGTTCCTTGGTGTATTCCCATGGATAGTGCATGATCTTATATGCTCATTATGCTCATTTAGACAAACATCATAGATCTTCATTCCCATACAGGGCCAGGAGTTGAATAGGGTGTGACTCTTTGCTGCCTTCTCCCTTTCCCTCATTTGGGACACCATTCAGTCAGAGGCAGTTTTAGGTGGAAACAGACATCCCAAAGGAAAGCTTGAGGTTCATTTGTCTTGTTACTTGACCAGGCACTACTTGTGGCACAGCATCAGAATAACTCCTAGCAATGGTGGGACCTTCTTTGCCCACAGGTTAGTGTAATTCAAAATTCCAATTTTAAATTTCTAAAATACTGCCTAAATATTGAAGGGATCTGAAGTTTTTAGGCGTACCAAGTGGTAGCCTGGTTCTGATGCTAATTACATTTGCTGATCTCATAGGTATCAGGGGTGGTATAACAGAGCATTTTCAGAAATCCCTCTTGGAAGGGTTAAACTGGTGAGTTTGTTGTGCAGTGTTTATTCAGTATATTCTAGTCACTGTCAGATGGGAAGCTCTCTTGACTGATTCCTGTTGATTTGACAAGGATTTATTTTTTTAGCAGACTACAAATACAGCCTTGGGGACATGTTTTCTCTCCCTGAGGGTGTCTCACAAGGAATCATAAATCTGTAGAAAAATCAGCAGTAAAACCTGAATTTTACTACAGCAAAAAACGTTGCAGTAGGGGTGAGTAGACAAGTCACAACCCCATTGTGTTTGAATTTAGATGTGACTCGTCTCTACATTCAGTTCTCCTGATATTTTTGTCCTTAAACCTTTTGTAATAAAAAGTGACATGATGCCACTACCTTGTAAACCATGAATACTTGGACTTAATAGAAAGGATTTGTAGAAAAACCTTGTACTTTGAGTAAGTGAAACAAAAACCTGAAGGCTTAATTCCTTCTGTACACCCATGGCTTTCTTTTTCCAATAGCACATCATGTTATGGAAAGCTTTGGCTTATTAACAGACTGATAAGACTTTTCAGCATTACCAGACATCTACATGGTATTTCTTAATCTTTAGTGTGGTTGTGTCTGCAAAACTGAAAACAATATTTCAACATGAAAATTAAATACCAGTACTTTGTGACTCCACAGATGTACAGAGCTAAAGACCCAAAGTTTTCCACAAAAGAGATGTGATTGCCTAATTCACCATGGAATTGTTTACTTATTGCAGAATTGCCTAACAGCTGGTGAATTTTAAAAAGATAGAGAAAGAGTTTTATACCACAGGCACAAAACAAAATATAGCCAACATTTCAGAAGCATAATATGTTCTCTTTTTCATGTCCCTCTTGGCCAGCATGTGACTTCTGTGTTATGACTAATGTCCCCTAAGCAGTTGTACCCTTTCACATTGCTGTTCAGGCTACAGGCCAAAACCTAGCACAGCCCAGATCATCAGGAAAGAGAACAGTATTATGAAAAGATCTACTCTTAAAAGCAGCTTAGATGATACTAGGAATAGGTAGAAGTACAAGATTTTTTTAATCTCTCTGCCAGCGATTGCTACTATTTCTCTCCCCAGTGTTATGTATTACTGGATGAGTATGGGTTTATTAAGGAAAAGAAAATCAAAAGATAAGGGCTTAATTTTTATAAAATTTTAACTAAAAAGGTGACCTGCCTGGATTAACTAGGTTCCAAAATTCTTGTTGGTATTTTTTTCTTTATCCTAGCATTGGTTGGGTGTTCCCTGCCAGGGGAAGCAAAAAATACATGTTGGTGTGATAATGATAGTCTAGTCTGACAAAAGAGTAAAGTATAATCAATACAGAACCATCTGGAAGCCCAATCTCTGTAGAGTTACTTTTGTTTTTACAATGGCATAGAATAACTTTTAGATTTGGTAGAAATTTTTCCATTTGTTCCAGTGGGCTCTGAAGCTATTGGTCTATACTTCAATAGGTACTGGAAGGATTTGTGTAAGTGTAAGCATCATTCTCTTCCAGCTTCTTGAACAGAATATATCAGGGAGAATTCCTTCATTTTATTCAGTACACAAATGCTGTTAGTAGAACTGCATTTTTAATTTCAACCTGCTTTCAACCTTAGTACTTTTCTCTTCCCCTCCCCCAACCCTTTCTTCTCTGGAGAACTTCTCTTAAGGGTTAGGGTAACATAGGAAGATGCAGCATTTAATATTCTGTTTCAACATTTAGTTGTTCATGAGGAGATCTGAGTTGACTATTTTCTTCTTGACGTTTGAAGATCAGGAGTGTGCCCTTGTCTCTTCATTTTCAAGTATCTATTGGCACCAGCAGCAAAGGAGATGAAGGGATCAGCCTTTCAGGCATTGGAAGTGACAACTTCAGGAAGCATCAGCTGAGGCAGTTCTATCACCCATTTAGCATTCATCTGACTGTTGAAGGTGGCTGAAGAATAGCATTTGAAAACAGAATAAAACACAAACTTTGTATTTCCCTTAATACTTACAGAAATTTCGCTGCATCTTTGACAAGTATCAGCATCCTGCCTGGTGCTCGGAATTGTGAAAGTCACTTTCCTTCAATTGGCACGATTAGAGTAGAAGATAGGTCACCTGATTTCTTATTTTCAGGGATTATCATGTGGAGATGACTGCTCTATAAAGGGAATATGAGGAATAGTGAGGCAGTACCTAAACTACTTTGTCCAATTCACAGCTTTGGATGTGCAAGTATGACATTGAGAAAGAAGGAGACAGAGGAAAATGTTAGGATTAGATGATCCACAGGTAGATTATATTAGGTTCACTTCAAGCTCTGCCAATCATGTGAAAACAGTCTCACTGTATGAAAACATTCTCACTAGTGGATATTGTCAGAAACTAGCCATGATAAAAATAGCCTCACTCGAAACTGTTGGAGTTACCCTCATAGGAAGTGCGGGGACATGGGCCGCGTTAGAGACAGACAAGATGCAGCATTCACACTAAATGACATTTTGTTCTGGCAGATCAAAGATTTTCTTAGCTGTAATGAGGCATGCTCAGTTTTATTTGTTTGTGGACACATTAAACTCAGAAATATAGCATGGAGTTCTGCAGTCCTGGTCTTAAAAATTGCACTATAACCTTGTGATCCTCATGACTTCCATAGACACATTTTTCTGCAAGTCTGTAGTGCTAGAAGCTTCCTTAGTAGACTTGGGTAATAAAACATTACTCATGGAAATATAAAGAAAATGCTGATTAGTTGTTTAACTGAAAAGTCAAAAAATACCTCCATGAGTTAGCTGTTAACATAGATATTGCTGATGTAAAGGAATTGTAACACTCTAGGCATTCAAGGTATTAAATGAAAATTAAAAATACTTTGAAAGAGAAGCTCTAAATTCATCTAGGAAATTATTTTTTAAATAAAATAAATAATCCAAAAAATGAAGAAAACAGAAACAATTACTCAACCAAATTTTCAAGATGTTTAGGAATGGAGAGAATGCTGAAATCTTCCCATAATTTTTAGTAAAAGTTCTAGATAATCACAAGAAAAGAACTTCATAAATGCAAGTTCATTTAAAAAGGCTATTATTTTTTATATGCATAAAGGGATGTGTTAGTGCATATATTTATAATTAGACTAAGTCATATTTTTGTGAAAGAGATGGACTTCAGAAGTTCTGTAGATAGGTTTGTTCATATGTATTTTTTTTTTGTCTAAGAAGTTGAAACAGCCTCCTTTTCTTCACTTTCTTCACTTTGTCAAAGCAAGAAATGTTGGAAAATGCCTGCATCTATATTCTCTCTTTTTTTGTCAAGTCCTATTTGTTAAAGTAGTTCTATACTGTTTTTCCTTTGTCTCTGAATGGAAGAAGGAATTTTATTTGGCATTTCATGGCCTGATGCTTTTTCTAAAGGTTTCCAGCTCAGTTCCTGTCACTGGTAGACAGCAGGGTGTTCTCTAGCTATGCTTAAGATTGTTAGTAGTATCTTTCTGTTAATGTCAATTGATATCATTCTGTGTTTGGAAAGACCTGGAAAGTCACTTCTGCTGGATAAGTCCTTGTTAAGGTGGCATGCTGTTCTTTTATTCCAAAGTAAATATCTACTTTCAACTGTAAAAAGACAATCAAATAAATAGATTTATTTATTTATTCTATAGTATGACTAGGTAAGACAAGTAATGATAAAAAATAAGCAAATATTTTCATTAACATCTTTTTCTTTGTCACATTCCATTCTACACATCAGTGTTGAAATATTGATAGGAAGGCAGGCTTTTGTAGGACAAGTCATTAAAATTATAACCTGATGTTGCCCTAATAACGGAGTATGCCAAGGATTTCTCACACACTTCAGCAGTTTCTATGCTTTTGGGTAGCCCCAGTGAGGGGTGAACTCTGTTGCTTCCACGAGTGAAACCAGAGCCTTAGCAGTGCCAACAAATGCCCATAATGTCATAGTGACAGAAACTTCTTTTGTTGACAAATTCTGCCTGGTGGCCCCGAAAAATTTGATGTGCAGAAATGAGTGTAGCTTTGTTACTCCCATGTGTGCTATACAAGAATGCCAGTAAGCTTTCTTGTCTTCCTTCTGAAAAATAATAAAATTTCAGAAGCTGTTTAATTGGGAAGAGTTTAATTGACCATGGTAATGGAAGTATATCTTAAGTGTCAATTATGAAGCAGAGATTTGAGATATGTGAATATGTAACAGTAGAAGCTAGTCTGCACAGAGCTTCTAGATCTTTCTTTAGAGTGTTTCAATCCAGGCTCTGACAGGATTAGGAAGCAGGTGGCTGAATTTCCCATTGCTTTCTTGGCTTTGAAAGTCATAGTAAATTCAACATAGCACCATAGCATGTGGTTTGAATGTAGTCAAAAAGCCTTCTATCACGTGGGAAATGTCTACAGAAATTATTGACAGACACAAATGATTTGAGGTAACTTTATGGTAGAATTAATTTAACAAAACTGTGAAATTTTTCTGCAGGAAGCTTGATGTAGTCTGCAGTGTGGAATACCCTGATTTCTGCCACTAAACCATGGCAAAATTGCATTTTTCATCCACATGTTGTCTCCAGAAATGTGTCTTTAGTAGATTCTGTGAAAGTCCTGTCTTTTTATCATTTTAACAAAATGGTGAGCAGCGGCAGAACCGTGAGAAAACGTCTTTTTCATACAGTTTGTTTGCTGGGGGCTAAAACCTCATGTTCAAAGTAGCTGTCTAAAAATGAGCTTTTTGTCTTCTATTTTTTACTTTCTAGTTCTGTTAACTATTTCTTCCCTCAAGCCTGTTTTGTTAGCTAACTGGATAACCTGAACACAGGAACTAAGTTGTAATTTCCTCCAGAGGAATTTTATATCGAGCCACCTTACCACTTTGCAGATAAAACTTAACTTTCACAACCTGATCTGGCTCATTTGGTCTTGACCACAGGTATCTCCTATCTATGCTGTAGATGAAGACAAAGCAAGACCAGGTACAGATTTTGGTATTTTCTACTGAATCTTGGAAAAGTTTCCCTAAACAGGACTCTCTTCTAGTCTGCTAGGTGCAATTCTGGCAGTGGAGAATAGTAAAAAAACCCAATATTGAACAGATCAAACATAACTTATAATTTCAGATGTCAGATTTAGCATACACATTGAATAATACGTAACGATTTCAAAATCACATCATTTAAAAATATAAAATCTGTATTTCATGGGTAGCAATTAAGTGAAATGCAACGAGATGAAAAGCATTCCAGGCCATATTCTGTTTAAGCTTCTTTAGACTTGGCACCTACTCCTTGATAGCATCAAAGATGATTTGAGACGTAAATAATGCTTAGAAGAATAGCTATACTTTTATTCAGACCTCTGTACTTAATTCAGTGACATAACTTGCAAAGTTTTTACATTTGAAAGGTGTTAGTTCAATAAAATTGAACAGGGTTCTTTCTTTTTGATGAGATGTACTTAGTAGTTCCTCTTTCATCTTAAAAGTAATGTAATAATGAAAGATTTAAGGTTGAAACTGAAAGGATGCTTTTATTTCGTCTTTTGTTTCATTTTATGTCATCTTTATATTAAAATGGCTTTATATCTATCCTGTGCAATAAAGTTAATAAAATAAAAAATATCTTAGAATTAAACTACTATATTTTCTAAGATGCTGAAAAAATTAAGTACCATCTATAGCTAGGTGTTAGTGTGACATTGCAAGAGACCTGTCCTCTCTTGCCACAACTTCTGGCCCTAGGGGAGATTATTATACGTCCCTGAGTGCTTTTCTTAAGTGTAGTTCACCACGTACATAGTGTATTATGTGCATTTTACTTTGGGCTTCAAGAATGCATCTTAATGTTACTTATTTGAATCCTCGTATAATAATTTGGGTATTTTTTCCACTTTCTGTATTTTTAAATGCTGTGTGTCACTCCTTTTACTTCAGAGAACCGCTTCAGATGTTTTTCTAATTTTATGTTGAAAAATAGTGTCTTCTAGTGGTCTAAAAGGCACTAAAATGTCCTAAAAATGTCTTGATAGTCAAAGTTAAGATATTCAAAGACAATTTTTGCTTTTTGCCAAAAAAAATAGGAGTATTGAGGAGCAAAGAGGAGTATAGGACTCCTGCAGGAGTGTTTTCTTTTTTTTTCTTTTGGTCCCAGCTTGCTTAACAAATTTCTAAAGAGGCAATGAAATCAGAAATACCCCCTAAGTTTTTGTTTGTTTTTAGTTTCTTTTTTAAATTCAATATTAGAGCCTAATTAACAGCCCTGTATTGTGGAAAAAATCCATTCTGCAGTATTCCTGCAGTTAAAATACTTAGTGCAATGGAGTATTAGGCTGCAAACAATATTCCTGAAGGGGGTAAAATCAGTGAGTATTGTGCAAAATTCATCTACAAAAGATTTTCCAAGAAAAGTACATGTGTGACATAGCATCCAATTTTCTACTTTTGTTCCTTAAGACTACTGCTTCCTTTCTGAAAGGAAATGGAGTGTACATGAGGAGTGGCTAAACTTTTAAACCATAAGAAGGGCAGAGCCAAAGATAAATGCAGTCTCCTGTAATAGAATTATATATATATACACACATATATATATATATGCACATGGAGTTGGAAAACTTAACCAAAAGGATTTTTCATTCTGTATAATCATTATCATTGCTGTTTAAAGGAACACTGTTGTGTCAGTGGTCAAGGAAAGGAAAAAGACCTTTCTGAGAGAATGCCTTCAGGATATACTGTACCACCTAGCCAGTAGGATGGTGCTGGCTACCTAAGTAAAAAACTTTAATAAAAAATAAAATACTGTAACCAAAAAAACACTGTAATAAAAATTTTCCAGTTAACTTGGAAATGTGAGATGGTAATGAGAATGCATTTTTCTAACACCCAGCTCTGAGTGGCTCTTCAAGACAATTACCAGGAGAAGGCAGAAAGCAGACTTGTGCACCTGAAACCTCATATATACAAAACAGAAATTGCTGCAGATATTGCTTTGAAATGAGAACAACCTATAAATAAAAAGATCATAGAAACAAATGTTACTGGAGGTAAATGATGTGCAAATATGTGAATAAATACATACCTTACTTTTTCCTGTTGAGATTGGAAAGCTGATTTGTGAATTTTACCTGCAGAGTGCAGGTATATTATGTAAACTTAAATGCTATCTATAGCATCAATAGAAGTCATATTAGTCTCTAATATAGCTTTTCCTTTTTTTTTCCCTTTCTCTTTACATACTGTTGAAAAGTCTTTTCCATGGTATCGCTTTCTTGGGTGTGCTTTCAGCTTAACCTTTTTTAATGTAGAAATTAATCAATTTAAAATATACTTTAATTTTCATGTGGCACATGCTAATAAGTTAATAATGGTTACAAATTGTAAAACAAATGAAAACAAGGATATGAAGAAGACTTTGGACTCTAAGTCACATGGTGTAACTCTTTGGGACAGTCCTGTGAAGTGCCTGGAGTTAAGACTCCAACGATCCTTGTAGGTCTCTTCCAAATCAGGATTTTCTATGATTCTCTGATTCTGTGTGAGCTAGTGGTGAACTGATCTGCCAGAGAGGGAAGTTAACTCATGCTCCAAAATGTAGAACGTGCCCCCGTTGTGCCTCTTTTGGTCTCCTGGTCTGTGAGGCTCATGTCCCCTCCTCCCCTGATCCTCTTCTTCCCTCTCTATCCCCTATTTTATCATCCAAAAATATTTTCATTACAACCCAATATATTGGTAATATTTATACACTCTATTTTAAAAGGAGTCATTTGCTACATGAAAGGGAAACTGTTGAATTCAGTCAATAAACAAAACCTAGTGCTCTGGATATCTGCAGAGAGGTAGTTACAGTACTAGTATGAATCCCCGAATTTCTTATCCAAATCCTTACAAAATACATCTTAGAGCTTTATTTTGAATCATCATGTACAAAAAGAAGAATATAGGAAGGGAAGTAGGAATGATTCAAAATAGAAATTAAATCCAGTAAGCAGCATGGAGCATAGAAAATCCTTCTAATAGTATTTTGTCCACTTCCTGTCTTTTTTATTTGCTTTTCTCAGTGGTTCCTACTGACTGTTTTGCTAGTTTCTTGCCCAAAGCTAGAATCATAGTAGACATTCATTTTCATTTGAGTGTGCAAAGCTAAAAATGAGCACAGAACTCAAATGTTTTACTTTAGTCTCAAATGTTTTAAGTAGTTTTTAAGTAGTCTTCAGTGCTGTCCTTTTTTTCCATGGAGGTCTAGTCCTTCATTTTTATCCTTGAGAAAACAAAATGAAATGAAACTATCTAGTCTAAATTATTTCTCAGAAAACAATGCATGCAATGGCCTTCATTTGATGTCCAGCAGAGCTCAAAGAAAAAGTAATGTGTGGCTGCTGTGTCTGGTTGAAATGCCATGGGTCAGCAGCATAGGTTTGTAGCTACAGTGTAGGTAGCTCATACCCTCCTTCAGCAGCTCCAATGGCCCAAACACAAATATGTTCATTTTAGATAAAACTCCCACTAAATTCAACTGGAGCAAAGCCCAGATAAGAGTGAATACTTTTGAAAGTTCCACTTCCTATTTCATTAAATGGAATGATGAAACATTTGTCTATTATCTGGTGTAATGAGGTTATCACAGAAAATGAGGTACCGCATGAAAAGACTCAAAAGTAGTTGAACTTCTAACACTTTGAAAAAGAAGTGTATTTATTGCTGTGATTTACAGCACAGTTTTTCTGGCATTAATTTGATTGTGAGGTCTGAGAAGCTGTAATATATTCTTGAGAGGTGATGTTTTCATGTTCGTTTCATATGCACAATAATAACAACCCTTGATTAGTTCAGCAAGCTCTTTAAGAGTAAATTTATATTTTAGTTTAACCTTCTGTGTTTAGGGATAGTTTATATTTTCTTCAAGATTTCCAGTAGTTTTGCTCTATGTTGTGCTGAGTGCATTTTAGTTTGAGTTGCTTTTCGCTGTAAGGAGCAAATAACGTTTAGAAAGGGAATGGCATGATGACCAGATGACAGTTCAGAAATGGCATAATAATCCTACCACTAGTACAATATTTCATGCTACTGAAAGGGAAAAAAGTTAGAAAACCACAGGAAAACAATTTTGATAAGCTGTGTTAAGATTAGAAGAATATTTCACTTAAGTAATGGATGAAGTTTTAAATGCTGCATACTCTCATTTTTTCACATCTTCAAAAAAGCCACCAAAACATTAGGTGTTAATAAGGAAAATTTTTTCACAAGTAAGATGCAAGCTAAGTTCCAGGAGATTCCATTAGCATGCTGTATAACAGTAATAACTGAAGTATATATTCCTTGAGGAACTTCTGTGAAATCTCATGTGACTTTTTATTGTGTTCTAAAATGTGTCTTCCTAAGGAGCTTCAGTTTAAGCTTGCTTTGTGCACCACTTCTTCATTCCCCTCTGACTTATTTTCTAGCAAAAACTAGAAATAGTTTTAACGCCTATAAATTCTCTTGAGGGCAGTTTAATATGACATGGCTGTGCAGTAGGGCACAACCTTTGAGCTTGCTGTGAAGGTGAAGTGTATTTTAGAAATATTACAGAGGAAGCAGTTGGATACATGGTTATGACTTCAAGACTTAAAAAGCCTCCACAACACAAAAAATAAAAACATGAGTGTTCAAATTTTTTTTAAGTTGACCAAAATTTTTCAGAACAAAAATAGTATTGTATAAAGAAGATACTTGAATTTTGCATGCGTGCAATAAAAGATAAATAGCCAAAGTTCATGTTCAGTCAAACATTTTGGAGCCACATAAACCTGCTGCACCAATTCTCTTCCGTTACCACAAGTAGGTTAGAAAATATTTGAGGTAATCCAATGCTATGAGTTTTCTTGATGTTTTTAGATTGCTTTAGTAGTGTGCAAGTATAAAAGCTGCAAAAATGAAATTATATAGGCACTGGGATGGAATACAACTATTACCATTGGAGGAGAAGTCTGCATCCTCTGACTAATAGAGACTGGCAATGAAGACACTCATCTCTAACTTCACTTCCTTCAAAATCAAATAATGATGTTCCGTAGTTTTCTTGGACCAGGTTCAAGAATTTGTGACTGAAAGAGTATTTAAATGAGTGTGATGGCCCTCTGCAACTTAATTGTAGAGCATAAATTTACCTTGATTTTGTTTGCTGTAGGGAAAGTTCTAGACCCCAGTATTTTTGGGGTGAAGAATTACTACTGAGCTGATTGTTCTACACACAGACTTAGATTAGGAGATATGTTATTGAGGATAACTAAACTGAAATAGTGCTTAATTATTCAAAGGCTATTGTCCATATAATTAAACTCTCTGCATTGTACTCTAATTTGAATGTCTGTCCTAGGGTAGGTAGTCCTTTCTACACTGTGACTCGTTCATTGAGTAATAAATCTGGTGTCACTTTTGTTTTTATCTGGAATACAAATTCCTTATATGCTAAAATGTGGTTCTTGTCACACAAAATTACTTGGTGTCATGGTGGTAGTGCTTTCTTGATAGGCTTGTAAAGTCAGATCATAAGGACTGCATGTACATTGTGTTAACTGATGAATTTAAGGTTTTAATTAAGCCATAAACTAAAGCAATAGCTAATTGTTTTGAAGGTTTTGGTGTGGTTTTTTTTGGCACAGCACTATATTGTAATTGTAGTCACCATGAAAGAAACAAATAGAGGTTGTGGCTGTCTGTGTAGCTCAGCATGCTAAATTGCCAAACGTCTTCCTCCATTGTGTATAGCAAACTGATTTAAACATTTAATTGAGAGCATGAAAATTCCACAGTTAAAAGTCCAGAACCAAATTATAACAGCCCTGTATCCATAACTAATCATCTAGTTTATACAAGTCACAAATAAAGATAGTGCCCAATATCTTCTGTAAAGAAATATATTCATGTTAAAACACTGTTCTTCTTCACTGGAAGAGGTCTGCCTCCACCTTACTCTATCTCCCTTGTACTACACCCAAATATTGTTGTTATTGCTCTTATAAGAGAGAAGGGTATGCAATGGGCACAAGCATTTAATTTTATATAGGTCATGAGCACCCTAGGAACATAAATGAATATGATTCACAGTTTTGGACTTTTAGTTTTTTCCTTTTAAAAGAAATTAGTCATAGTGATTTTCTATGTATTACAGGTTTTCTGTTTTGTTGTTTCTGTAGGTTTGGGGTTGGTTTTTTTTGCTCTTTCTACATTAATATAACTTTGGCTACTGTCCTGTGTTACAGGGCTGGATGGACTTTGTTCTGATATGACCCTTCTCTGTGGAGCCCTATTCAGTGGGATTGCAGCCAGGTCTGTGCTGCTGCAATTCTGCTGTCTGCTGTGTGCTCACTAACTACACAGCATGAAGCAGGCAGAGTAAAGGCAGTATTTAAAGGTTTTTCAAGGCCACGTCCACATCTGCTGTACCTCTGTGAAGTTTATTTTTGTGTTCCCCCAAATTGTAATCTCAGTAACAGCCACATTCTGTATCTTTGGTAACAGCCAACAGCTGGCATCATGCTAGATAACCACTCCTTGATGGTGCATATTTGTCATACTTTGTAGGTACAGAATTCAATATAAAGATTTAAATTGCAGCTTCAAGAGGTGAGTTATGCAGTTTCTCAACTGAGCAACAGCTTCCTGTGCTTTTTGCTCTTGAAAGAAAACATTGCTGCTGTTATTTATTTATTCTATGGTAATTAGCCAAGAGCTGTATTAGTATGTAATTAAAGACCTCCTGTGTCAAAGTGATGCCACCTTGGCTGTTTCCTGAGCTTTCTGATCATGTTTTTTTTCTCCTTGTCAGAGCAGTCCCAGGAGACAGGGATGGATGCCAGGGAGATTTCTGCCTCTTATAAAGATATGCCAATCCTCATTATTCTTGCAAAAGAGAGTCAGCATGTAGGGCCTAGGCATGGGCATGGGGGGTTAACCTAACCAACCTGTAAAGAATCTGTGGTCACGTTTGCAGAGCACCTGTTCTGCTGAGACCTTGATCCAAGAGGGTAATACAGGACAGGAGCCAGAAGAGGATGTGCAGACAGGTTACTGTTCCTCTGTGCTGTCCCCTGGGGTACCTGCTGTGGTGCATTTCCAGCCATTGTGGTCTCAGCTCGTTGCCCAAGCGTTTTCTGAGAGGACAGGTACACAAGTGACCTCTGTCAGTAATCAGCCACAGAGGCTGCAAACAGCTCATTTTGCTTTTTACTGCCCCTTCCAAAGAATCATTAAACCACTGCCAGGGCTGACAGTGCTACATCATGATAGATGGCACGTATCACATACTTGGAGCTTTCTGCACTAGCTCTAGGAAATCCTACTAGTATTTTCAACTCTTATGTCTATGTTTTAATTATCACAATTTTAAGATGACACACCTGGTTTTGTACATGCAGCCATGCAAGGGAAACACAGTAATTTATTTCTAAGAGTGTTTCACTTCTAGCTCAAAACATGACTGAAGAGTGCTCCTGATGTAGCACTGACAGTGGCTGTGATTGTATTTTAATTTCTTTTTAACTAGAGCTACTTGTTTAAACTCAGACCGTAAGGGAGACTAGACACATGTGAAATATGAAAATTTAAGTTTTGTTCAGTTCTTAATCACTGATTCATACAATTATTTCGATTTTTGGGGTTTTTTTGCTAGAAACAAAACAGGGATAGAAGATTTGATGTGGAACGTTGCTTATGTTTTTTTTCATACACAAAATACTAAAAATTGTTGTACAATAAAAATATATTTTATTTGTTATAATTTATAAAATATATATAATCCTAAATTATCCCTTATTGGTGTGAAATATTATCTCTTAAATAGCAACAACAATTGGAACAACAGTAGGTGTACATAATGTATATAGCAATTTGTGAGGACGTGACTTAAGCAATAAAAAGAAAAGGAAGTCAGCTCAAAACAAACAGCAGCACAGTTACTGTTATGGATCTAATAAAAATCATTTGGCTTTTTGTACATATGACAAATCAATTTTTACTTTTCATGCACACAGAAATCTATATAGTACATGAGTTTTTCATAAAGAAAAGTCCTTCTGTCTCTTGGTTTAAAATTTTCAGATGCAGCTAACTTTAAAGAGACTCAGCAATAGTTCCTTTCTGATAACAGGACAGATTTATTTTATGGAATCTGGAGCAGTTTCATAATTTGTTTGTGGTTGAATGAGAGTGTTGTGGTGGTAAAGGAAACCATTATTACTGGTAACAGTCGCATTCATTTCAAATGGCTGAAGTAACGCAGTTCAATGAGCAAAATTTGCAAATCAATGCTGTAAAAATCATTTGTTGTGCTTGAGTTGGACAGCTGATGTGTTTGTTGTCTATAAAACAGATATAGTACATAGTGCAATGATGTGTAAGTGGATATACAGTAAATAGAAATAGATGGGGTTTTTTCTTAAATGTATTTCTTTTCAGCACCTATCAAGGATGCATCTGTGCTTTATGTAATAAAGACAGAACCCTTAAGGCTATTTTTTCATTAATGCTTTAATAGTTCAGGTAGAACAGGCTTAACTCAAGGTAAAGCAACAGATTAATGTGACACTTCAATAACAGTAACTATTAGATAGCAGTTACAAAACTGATTTTGCAGGTTTTGGAAGAATACAAAGGTGTAAAACTGATGACTTTAGTTATTGGGTGTGTTTGAGGACACCCAAGTCAATTGTTTTGCATTATCTTCATGCCTTACCTTGGCATCTGATTAAAATCTCCTGTTGCCACATATTACCATAGTAGATTAGGTACATTTTTATTTTCCCTTTTTTGCTCTCGAGTTTTCACTGGGGTGACTAACCAAGACCTTTTCAGAAAGAAGACTGGCAAGTTTGATAAAATTGATTTTGCAGACTCTGTGAGTGTTGAGATTTGGCTTTACTAGGCTAATAGATAGTATATTTTTCAGTTTTTTCTATGTAGGAGAAAGTTTCAGTGTTTGCTTTTGTTCTGGAAAAACACCTGCTTGTCCCATGACTGACATTTAAATCAAATTCTATTTGTAATAGTTTGTTTATTCATTTTATGAACTACTAAATTCAAAGATTTGAAGAAGTGAAAAGAAGAAATTTAAAAATCATGCCTGATTGGGAGACTTCCTTCCCTGGATCACACTTACCATTCCCTCACAGTGTCCTTTGCTCCTGTTTCAGGCTCAGCTAACTTCTCATTCTCTGTATTCTCTTCAAGAGTGTTAAAACTTGATCTTTAAGCTATGTCATAGTACTTTCCTGTAAACCAAATCATTATCACTCCAGAACTTGATGAAATTATACATTTTTTTCATATGTTCAGAGTTTTCCATGCCATACTGCATTGTACATGTCAAAACACAGCTTGCTTCAGAGGATGAAACAAATGGCTAAAAATCAATACATCTTTTTACAGTTTGCCACTAGGGATCATTACACAGTGTTTATTAGTTGTCTTCCTTACCCTTCAGATGTAAGCAATAACAAATCTGTCGAGTCTCGGTGTGTCAGGCTGCTCTGCTGCCTGCCTGTGCTGCCTGCTGTGCGGGATCGGCGCGGCCGGCGTGAGCAGCAGCAGTCCAGCCATGCTGGGGAGGCAACTGCTGGGGGCTAGGTGTTGGATCGGAACACACTGGGACATCTTCTTGCAAAACATTTTTTGTAGCCCTTTTTTATCAACTTTCATGCTTCCCCAGCTGGACCACTGATGATTCAGTGCCAGTGTGGTGTAACACCAGCCATTGGAGAGGAACAGGCATGATGGCACTTAGGGCTTGAGAGGTGTCAGCAGGCAGGTTTAACTGTACGTGGCTGTGTGGCTTTTTCTCTCCCTCGTGGCTGTGCCTGTGAGGAGCCCCCAGACATGTTTCAATCTTGGAATTTCTCATCTGTGCCCTGCTTAACTCAGGTGCTCCCTGCTACATCCAGATCTGGTGATCAATGCACACAGTTCAAGCCCCTATGTCTGATAATATAATTTTCTTATCATCAGAGTGACTAATGAAAAACACAGCCATAAGAAATTCTGAGATATGAAATAATAAGGTGCTTTTCTTCTTTTCTCATAAATTTTTTCAGCCTTTTTTAATGCTTCCCTAAATTTTCTGGTTTGGCTTTTATTTTTAAATTCCAGTTTTACAGATCATTGATGAGTGATGTGTATTAAAGAAATAATACTTGAACCTTTCATGAACAAGGAAAACCGACAATTTCTTAGTTTATAATAGTAGTAACAAAAAAGTGTTGGCTTAGCAATTCATGCAAACTGTGTAAATGTGAGGGAGATAACATTTCATTTCTCCCTAGTGAAGTGGTCACAGCACCAGCCTGACAGTTCCAGGAGCATTTGGACAATGCTCTCAGGCACAGGGTGTGATTTTTGGGGATGGTGCTGTGCAGGGCCAGGAGTTGGACACGACGATCCTTGTGGGTGCCGTCCAACTCAGCATATTCTGTAATTCTCAGCATATTCTGTAATTCTCTGATTTTATTCAGGCTGGTGAAAAAAGAGGTAATTTAGTCTCTAAGCCTGGAGGAGTCTAACACACATTTTGTCCTAACAAAAATGTATCACAAAAGAAAACTGGTTACATGTCTGTTTGTTTAAATGGCTGTTTGAATATTCTTTTATATTTATGATAATTTTCATTATGACTCTTTTTATAGACTTTGGAACTGGTGGGCTGGAAGTCATTATCAAAACTTGGTAATGAAGACTAGAGGCAAAAATCTGAGACAAAGTAGGCAAAATTAAAACAGAAGTTAAAAATAATCCTTGTTTCAGCTATTCTCTGTGCACTGAAAAGGCTTCAAATAGACTTTTTCTCTTGAGATCTAGGCCAAAATAGACAATCTGAAGTTGAAATTGTCACCACTAACCTACACTTTTCCTGCACATCACAGGTGATATTTACAGTCTTAAAGTTGTTTAAACATGTCTGTCTTCTGTACAGATTTTGTAATGTAAAGGAGAAATCTGTACAGAAGACAAAGCTGCAGTAAAGGCTCATTATCCACAAGTGCAACTGGGCTTCCACGTAAATCTCTCTTTAGAAAGTGACATGAATTTTTTCTTTGCTTTGTGACTATATCAAAGCTAAATTTCTTTGATTCCTGTAATGTGTTGTGTAAAGCATCAGACACATTAGGTTGCCTGATGTATTTTTGCTATTTTCTTTTTGACATGTTATCCCATGAGGCAAATGACTAATCTGCATTGACATATTCCCTGGTGACTTTGGACTGGCAGAATTAATTCACAACTCAAGTCCCTTCACATGCTGTTCTGTAGCGAAGTAGTTAGATGGAGCAGGTGTGCCAAAGATCTGAATGAAGTCTTGAGGGCAAAATTATGGGTGAAAAGGTTAAGGAATAAGAGACAGTTTTGTTTCCATTTGTTCCTAATTGAAACATCGCTATCAGGAACAGGATGTGTCCTAGAGTAAGGGGAAGTCAAGCAGACCCAGCAAATCCCTGAAAACTGCAGTAACCAGCCTCTGCAGATAACTGGAAAAATCCTGAGAGCTCTTCCTTAATTGCTGCCTGCACAGGTGACTGGTATCTCTGTGACAGGATCCCAAGCAAGAGGAGGGATATTCCCTAGGGTATGCTGTGGCGTCCTAGTCCAGACTAGAGACACCTTTTAACACCTCCCATTCACTGAACTTCACTTTTCTCTCTGCTATTTTATAGATGTAATATAGGACAAAATCTAATCTCTTCATGCACCTGGCAATTGAAAAGGACGAGGGAAAAAAAAGGTTAATGGTTCACCCTTCAACACCTTTATTATTTGAAATATTCAACACTACTTTCTGCTCTTTATTCTCCAACCTACCTGTACCTGTTGTTTCTTGCTATCATGCACCCACAGCATTATTGCAGCACTGCCTGGTGGAGTGGTGGTGGAGACCAGTCACAGAACTTCTTTGCCTCCTGGTTCCACTCATCCTAAGCAGAGCTGCATCTGTTTAGTGGCAGCTTGCTCAGATACCGGCTATGGCAATGCTTTCTGAAAAACCACATTGGAATTCTCAGCTGTGCAGTTCCACCTGAACAATTCTTGTGCAGTTCCCTGATGCCCATCTTTTCAAAATTAAGCCATCATACTCTGTTATAAATTGTCTCCAACTCAGCAGTAGAGAAAATCTTCTAGAAAGTCAGTTGAGGCTGATAAAATAGTTAGAATTTTTAGATCAGTTTGGGGAAGAATTAACACACATATAAATCTATCCAGATTTGGGTGCGGCTGCTTAGTCTTGATGAATTTTTGTTACATAACTTTTCTGATACACAGATCTCCGGCATAAAAGCCCTCTGAAATGAGTTCTCTAAGAAGATAGCTAAAGCTATATAGAGAATCATGATTAATAAAGTCTCCTCCTCTCTTTCCTCCCTCCATCCATCTGGAGCAAAACTGTGGCAGACTAGAGAGATACACATTACTTATTTTCTGTCATTATGATCTGGGTGGATTTATTTGGAATCTCTTGAAAGAATGCAGAACAAGCACATTTTGATTTTGCTTTTTGATTTTGTCAGAGAAGCATTTTCTGCTCATATCCCAAAATACGGATTTAGGTTTGCTTGTACCCTAGGGCAATCAGGAATAATTTTAGGGTCAATAGAAGCTTTTCTGTGCATTAAAATGTCATTGTTTCTAAGTATTGTGTCTACTGCTTTTGAGGAGTGGGACTGGGGGCTTTCCAGATTCTCACTGGATCACAGCACCAAATTTAGCTCTTAAAGGCATTCAATATCATACTGTTTTCAAAAACAAGAGTGTTACGGCTCCTGCTTAACCTTTTACTAATGAAAGTTTAGACATCTTTCAGAAGGATAAGAAGCACACTTTTAATATTATCATTTTGCTATCCCTAGTACATTCTTGATATATTCTTTCTCACAAGAAAATATATGCATATCAGCTTACACAATTGCAAGCTATAAATGTTTTGATTAATGCCTGTGTAATGTAACATATATGACCAGCATTTGTTCATCAGTCCTTGTCACAGCTTGGGAGACAGACATATGATATGGACAGAATTTGATGTGGATATGTGACTAAATTGTAGAGATAATTAAATTTCATTTTTTTCCCCTCACAGTTTTCTATCCCTTCATTCTTAGAGAAGCAGCATTGATTTATGCTCAAGATAATGAAAAGGTTAATGAAACACAAAAGCAGCCTATTTTCCATCAGTACAGTATCCATGAACCATGAAGCAATGAGCCAAATATTTGTACTACATCTTAATGTAGTGTTATTTGTTCTATACATGTTTATAAAAGGAGCATTGTAACCCCAGGGATTTCCCCATGCAGAGAGTAACTGGGTAAAAGCTATAATCCAGAATTATTTCTCAATTACTTGATTGTACAGTCTTTTGATTGACAAGTGCACCAGTGTGTTTTGGAACTGCCATTGTAAGTGTGGGATTTACCTTCATATGTTACTGACACTGTGATATTTTAGTACACTCAGTAGAAGATAGTGTTCCCTAGAAATTAGTCTATATTAGAGTCTTGATTCATATCCCTAAACAGTCAGTAAATCAATAGACTTTTAAATCAGTAAGAGTCAAACTAGCATACCTTTTAAAAGTATTTTATTTTGTGATAAGCATTTTTATGCTACTTCAGATTATTTATTGCATCTGGTCACATAATAAGGGGAATAGTTCACATTCATTCTTCTAGGATTTCAAAAGATACAGCCTGGATAGATCAAAATCCAACTGCTGCCACTTGCAAATACTCATCAGTGTGCTAAAACATTATGCTAGTAAAATATCTAGTAGCACACAACTTCTAACTATTTTTATGGTTCTCTGCTTCTTTCATATTTTAATCTTTTTCTAAGATACTCCTTTCTTTCAACAATGTTTTGCAGTGGGAGAAATTAATTGCAGCACTACGTACCCTACTGTTCTAATATTTCCAGGCATGCAGCATTGTGTCTTGCTGTAAAAGAGCTGCTCTCAGGGTGTGGTCGGTGATGAGGATCAAACTTCCTTAAATTTCATTTTTTCATCTTCTCCATTATGGGGATTTTTAAAAGCATCCAGACACTTCTCCAACTTGTTTGCTGACCACTGTTACTCAAACTGACTTTCACTCTCTTTACAACTTCCTCATCAGAAGCTTCTATTTTGGAAAAATGAACTAAGATGCTTTGTTTTAGAGAATGTGTAACCAATTGTTTTATTTTTCTTCATTCAAAGCAGCTACTAGAGCAGTCAGTCATGCTATGCTGGAAATTAGATCATTTGAGAAATGCATGATGAAGACAGCAAATGGAAGTCAACGGATGACAGAGGCATTTACATACCATAAAAATTGCTTATAGTGGAGTAGTAGGTGTGAGCTCATTAAATACTCAGTAGCAAGTGTGGAGAAAATGCAGCTACGTTTTGGCTGTTGCAGAACTTTTAAACAGAGGAATATAATTCCTGAAATTGTGTATCATGCTCTTCCTATCCCTACAATGCCATCAGTGTGAGACGAGCAAGAGCTGGCTTGATGATGGAAATGCAGCTTGCTGTCAAGCCTAGATTTGGACAACAGATATTATTTTGGTATAGAAAATCCAGGATAAGCATGTTTATCATCTGCAGACAGCAAATTTCCAGACCAAGCAGGAATGTTCAGTGCCATAACTATCCCAACAGCAACTCTTTTGGGCCCAGACTGGTCTCTACCTCACAAGACTCTAACAGAGATGACACAGAATTATTTGCTGTTGGACCAGGCACAAGCTGGTTTGGCAGCAGAAGTATCACAGGACGATATCCAGATCCTAACTCACCAAATATTGCTGCTGTTGCTGCAAGAAATGGTAGAACTAACAATGCCTACATGTGTTACTCAGAGGTGACCTGCTGGGACAGAGCAGCAAAGAAGGGCAGGTACACACTCACTGTGGCACACATTTTTCCTCACTGGAACATGAGGACATTGCATAACAATGTGGGCCAGTGGTTTGGGCCAGCACCTCCTCCTCCACCACCATCTGAACATGAGAGCAGTCTTTGTTTTCCTTCCTCCCCCATAGTAAGATAAAATTTATTTTCTTTTTAGAAAAAAGTGAGACAACAAATCAGTCATTACTCCAGAAAAATTTAAATAGCTGTGCACTGGTATAAAAAAAATCTAAAATTAATCTCAGAGGAACTACAGTTGCTACTGTTTTGTTCTTACAACATTTTGTAATTTGTCTGATTATTAAACTGAAGTGCAACATGCAAGCAGTTTCCTTTGCACTTGACCTTTTGAATACAAAAACCACATGTATTTTTAGGTAGAAATACTACTTCTGAGGCATTCTTATTAGTATGTTTGCAGGGTGGCATAGTCCAAGTATCCAGTTTCTGAATTCTTTACTGATTAACTTTATAATCTTCCCACACTTAAATTAACTTAAATCAGTAATGTTCCATATACATTTCTATTTGTTTCCTTTGTGAGCATGTTTGCTTTTGACTACATTATAAGCCTCTCATAAAATGTTTTCTTTGTGAATCCAGACTTTATTCCGTTTTTTTTTTTTTTGGAAGGCGTAACAAGAAAAGAAACTAGATTTCAGGAAATCTAGTTGTTGGGCACACAATGGTTTTGGCATGCTCCTGCTCAACAGTTGAGATTGATTAACAATTTTTCACCCTGTGTACCTTCTTTTACCACGTACATGCCCCAGTAACAATCTGGCTACCTTGAAATAGAGACTTTTTGTTTCTGACATTTACAGTGGGGAGAGAAGTGTTTGGAGATTTTGATGGGACACAGAGAATCAAATACTGAAGTAATAAGGAATGATGTTTTATCTTATTTTTTTTTAGTGCTTGTGGTACAGAGAGTTGAAAACCACTGGTTTCCTTTTCCATCTTTTTCCATAGTTTTGTTGAGTCTGAAGGAGCTCATGGTTCTTTATGGGCTCTGCATCTTCTGTGTTTCCTTGCTCTATCAACTCTTCCTTGCCTTTTGATAGTGGGTAGCCTTTTCCTGGGTGTTGCAAGAGTATTCCTTGTTCCTGGAATGGCACTTATCCCTGTACAAAATGGTGCTAAGCCCTACACAGCATTGTGGCAGCACTCCTTTGTTTATGTCCTTTGTTTTCTTGTTTCAGATCTTGGCTTTCCCCATGTGGTGAAGAGCATCTTCCATTAGATTTTGTGTCTTTTTTTAAAAATGTCCAAAGGAACGTCTATATTCCCTCTGATTTCTGGCAGCTGGCCTTCTGTACTGCTTTATTATATCTTCAGACTGAAAAAACAGCCAGGCTACCTTTCCTTATCTAGGGCAGCAGCATCTGCTTGTGGTTATCTCCTTGATGACCTAGGCAATGAAGGGGCATTTCCAAGACACAGTGACATCTTAAAGCTCATGAGTGTACAGTTCTCTGATCCTTGAGTAGCAGAGTTAGAAAATGCAGCCAGCAGCACCAGTGTTATGGATACAGTGGCACTCCACGTTGGCATTAGAGCTGTTTGTGCTGCCAGGCACCTACACAGATCATCACAATGCACAAGTGTCAATCAAAGGGTCACAAAACTCCAACTGCTATTACTTTACTTGCAGAAGGTCAGAGTTCAGCTGTCAGGACTGAAATTAGACTAGAATACATGTATGCCCTGGACCATGCTGACAGAAGATGCTTTACAGCATAAACCATATCTGATATATTTTCTGGAAGAAATCTCTCTCAAGATAATTCCTCAAATAGTTCTCAGCCTAGATTTCTCTCTTTAGATGTCCTTGGTTGCTTCATAATCTTTCTTTTGGGGGACTGTTTGATACCAGTCCCCAGGCTGCTTGTGTTCCTGTCCCACTGGTGGCATCTCTTGTTCAAAGGAGCTTTGTAGCAGCTATTTAATTCTTTGTGGGGAGCAGAAGCCTTTGAAATTGATGGAGTTGTGGTGAACTGTCAGAAAAGAGCATTAAAGAAACACTTTTCCTGTATTTAGAATATTGTTAGCATTTTGCATAATTTTAACATTTGGGTAGTCATGTTTTACTTATTTGAATGCTGCTTACTGTGACATGCCTTGCAGTAGAGCTGTGAAGGGAGCGGTGACATTTCAAAATAACTCAGCTTGGGCAATATCAAGTTCTGTGAAAAGGAGGGGATCTGAGGGGATTAGGCTGTGCTCATACATCCCTAAGAGTATCAGACAACAGCAGCAAGTAAAAATATCAATTTATTTCCTTCTTTCCCTCTCCTTCTTTCTTTGCTATTTCTGCTAAACAGGTCCGTCCTCACACCACTGAGTGGGAAGCAGAGGTTCTCATGGTTCAGAGGGTACTCCATAGTTTTGAAAAATACAGGTGAAATTAGGAAGAAGGAATGCCAGAGTCATTTCAGCAGTGCATGATTTTGCTAGAGTGAAGAGTAAACATGACTGATTCTAAAAGAGGTAAACAGTTTTGTAAATGTAGCTGCATATTCTGAAGGGTCTGCCCAGGAGTATCCTGGCATCCTGTGGCCCTCAGCTACTTTTTGTGAATCAGTGTGCTGAAGATATCTATATATGGACTGATACATAAACTCTTGCCATTTCACTGCTTATTAAAATTATCTAAAAATTAAAAAGAAAAAAAAGTTGCCCAAAAGACCCAAGCCTGCCCTCTAGTTAATTCATTACAAGTCCTGCAGATAAAATTAGGGAATCTCTTCCTTGCTTTCTTCTTGTCTATTTTTGTGCTTGGGGAACTTGGTCTCCCGGAAGAAAAGAGCAACTGATTCTGTTCTTCTTTCAGAAATAACTTTTGACTGAGCTTCCTGATCACAGATTTTTGACAGTGCAATTCACATAACTTAGACTTGGTGTAATAGATGGAAAATGGCTTAAAGAGAAAACCTGAAGCATTTCTACAAGCTTGTGGACTGAGGAAGGTCTAGCAGCTGTATTTACCTTCACAGTGGTATAAAAGCTGTAGAGGTCCAATTGTCTGTCTTTTCATCTCTTTAATTACTAAGATGTTAAAACTGGGCACTTTCTGTGCAAGAGAACTGCAGGAAAGCCTTGTGTATGGGAGCTGGA
Source organism: Irena cyanogastra (assembly GCA_013397155.1). Classification (NCBI taxonomy): domain Eukaryota; kingdom Metazoa; phylum Chordata; class Aves; order Passeriformes; family Irenidae; genus Irena; species Irena cyanogastra. The sequence continues at coordinate 112,212 of VWZV01012698.1, read as the reverse complement.
CAGGAAGGTTTAGTTATGTAATATTGTAGGGCATCACCTGAATTCAAATCTGTCATCCCCCTTGACTTGGTACTATCACATTTGATTGCATATAAAAGCCAGTGGTGAGTAAAGTGTGTTATTTTTTTTACCTGTGGTTGTGCAAAACAGGGTGTCATGCCTTACTACGCTGAGAAACAGCCAAGGTTTGCCCCAGACTTTAGATATCCCATTGGCATGCCTATACTCACGAGTTCAGCCCTTCTATCACCCTATTCAGTGAGATAGAAGAGTCACTAGAGATTCTCTTAATTAAGCTGAATTTGTTTTCTGAACCTTCAAAGTACAGGTCCAACTTGGATGTCATTGGTGCAATGAATTCTGGCATAATCAGTATTTTTACTAGGGCAGGACATCAGTGCTGAGATGATGAGGTACACATACTCAACTATCTCATCTTTTTCACCATCCATTTGTATAATAATGCTCTAGGAATGGCTGTGATTACTTTGTAGTTTCTAAACTAAAACTGTGATCTATTTAACCAAAACTAAAACCTGTGTTTAACTAGAAAATGTTTGAGAGAAATCAAGTTCTTCTGCCAAAGGTTTAGCATTAATTGTATTTCGTTTCCAAAAATAGTTTTTAAAAACACCTTAAGTCTCAAATATGTAATTTTTTGTATTCTTCAATTATCAGTTTCAGTAAGTTACGCACACGAAAGAGATATACTCTTGGCTTTAGTGCTTCATCTTTGACACTCTTGTTCCTCTTGTGTACTGAAAAAATTACAGTCAGTCCATTGTGTGCCATTTGGTTTGACGGGGTCACAAACTTCTGAAAAGCTGAAGCCATAGGTTGTCATCCCTCTATTGCCTCCCTTTGTAGTGGCACCTGCCAGGTGACTGTGCAGCACCCTCAGGAGTGAGTGCTGCTCAGTTACTCACACATTGATCCTCAGTCTTTGTCCACTTGTTCAGACTGTCTCAATATGAGGATTAAAAAAGATTCATAAAAATGTTAAGTTTCAACATAAGCATGAGACTGAAGTTATGACGAGATATTGGCCGTGGCAAAACTACCTGCAAGTCATCAGGCAGTATACACAAAGTAATTTTTTATATATATATACACAAATGTATTAATAGCATTAGAATTCATGCTCCTGATGAACTAATGGAAAAATTACAAGAAAAATTATGTGAAAATAGCAACATCTACATTGTCTTCTAGTTAGTTGTTGGTCCCATTTCAAAACACCTCTCTATAATAATGACTCAGTCCTGCCATAATTGCAGCTCTCTCTTGATATAAATATTTAAGCATCTAGTGAGATATGGGACACATTTTAAACTTTATCCTCTAAAGCCCTCTAAAGGATAAATCCTTTTAAAATAGATTTAGCATCATCTCAGTTTGATAGATATTTATGATATAAAAGACCTATCCCACCTGATATTTTCCTTTATCAAAAAGGATTATTCTTATTCTTGGTTACTTGGTAATGCTTTATTAAATGGATTGTGTTCATTTAGACATATAAACTTTATTTTCTTTCCCAGATTTCTTTCCTTTATTTTTAGTGTTTGGCCACAGTTAACGGCTTAAATATATTTAGTGTACAAAATTTAAATAAAATAGGAATGGCAGCTGTCCAGTACAGCAGTGTAGCTTAGCATAATGAGCACTAATAAGGAAGATAATAAGTCTATTAGCTGATATTAATTCTTAGACAATGTCTGCAGTTAAATGTAGGACAATAAAGAGGAATTTAATGTTTGAAAAGGCATTAGTCCATCTAATGCCTATCAATATCTGGTTTTAATTTTAGAAATATGAATCCTGTTATTTTTAATTATGTCAGTTTCTGTCTCCTTGAGCACCCCTTTTCCTACATACATATTTGGATGTGGAATTTTTGATTTTGTCCTCTCCTCATCAGCCATTCTATATTTGTTTTAAAAAGTATGAATGAATGAATGAATGAATGAATGAATGAACCCTTTCAACCACCTCTGTACACTTCTTCCAAAATTGCCCCCATTTAGCAGCATGGAGTAGCTTCAAGCTGCATAGGATGCTCTCAAGAGTATAATCAGCAAAGTCATGTGGTTTAAGAAATCAGTTCTATGCGTACAGAAATATATAACCAAGTTCTCAAATTCTTAATAAAAAGTTGTGATATGCATGCCTCTCTGCATTCCTTACATTCCTACAAACCAAGTCTCTTTGGGACTTACATTGGGAAAAGTGCTGCCAAAATCTCTGACTTTGTGTGTTCTAAAATGCTTTCTCCAAAGCACATGCTTTTATTTTACATTTACCCCATGTGTATTATCTTTAATATTACTTTCTTATATCAGAGTGAGAACATTTTAATAAAATATGGTGTGTTTTATTGAGAATTTAAAACCTTAACTTTTAATTAGCTGTTAACAGAGGATACTAATATAGGGCAATCCTCAGGTCTGGGGAAGAGCTGCTTTTGGTAAGCTATTGTTCCTTTGCACTATATCCCCAATCCCATAAAGACTTACAGAAACTTTCAATTTAGTATAAACTATGAATTCAATTAGTGTTGTTAACCTGTTTGATTACTTATGACATTGCTAATTAAAATTTGAATTAGCACAGTTGTCTATACTTCCCTACTGAAAAACATTAATCTAACGATGAAAGTGAAAAATACTCACTCAAATATACTCAAAATGAGTATATTTTTATATTTTTATTATCACAAATGACCAAAATTACTTATTTTTCTTTTAAGAATTTTTGAACAATGACATCTGAACTCTTTTTTGCATTTTTTATTGAAAATTTTTTTCTGACTTGCTTTGTGGTGATGCAAAGGAAATCTTGGATGATATTTTCAGTGTAGATCCAGACAGTACTGCAAATGCAGAAATAATGTCAAATTCATGAAAAAAGTTATAGAAAATATGGAATAATAGAAAAATGAAGAGGAGATAAATGCAAATGATAAGGACATCCCAACATTTGATGAGATTTTTGATTGCTTTACGATGGAAATGGACTGAGGAACCTGAGTTTTTGATTTTGTGGTGTTTGGGCTGCATTTCGCCCTGAATTCAGAATGGTTTAGAAATTATCTGCAATAGTGCTCCTTCCTTTCACTCTCCAGACTTCTGCATCCTCTGGAGCATAAAATCTATCTTGAAAAGCTTCTTTGTTAGAATGGAGAGGTTATATCCCAATTGCAGTTTGCTTTTTTTTTTTTGTCTCATAAGAGAACCAGAAATAATATCCAATTTCTGGTGGTTTTGCAACCTTTTGGGATTTAGTAAAATTGAAGCATTTTGTTGAATTTTTGCAGAGGTATATTTTTATCAGATACTCTGTCATATCAAGTTATTTCTTGCAAAGCTATGATGTGGACTCTTTTCCTGGTTGAGCAGATACTGCTGTGCCTTGAATAGTTTTAGTCAGAGAGTATTTCTCTTCAGGCATGCGATAAATTGTAGAAATATTTTCTGAGTTCATGGCATAACCTATGATAATAATTTGTGTAAATATAAGTTGCAAAAATATTTTTTTCATATCTGAATGCTTTATACTCATTATGGAAGCCAAAGGTGCTTTCATAACTATACATTAGAGATTTAGCAAGAATGGAATATAAAATGTATTTTTAACATCCAGATCTTGTATGAAATAATAATATAAATAAGGAAGAATTTATTTTAAAGTTGTTCAGTGTTTTTACTAGGAATATTTATTTCCTTACCCACATACAACAAACTTCTTTGACATTTTTGTTGAGGGGATGTCTAGGTATCAATTTTGTATTAGTGCCTCCTTTTTATGATAGGGTGATAACACCATGGATATTAGGGAAAGGCAAAGGGAATATCACTACCATTTCCTCTAAGTGTAGGGCACAGCCTGTGACACACAGTACAACCCCATTCAGAAAGCCACTTTGACCAGTGAACACTGAATCAGCCCTCAAAGGTGTGTGATATACATCTTCCAAAGAGAACTGTGGTGAAAGAGTAGATAAATGCAGTGCTGGCTAGCTCCACAGCTGCTCATTCCCATGCTTCCAAAGGTAAAATAATGGGCATCAGAAATGAAAAAAACCTTTCCATCATTGACCTGATCGTGTTCTGTAGAGAGATAAAGACACCTCCACTTGGTTTTAGTTTATTAAGTCCAGACTACTATAAGCCCTGTTTGGCAAAGCACTATGCCCTGAGAATTCATGCTAAATTCATCTCCACTGACCTTCTGTCCTGTTAAAAGTTTGCATTTTGCATGATTCTTAATATTTTTTGTAGAATTTTTATTTTCATTTTGTCCCTAGATAGCTGGGTCTCCATGTGGCTGTATTAAAGTATTTTGTCTTATATTAAGGTATATTTGCCTCTCTTACAAGCAGGTCACCCAGTACCTGTCTTTCTCATTTAGGGTGTTTTCCAGGAGAGATATCACTGAGACATGTCTTAATTTTTTCAGTCAAAATTCTGTGAAGTATCAAGTTAATGCTTTTACTTGTTGAAATATGGTATGTATGGACAAAAGTTTCTTTGCCTTTGTCAGCTACCAAATTTAAAGTAATGAATAAATTGGTATTTCTCTCTAAAAAAAACCCAAACATTTTTCATAGTATAATGTTGAATTCACTACTTAAATGCCTAAGTTTTAATTACTAATTAAATCCAGTACCATTTTTGCTCTGATTGGTTCTTTTCTTGCCTGGTGATTGATGTATCTGAGTGTTGCTGTGTTAACTGACATGCAGTCAGTCCATTTACCCTTTTCAAATATTGACACAGCTTTAGAATGAGGATTTCCCTAGTAATACCTATTTTTATTAAAAATGAGAACTCTTGCTGAAGATTCATCTTAACCAGCTCTTTCACTTTTTAGAAAAATAATATATGTTCAGTTCTTTTGTGCAAAATAAGCCGTCAGGTGTTTGTAAAGATTTCTGTGATGGTTTGATACTGTAAAATGATACAAAATATAGAGGATATGGTTCTTGCCTGAAAGATTTTACAAGATACATTACTTGTCAGTCATGCATATTTGCACATACCTACAAACACATCCTTTCTTCTCCATGGGGAGAAGCAGTGGTGTTACATTCTCTCTCTCACCAGAGGTAAAAAAGGGAGTGACAAGCGAAGTGACCTGCTCAAGTAAATTGCATGCTGAGCACCAGTTTAACAAACCTGGAATGATCCCAATGTTTTCATGCCCTGAGAAAATTGTCTAGGTTTTTAGTATTTTGTAGTCTATTTTGCAGCTTAGTTTCCAGAGTTGTTGGCTGGTTTCTGTGTCGCTGGAGATGGGACTTCAATGGTCCCACACTTACTCCCTAGTTGCAAGTCAGCAGGGACTCAGCAGCCCATTGGGAGCAGGTTTATTTTATGTCTAGATGAGAGCAGGCCTCCTAAGCATTTATTATGCACTTAATTTGGTGTGACAGGTTGCATTCATTTTGCAGTTATGATTTTTGAGGAAAGGAGCCCTTTCAGTTGTTGCCAGAAAACTTTACATTTGCATTGTGTCATGCAGAGTTTGGTACAGGTAACCCGTTCACAGATTGGCCTGGCACACATTACAGAAATCAGCAGAAAATTTGGATTCAGAGTGAATCCAATGTACCAATATGATGTGTCTAATGTAAATGCAGAATTAAATATCCAATAAGCAATACAGAAGTATAATTAGCTTTCCAGGTGGGGAACTATTACCAGCTCCAATATTGCATGCAGTCTTCAAAGTAGTTATAACTTAATTGAAAAATTATTGAAATAAATGGCTACAAAACCATTAACCAAATACAGTGTCCATAATAATTTGTGTTGCAATTAATCAGAACAATATCATATGGTGAATTTTTAAGGCTGGTTTTATGATGGAACTGAGTCTTAGAAGTTGATTGATGTCATCTTCACTTGCATATCCGCTAGGAACTATTCAAACAGAAAGATTGGATCTAGCACGTTATCATCTCTCTGAGCTTTCATGTGCTTAATTACTTTGAAACTTCTGTAAGCTTTGGTTAAAACCTGAAAGAGGAGGAAGGTAGAGGAAGGACAGGGACATGTGTACAAAACAGTGTCATGTTGAGACACTGGCATAAATTTTAAGGTCTTTACTCTTTCAATGCTTGCTGTCTCTGTAAAGTGGAAGCTGGAGACAAATGTTGGTAAGTGACCACCAATATGTCCAAAAGAATATGCAGCTTCCAAATGAAAAGCAGAAAGACCTAAAAAAATTAAATCTTGTCTACAAATTGAGGATTTAAAAGCATGAGGATATAAAAGCAGAGGTTCTTTATACCTGCAAAAAAACTTATGGACGATCTCTATATTCACATTTATATCAATTCTTATTCTGTTTTGGCGCTTAAGTTGTATCTTTACGGTAGCTTTTCCTTGTCTGTCTGAACAAGAAGCAGTTAATTTCTTGTTGAAGTTCAGAAAAATTGCCTGGTATGTTATGCCACAAACTGCATCTCTAATCCTTAAAAAAAGAACAGTGTGGGCAGATGATTTCACCTAAATGAAGGTTTTTTGGGGGAAGTCAGGGGACTCCATGTGGGTGTAATAATCTACATTTATGCACCTGTGGACCTCAAGACTCAGGAAATTTAAGGCATTAGAAGCTCTATTTGCTTGAGTACTTTCATTAATTTTAGTAAGACTATTCACAGTAATAACCACCAAGCTCAGAAGCAAATCAAGATCAGCCCCTACAGTATTTAAATGTTTGTGCAGTTCTGGCACCTTCGCCACTGAACTTTTCTCTTATTCTTGCATAAACAAAGGATGCATCTGCAGGAGAGTCTGACAGCAGTGGTCACCTCTGCAGGATCAACATCTGTTGAATGCACAAGGCCATAGATCCTGTGCATGCTTCTGTTGTTTGTCACTTTTCTCCCTTGCCTCAGGAAAAGCCCAAGGACAGTGACAGTGATACCTGTCAGTAAACAGATGACCTCTGAATGCTGACAGCTGTACAGTAAAATCCCTGTTATGGATAGCCTTGCCATACTGTTTGACTTTGCAAGGAGCGTCTGTCCTTTCCCAAATGGAATGATTGGATGAACATTGTCATTCTTAATTTGTTCACCTTCCATTTAATGAGCAATCCCTTTATGAAGGGCGAAGAGAATGCAGCCTCATACACAGATTTTGTTACAGTTCATCAAAGAAAATCCCCTTGCAATATCAGAGCTCTTGTGTGGCAGGTGGCACCAGGAGTTGTAAGTACCCACCGCGAAAGAGGGAATTGTTTAAAGTCGATGCGAAAAGATTAAAGGGAGAAAAATTAAAACTAGGACTTATCTAAGGCCAGGAAATGCCTCAAGGTACTTTCTGTGGAATTTCAGTATTTTGCATTGTCTGGTAATATACTGTATAAGGTCTTCCAGTAATCAGGGCTTCTCCCCCCCTGGTACCCTCAAGCTCCTTTTCCTATTGCCTAGGCTTCATCATCATGACAATGTAAAGACAATAGAAAAACATTTTTAGAGATTTTTTTCTGCTTTCATGAATCTTCTCTGACCAATTTCTGCCTTTCTATTGAAGTTAAAAGCGTGATTGGTGGCAGAATCAGTATTACTGACTGTGGTTTTGAATGACCCACATATCCTTTGGCTAGTCAGTAAGTGAAAACAGAAGTCAAACAACTGCAAACTATAGGCAAAAATCAATTTTCTGGCCAGGGAACATGTGATGTGCAATATCGCTGCCTGCCTTTTACGGTCCATTATTCCACTGAATGATTTCCATCAATACAAATGCTCCCACAAAATTCAATTTCATTACTAAACTGTGGTCAATATCCTGGTCACAAGAACAGACAACCAGAATCTGTGGCCATCACATGGAGGCCTCTATGTGCGTGTTGGGAGGTGCTGGGGCCTTGTGTCCTCGTGATTTCAGTGATAAGCCAGGTTTGATGTGCTATTCAGCAGAGGTCAACTCTCATCTTTTCTCATGTGGAACTAGAAAAACACTTAAAAAGCTATATTTGATTGAAATATCTTTACCGTGGCTATTTATTACCTGCATCTTTAACCCGCAATGAATTTACAAGACTGTTCGATCTTCTCTAACTCCTGACCCGTACTTTTTTTTTGTTTCTTTTTCTGCCATGTAAAAATATGCAAGCAATGCTGCATTTTATAGTGAAAAAAAACCAGTATGAATTCTGGTACTTAGGGACAATATTTCCTTATTTATGATTGCTTATTTTAGACACATTTCAAAACTGTCTTTATGAAGTCCTGATTGTATTTTCATTCCTAACACATTTAATTCAAAGAAGAAAGTATCTAAGAAATATCAGATTAAATTTCTAATGGAAGTTGAACTGATTCTAAAAAATTAGCAGGACTTTATTAATAACAAATCATAACCCCTTAAAAATGAGGGCTAGTTTTGCTTTTATGCAGATCTTGCATTTGCTAGGTGCATACTTTTTGTTAAGCCCAATTAGTTACACATTAAATTGAAGCAAGATCTCTTTTCAGATTCTATGGCCTCAGATTCATTTTGCTTTTTTGGAGGTGATGTTGCAAATAGCAAGCAGAATTATTTCTGTATTTTCGAGGGCTACTGGAAATAGCAGAGACAGCCAGGTGAGGAGGTTAAAATAAGGATAAAACAATTGCTTGGTGAAGCATGAAACACAAAAGGAAAAGAAATAGTTTTTTGCCTTATCCAGTAGATTGAAGCAGTTTCATGTTCAAAGCTAGTGCAGAGAAAATCACTTGGGATCAAGAAGGGAGTTTTTGCATTCTAGGGAGAACATATGCTTCTTGGTTTATTTTCTTTGTAAGAATATGAAATTTCTGTTTACAATCCAATGTGAAGCAATATATAACATTTTACACCAGAAAAACATTTTGCTCATGGGAAACCAATGGAACTGAAAGCCATTCTCTGAAAAGAATACTCAGCGGAGAACTGACAGGAGCTTGTTTAACATGTGCATGTATATCTTTGTAGTGCTACCTACATAAGTCATGCCAGTCAGTCTTCTTCCAACTACAAAAATACTGGCAGAACAATGGCTATATGTAATTGGTAGCAATTGGAAACAGCCTGGAGTTCCAGAAGCCAGAAATATAAAGGACTTCAAGAAGAAACTGCTCTCCCATTCTGAAGGAAAAGCCAACTTTTCCTTTAGTTTATTTCAAAGCCAAAATTTGGCACAGTTACATAGGCTACCATTGGCCACCCTTTGCACTGAAGCTTCCCTAAGACTTTGTTTTCCAAGCATGGTTTTCCCTTGAACTGCTCCTAAATTTTAAATTCATTGTATTTTTCAAAGGGCTTTTATTGTTGTTGGTTTTTTCTGAAGTATCTAGCAGTAGACAGCTACTCTGTGTTGGTGGTAATCTCATGGTTGTATTTGCTTACTTCGTGTGGAGTAACAGTGACATCCAGTGGTTGGCTATTTCAGCCAGATGTATAAATCACTATTCCATGCACTATTTCAGTGAGTGCACTTCTGCCAGTGCTTCCCTTTTAGAGGTTCCCGTGGTTGGGAGAGGAGGGGAAAGATAAATAAAATTTATAGTGCGAGGGATTTACTCTGAAGTGCGAGAAAAGTATTTATAATTTTAAGTTCCAAAATTTTGGTTTTTTTGTTCACTTCTGGGGTTTAAAATCAGCTCATGCAGCACTGGAAGGTTGCTTCACGACATTTTGAATTTTACTTTGTATCTGAAGTCCATGGAATCGTAGAATGTCTCAACCACATAACTATGCAGCTGTGCACTAAAAAGAAGACATTTTCCTTTGCCATCTGCAATTAATAATCTTGACATTGAATAGGGGAAAGAGAGAGAAGATAATGGGAAGAATTTTTCATCTCTTTTCTTTGCAGTATGCCATATGTTTATTCTAATGACTTGTGAATCTAAAGCGTCTGTTATGTATAAAATAAGCATTCTATACTGTGCAACTTGTTGGACAATTTTTGGTTGTCAAATCTTGAATGAAGCTCTTAAGAATGAAAAGAAACTTTTATTATTGTTCATCTGAATCACTCATGTTGAAAGGCATCAGAACACAAATTCTTTACAGTGTGTTACCACGCAATTTTTCCCGTAGGCCATATTTGCTTCCATTCTAAATAGATGATCTGTCAACTAGAAATGTAAACCCAAATGGCTTTTATTATATATATATATATGTATATGTAAAAAAATAAATCACTTCTTTTCACTCCTGTCTCGCATTCTGTAATAGCCTCTTCATAAGCTCTCAATAGTAATTATTTCCTTGATTAGTAAGGAGAAAGAACAGTGGTGGTACCTCTGCACCTACCTTGCTGAATGCTAAAGGTTTTTTGTGCACTCAGTAAGAAATCTTTGTTCTGAAATGCAAAAGCATTTGAAATTGTGTCTAGGCTTTGAAAAGGTTGAAGTGCTGGTGCATGGCTTCTGAGTTATGGCAGGGATCATTCCTGAAACAGTGCTCAAAGTGATTAAGATAAGATACATAGCAGTGCCTACAGAGTAATAAAGAAGTGCTTCTTTATGGTCCTCCTTGGTTTTGTGAATGAAGAAGTCAACACATTGTAAATCAAAACAGGAAATGTCCCAGTAATTTCAAGCCAAATACTGGGAGCCCTGTGAATTTTATTACCAGCTAAGTAAATAAGGAACATTGATTTAATTTTGAGAAAGTAGCAGTATGTTTCTGTTCTCTCATGTCTGTGTATTTTCCTGCTTCCCTAAGTACCCTGGTTCCAGTAGTTCATGATGAAATTTCTTGTTATAGGTTATGAAGGAAAAGTTTGAACAAAAAAAGCCCTTGTAGACATTTCAAAATCTGGTGATTTGCGACCAATCTCTTCCAGGGTTAAAACGAACAATACTTTTAAGTTAAAGGCTGGGAACTGTCAGATTTACTGTGAAGTCCCCTAAGGCTGGAAGTAGTGTTTTCAGCCATGTGTGCAGTGAAACATTTACTGTGGAGGTGTCTGAGGAGACATGTCAGCAGTTGTTTGGGGAAAATCTTGTGTCTGTCCAAGCCTTTGTACATGTGCAAGCTGATCTTAAAAAAAAAAGTTTATTTTAGCCCTTCATTGGTGCAGTTGGATGCTTAGTTTAATTTTATAAATACCTTTCAATTCAGAATGTAAGGAAAAAATTGTGTTTGCTGTTCTTGGCTTCAGTTGTCATTAGGATGTAAATCCTTCAGTGCAGTCAGGTAGGTGATCTTGTGGGGAGCTGCACTTCATGGCTGATTTGCTGATGTGTGAAAAAGGAGAGAGGTGGTTGACTTGCTCTAGTACTTTTGGTGTAGATGGAGACATTTGTCTAATGAAATTCTTTCAACACGAAGTGTATGTTTCTTTAAAAGCTACTCCACAGCATATCATACATAGAAGGTATAGCCTGAAAAAGCACTTTTCTTAATTACAGTGAAAGTAATACTTTGAATAAAAGGGGGTTTCCAGTTGTATTTCCTCTATGGCTAATTAAAATTGTCTTCTGCTCAAATCACCATCTTATCTCCTGATTTGGAAACCAGTCGCAGCATTCTAATTCTTTTCAGTTCTTGCTTAGTAAAAAGTGAAAGCAGTGAAATGCGAAAGGCTGTTAAGTACCAAGAAAACATCTTGTGAATTGTTCTTAGTTAACAACGACTGTGGAAAGGGTCACTATATTTCAATATATAGATACAATTCTGACTTAATAAGCAAGAGCTCTTGCTAATCTGTTTAATACCAAAACTCTCTTATCCAAATCTACAGCGGTTTCAATCCAGCATTACTAGAACAAGTCGTAATTTAATAAACATGTTTGGTCAGTTTTAGAGGGATTTTTAGGTTGCCTCAGTGTATTTTACTGGATTTTCCTGACTTCTTTGCATCTCTGTAGCATGCAGACTGTTATTCATTTGATCTGTTTCCAAGCTGGCATCTCAGACAGAAACACAGTTCTGTCTGAACCTTTTCTTTTTGTCATGAAAAACTTCAGATATCTGTTTCTTTCTTATTTTAACCTTGAGCTCTGATCTTCAGTGACAGTTCAGATTTAAAATCACTTCCTACTGGATCACATCAGTAGGATGATTGAAGGGAATTGGAGCTCAAGCTGTTTACTTGGTTGGCCATCAGAAAGTTTCCCTTCAAGGGAAGCATTTCAATTAATGTTACACAAACCACAATGAGAGTGGAGACCAGCCTAAAGCCATATATATGGGTGTCAGTTAAAATCAGATTCAAACATGGCTTTTAATTACAGACCTACAGCTTCAAATTGGTGGTATTTGCAGCATGCTGGTGACTTCATCTTCACTTTGGCAACCCATGATATCATTTCCATGAAAGTGAAGTGAGAGCCTACAGGTAAAGGTTTGTGCATAGGGTCCATGTGCTTCGGACCGTGAATGTGAAAGGTTTGTTTGCTCATCAACCAGAAATCTAATGAGTAAACAGACTTCTGTTCTCTTCACCGTATCTTTAAATTATGGAAATGGCATTCTGGAGAGGGTAAACATAGGGTAAAGATGCCTTAGAGGTCTTCCAGCTCCTCCAGCTGTTTTCTCTGTATATCCTGCTTGAGACCACAAGCTCACCCTTTGGGCAGTTCTTTTTCAAGAGCATGTTGATGTTTGAGTGTATACTTTCTTTTTATTTATTTATTTTTTATTTCACCTCCTGGTTATTTGCAGATTTCAGTCTCATCTGTAGAGTCCTCAGTTTATCAAGACAAATGTTTCTCAGATTTCTTAGATTACTTTTGAGGCACTTTTGAACAGTGATGAAGTAAAGGAGGACCCTCATGATTTCCAGACAAGAGTGAAAAAATTGTTGGCATTGATATGGTATTGTGGAACATTTCAAATTTTTTTATTTGAATAGTTTGAGTAAATTAAAAGAATGAAAGTTCAATTCAGATGGAAATGACTATATTATTCTAGGTAGAAAAAAATTCAGCTTTCCTTTCTAGGTTGAGTGTTCTGTTCACTCTTCCATTTAGCAAGCATCATAGTAGCACACCACTCTTTTAGCTTAGTGATAGGTGCTTTCTATAACAGTATTCTCAATATTTTAGTTTTTACTTTGGCAAACAGAAAAATATTTCGTTCAACAGCAGAAATTTACAGACAAAAAGATGTAATTTCCAATTACAGGCAATTTTCAATTTTTGTATTCAGACTCAAGAGACAATTAGATGTTTTACATTTTTCAAATTTGTCCCTTTCACTTGACCAAGACAAAAATAGTTTTTTATTTGAATTCTTGATGCAGTTTGAGGATCACAACAGCAATGTGCCTGAAATATTTGAAACCTACCATTGCTAAAGCAAAACTATGCCTGAAAGCACAAGAGTAAAATCAGCCTGACATGGTACCCTGAACTGCACCATTGGAAGCAAGGATACTGATGAAGCATTATTGCAAATTGCAAAGTCAGTCAGCAAAAAATTTAAAGCAAAGAATGTTTAGCTACATAAATAGAATCATAGGTCAGAAGGGATCTTTGAGATCATCCAGTTCCACCCCCTTGCCATGGGCAGGGGTGCCCCCCACCAGACCGAAACCAGTACTGACAAGTAGCTGCAATCGATTTAATTTCTGGTGATAAAGAGATTTCAAAGCATTAAATTAATAGTTTTGTTAAAATTTTGGTGGTCTTGTTCCCTGCAGTGCATATTCCATTCAGCTCTAAAGACAAGCACAACAGAAATTTGGATAATCACTGTAAAACTTAGCCCCAAAGACCCCATTTCTGTACAGCATACATTTGACAATTATAAGCCAGAACTAATTTTTTGGGGTTTTCTGGGCGCATGCTTTGCAGCCTGTGCAAATTGAAGAGCAAAACACATTTAAAAATATAGTATATTCTTTAATACAGAGTTGTCCCATGAGAACTGTTTTTCTATTTGCATAAAGATGAGCATGCACTATTTACACAAATATTTCTCTTGTGTGTACATACTTGCATGTATCTGGAGAGAAATAGTCTTTTAAAACTCTCAATTATTTCCCACTAATTATAGAAAGGTACTTTGGACTATTTTAATTCCTCGTTATACACTGCAGAGCATATTTTTTCATTTCCTTTCCAGAACTTGTTTGAAAAAGGTGCTGCTAAAGGTTAGATAAAGTGTTAATTGGATTACAATGTATTTGTGAGAGAGATGAAGAGGGAAGACCAGATTCTTTCTCTGAAAAAAGAGTGGAAGTGACTGCATGTCCCAAGTTATGATAATGTAATTTAGTTCAAGTAATTACAGGGCATTTCACTTACAGGAAAAGTTTTATTGGGTCCTACTTGAACTCTTTAGCTCTACTGTAATGTCAAACAATGTCTGCTAATTAAGTTTATTCGTATTTAACTGGGCATTTCTCATTCAAGATCAACACATATTGTCATTGAGCTGAGATTCAGCTGCCTGCCTCTCATTGTGGTCACTGGGCCATAGTGGTTTTAGGAGATGCTGTGGTGACATACCGTGAGCTCAGGACACAACATTTAGATTAGCTTAAACTAAATTATTCTTTAGAAAGTCTCCAAATTCAGATAGCTAAAGTGTGGAAGATCAGGCACCCTCATTCAGGTCTTTTGTTGTGTGGGGGGTTTGTAGTGACACAGGAGTTCTATGTTTTTTCTGTCTTTTGAATGGTTATGGGGTTTTATTTATTTGTCTATTTACTGAATAGAGATGTTTAATTATCAAACTATTTTAAATAAGTAGCTAATTTTGACTGTGCTGTTCCGAAATGAAAATTACTGCAAGTAAACCACTGTGAACTAGCAAATAGTTTGACTGTAGAAAAATCTAATATGCCAAAACTGTAAGTTGTTTAGGTCAGGGTAAATGGCTTTATAAGGTGATACTGCATTGCTGTAGAGACCATTGTCCCCTTTTTGTCAATATGCCTGGGCAGTGTATGTGAGAGCACCCAAAGCAGACATGATTTATCTTGTATGAACATAAATAGCATTGCTGTGCTGATCTGGGGTCACTGGGAAAATCTTTTACAATAAATTAATCTAGCACATGCTCATTAAAGTTTCAGAAGAGGGATGCAGTTTCCAGCTAAACCCAGGGTGAGATTAGTCTGGAATTTGTCAGGTAAGGCTGGGACAGTTTTGCACCACAGCCAGGAGGACTTTTGTATCTGGGCTGTCTTGACCACTTTGTGGTCTGAGAAGCTGGTTCAGACACTTTTCTATGGGTTTGGATTCAAAATCTTTTCCAACCTCATCCCTTCTTGATGAAAAGCTGAGGTGGACAGGAATATTTTCAAATTTAATAATCAGTTGAAGTGGGCTTCTTAATTGCTCCTTCAGTGTAGTCCCACTACTCTGCTTCTTATGCTTCCTATGACCTTTCCAATACTTTCACATTTATGCATAACATTTAAGAAAAATTGCTGATAATGGTAAGTTGTAGGTATATGGTGATAACTGCCTGCCCAAGAGATTAAAAGAGTAAATGAATACCAACTGAGGAACACCATGATAAATTTAAGACCAGTCCATGAAGAGGAAATAATGATAATTAGAAACTCCCCAAGTATTTGGCTCTGAAAACTACAAGGCAGGAAAGGAAAAGGAGTCAGTAGTACTGAAAGCAATAAAATAAGGATACTAATGATGATGAGCTGTCAGGTGAAATCCTGGTTGCAGGAAGACCATTGCTGATGAGTGGCAGTTTGAGGAAAAAACAGCAGTTTTTTGGTCTGGTGCCAACTCAGATGTTACAGGACCAGCCAGTGACATGACTTTTGGGAGCTGTCCTTCTTCCCAAATATGCACAAGTTGACTTTAAGTATGTTGCCCTTTCTCTCTGTATTTTACTGCAAGAAATGGATGTTTAAGTGCAATATTCATTGTGCATAAAGTTTCATCGGTAACGTTGATTTCAGAGCTAGGTGATTGTGAGCCAGAAACAAGGTGGGGATAAAGAGCATGCATTTTTTGATAAGATGCATAAACACACAGGTGGGACACAGAGAGCACCACTGGTGAAGCGGGACTGATGAGGAGGAGGAAGTTCCTCTGCACTTGGATTTTCATGAGATATCCATCTCTAGAAAACCACATCTTTTAGAATGTACTTAATAAAATTAATTTATAATCATTGTTTTAGTCAAGCTTCTATCTAGAAGATAAATTTTCTGTCCAGAAAGAACCTCTATCTTTCGATTAAATCACAGTATCTCATGTCTCTCTCAACACACTTGCATGTGTGTGTTGGTTTCTGAAATACTGAGCAGTGTGGGGGGATGATTAATAGGATGTTTTGTTCCAGCAGTATGATTTTTTGTAGAGACAGTTCTAGTTGATATTAAAGCCAGCGACCAGAGCAAAAACTGGTGTCAGTTCCTGTTTGGCTGCCACCCATGAGGGAAAGTATTAGTGATGCCATACAATTGTGGCACAAGCTTTTGCTTACATGGAATAATTGTTTCTCTAGATAGCTTGTGTACTACAAGTTCAGAAGATGAGGATAGACATGTTAGCGCAGACCTCTCCCAGTCCATGTGCTGCTCTCCCTGCATGTCCTTCAGGGAGCAGACACTACCTGCTGTCTGGATTCCCTGTCACCTGCAAGCAGTGACCAGACTGCTGCCCAGGACCTCCTGTTTGCCTTGGACTAGCTCACATGTTTCCAGTCCTCGTGGACTGAGCATGTTCTTCTTCTCCACCTTCCTAAAACTGCATGCATGTAATGCACTATTAAATAACAGTCTAAACTGTAAGTAAATGAGCTTACAAATTAAGTTGTGATAACTATTGTATTTAGGCTGTTGGGGTATTTGGTGTGATCCATCTAACTCTTTTGTAAGACAATAGGGATCCAGTTTTACATCTCCTGTAAAATTAATTACTCTTAGAGCCTTGAAAACAATTCCAAGGCTGCAGTTGCTATGGTGATAGATGTAGTATGGAGATGTAGATAGATTGCCTGAGCAATCCTAGCCAATCATCTTTAAACTTCACTTACCACAAACCAAACTACTGTCATTTGTTGTTTTTTTGTCTTTCTCTTTCACAAAATGTATTATGCCTGATCCTGTAATTGAAGCCTTTTGGGCTGTATTTGTAGGGCTTGAGGACAAATCCTATTATTTGGACTCTATGGTCTCTCTATCTGAACACAATTTGGAGCATGAGCCAATGATTATTTAATATACTTTTAAAATAGTTACATATACTTTTTTGATAATTAGTTTATTCTATCATATAGGGATATTTCTGGGTTTTTCTCTGTTGCCATGTGCACTCAATGAAGCTGAGTAGTAAACACCAGCACCACTTCAAACCTTGAGATTCCTCGATGCCGATTGTTTTAAGTGCTCACCCAGCATTTTTATAGAGAAGTATCTGTGCTAGATACTGATGGATTGCTGGCAGTATAGATCCCTGTGATACTGAACACAAAGTAAGAGAGATTGTACATCCATTTGTGTAAGTTATTAAAGGATATGCTACTTACGGTTATAACACCTGGTCACATGTTTACTGTTCAGTATTTTTTCCCCACCCAATACCTTGGGTTTTTTTTCTGAACTTCAGCAATTAGCATGAGACAATTGTCCTGTGAGATTGTCCTATGCATTCTTTATGACCAGTACAAGAGAACTAGTCTTACTTACCTTCAACTCATAGGTGCAAGGGGTCTCTCTGTGGAGGTTCATCAGTCTCTCAAGAGGCTACATAAGACTTGATAGTTAAATTATGCCAGAGAGATCCTTTATATCCACTGCTACTGGATATATATATTCTAGTGTAGAGGGTATTTCCTATCTTCCAGAAGGATGTAGTTACAGTAGTTGTACCCTGAACAGACCAGGACATAGAATCATAGAATGATTTGGGTTGGAAGGGACTTAAAGATTATCTAATTCCAACCTCCTTGCCACAGACAAAGACACCCTACACTAGACCAAGTTGTTCAGAGCCTTGCCCAACCTGCCCTTGAACACTTTTAGCGATGAGGCATCCACAATGTCTCTGGTCAACCTCTTGTACCTCATCCCTCTCACAGTAAAGAATTTCTCCCTAATATCTAATCTAATCCTACCCTCTTTCAGTTTAAAGGCATTCCCCCTTGCCCTATCACTAAATATTTTCATAAAAAGTTGGTCTCCACATGTCTCATTGCCCACCTTAGGTACTACAAGGCCTCTGGAAGGTCTCCCTGCAGCCTTCTCCTCTCCAGGCTGAGCAACCTCAACTATCTTGGCCTCCTTTCTTCATAGGAAAGATGCTTCAGCACGCTGATCAGCTTCATGGACATCCTCTGGACTTTCTCTAAGAGGTCCATATCCTTCTTATGCTGGGGACCCCAAAACTGAACACAGTACTCAAGCAGGCACCCATGAGAGTGGCATGGAGGAGAAGAATCACCTTTCCTGATACTTGCAGTGGTCCTGCTCTTACTTGGTGTTTTTTTATCTCTCTGGCATGAGCAGAGGGTTTTGTCAGTGACAGCTAGTATCAAGTAATTAAATCCTTTCTGAATAGTTCGTGTGGATTATTTTTCTTAAGATGTTCAGGTTATTTCCTAGAAGACTGAAGCTGTTCAAGAGACTTTGCAAGAAAAACAAGTTGGAGTTGGAGCTCAGCAGTGGGGAGGCAGAACAGCACTGAAAGGTGCGCCCTGGGGCTGCAGCAGCAAGCCTGCCCTAATGTAGGTCATTGCCTAGAATGAAACTTTTCCTCAGGGCATCTGTGGAAAAAGAGACAAGCAGGAAAATTTGGCTGATGCAGATGTAGTCTGAGGAAATAATAGATTTACAACCACTGTTCTAAACAGCATCATCCAAGGCCACCCATCAGCTCTTTAATATTGAGGTATAAAGCAGGATTCTCAGTGAATAAATATTCTGCAATGATTGTAGTTAGCAGTACATGAATAAATATCCTGCAAAGAATGTAGATAGCAGTACACAGAGGCAAAAAAATCATCTGGAGCAAGGACCTGGAGCGAATGCTGTGCAGTGGTAATATGTTTTTAATGTCTTTGCTGCTAAAAGCTTCAGACAGCTGGATAATGACTCATCAGAAAGCCTCTTGGAGTAATTCCACAGTCCTGCGAACCCCTAGATTTGGGCTTTTTTTCCACTAAAAAATGCCATCAGCTATTTAGTTTCACACTGCTTGGCCAAGCAGCATAGATTAGCATGGGGAAAAAGTCAAATAATGGGATGGTTTATTTTGTCACTGCGCTTGAGAATATAGGACAGCTGGCAAAATGTGTCAGAGTGCGATGCTTTGCTCCAGGAGTTCCACGAAAGTATCGCTTGGCAAGCGGCCACACAGGCACTCAGCACAGCATCTCCTCTGGGGGCCGGGCAAATCTGCCCCGTGGTGGAGGTTTCAGGGAGAAGATGCTGATCCTTATCAAAGCCAGGATTCTGGATTTGTGAAAGTATTTAATTAAGACCAGCAGTAAGCCTGCTGGGTAGTACAGAAGTTAGTTTGCCACTCTTAGGGTGTGAAAAATAATTTTCATTTCATTTATTTACCCTAGTCTGCCAGGAGTGGGGATCAAAATGATCTTTTACACAGTGAATGAGACATGGAATTGTTATTCTCAGAAAATGCACTTTGAAAATGTCCAAACACCCCAGAAAGAGATCAGTTTTTTTGTCTTCAAAGAGTTAATAGCATATTATCCACTTACATTTATTTTAGATTAGGGCAGGAGAGCTCAGAAATTTGCAGGACAGAAACCTCACTTTGCTGCTTATGTACTTGGTCTAAGAGTGGCTCTATTTTTGCAATAGCCTGCTGTTCTTTTATTTCTTTAACTGTAAATTGTATACACCTGCACTTTGATTTGCTTCTGATCTGAGAATTTTCTCCTTATGTGCTTCAAGAAAAGATGCTCATTTGCTCCCTCCCACACTTTCAGAATAACAACTTTGTTACTTTGTCTTGTTTTTTGTGGAGTTTTTGTTAGCTAAATCTGCTCTCAAGCATTATGAGGTGATTGTCTCCAAACCAGTAATTTTTCTGCACTGAAAAATTATAATAAAGATTGGCTACAGTCCTAGTCTCCGACTGTAAGTCATTGCAAAGCTTATTTCTCTATGTACTGCTGCACATGTGCTGCAAAATCCTTGACAGGCTTCATACCATAGGCAAAAAAATTATCACAGTAAACATTTAGTTTTTTGGCTGTGGAAGAGATGTCAGGAAGAGTCCTGCACTTTTCAATCCTATTGTTTCCATGTTTCTGCCTCTGTCTGAGGCAGAGACAAAGTGGTGCATAGACAAGTCTGTGTTTTCCCATCCATTTTATTCTTTAGCGTTGCTATGGGTAAAATGATGGTATTTAATAATAAAGTAATTTTTCTGAACATCTTGGAATCAGATTTTCATGTGGGTGATGAGTCCAGGGCCCAGATGGATTGGGTGCATTTGGAGTCTGTGTTTCCCCCTGGTCCCAGGCTCAGGTGATGCCCTCATCAAGACATGGAGTGGTGCAGGACATTGGAAGTGACATTAAGGGATTTGATGAGCACAGGTGGGAAGGGGCTGCAGGCACTTAGAGGAAGCAAGAGTGGTACAGAAAAGAGAGTAAAGAAGATAAGGTAAGCCCAGAGTGTTAAGCAGGCTTAGAAAGATTTTATCTGAGTGGGTATTTAGGAAGATGCAAACATGCCTTTGCTTTTGCTTCACAGGGTTTTTAATCTCAGGATCTATCTTTGCTTGTGTTGCAGCAGGAACAGGAGCATTTACTCAGTTCTGTGAAGTACCTAAAAACATATAATGCAAAAACCTGCCTTGGTGTTACTCAGTTATGATTGAAAAACATTAGAATACTAGCTATATATTTAAACTATATTGATGATGTAATCTTAATAGAGTTTAAAGGAAATATTGTTTTAAGCTGATACTAAATTTTGCCAAGAATCCTCAAAAATGGTTTCAACCTCAGCCATATGTTGTTTTAAAAGTGGTAAGTGATTAGGACAGTAGGTTACTTCTATTTCTTATGGTATTATAAAGGTTATTAAGAATATGGTGAATAGGAGTGTCAAGGCTGATACTCTGTAGAAGTTCATCACAAATTTTAAAAAATGCAATGTACAGATAATCAACTATTAGTACTTCCACTAATGAAATATTTTTAAAATAATAATTTCTTTCTAAAGCTATAAAATTAATCAGGAAAACAATGTGAACAGAAAATGGTGGCATGCCTTTTTTGGCTGAGAATTTTGCATCTGATTTTCTTCAGAAGCAGAAAGAAGACGTGTCAACAGATATCTAGAGTGTAAGGATTGCCACTAAAATATGTCATTTTAAATTACATTAATAACTACTATTGTTTGGCATCAACTTCAGTGAGCATTCTTACTCTTCTATCAATATCAGATCCCTGTGATTTTTAGATCCCGCTTGATCTTTCTAGCTTTTTCTTTTTTTTCTTGGTAATTCAGTTAAGAGGGGATACTTATTTTGGAGGAAATTTCACATATTTAAAGTGAACACTTGGAATTTGAAGAGTTAGGTTTCACAGTACAGTAATTAGCGTCTGATAAAAGCTGATTTAAATGTGGCCTGAGTTAGAAATGCCTTAGAAAATTGTTACTGCATATCCATTTTGTTGTTGTTATAGCACTGTGCTGTTCCTCACAAGTAATTGGAAAACATTGATTTAAAAATTATGAGATCTGAAAACAGAGAGCAAGTATCAAGTTTTATTTAATTTTTTTCTTTCCTTCCTTGTCAACAATGCAGAAGAAAACTAATAGCAAGGAAAAAAGTGTTAGCAGCATCCTCTCATGTCTGACTCTCTTTCAAGTACTGATTGGACCTTCTGAAGCCTCTTTTAATCTGAGTTATGCTGAAGTCTGATGCTACAGCTAAACAAACAAAGCTCTAGGCAGGCCAGGACAAGCCCAAATAGAGCCTGACAAGTCATGAGTATTGTTCACCAGCCCAACACCTAGCCAGTGGCCTGATGGAAGCAATGGCCACCCTTACCAGGCACCTTTACCAGCCTCCACTTCTGGAAATCACAGCAGGGTCTCCTTCACCTCCAAAGACTGGAGAAACTCATTATTTCACTCTTATTCTTGTGG
The DNA here is from genome assembly GCA_013397155.1 of Irena cyanogastra. NCBI lineage: Eukaryota > Metazoa > Chordata > Aves > Passeriformes > Irenidae > Irena > Irena cyanogastra. Next base: position 90,171 of record VWZV01012698.1, on the reverse strand, counting down.
CTGTAATAAGCACCAAGTTGATTGGGAGAGGATATACCTCCATCTTTCTTACTCTTGCTCCACACAGCCCCTTCTGTTGCAGGGCTTTTCTGAACAAGTAGTTCTTAGCAGTACATTGCAGTAAAATGATTCAGCTCACCTCTCCAAACAGGTCATCACTTCTGTGTGTACTCAGGTCTCATTTGCTTATCAGTAGAAACCCCAAGAGGTGCTGCAGTTTACTTTGCAACTATAAGGGAACCCCTGAAACCTGTTTTTAATTAATTAGGACGTCAGAACACAAAGGAAAAATATAAAAAAACTCAAGTATTTTTAATGATGTCTTTAAATGCTGTACCAGATTCATCTTGAGGCAGAGATGACTGTGGGTTTGGATGCTCACGTTGGAAGAAGGGGCACCAAGTGACCAAGTAACAGCGTGGTGCTTATAGCTTGTTCAGTGAAGCCTGGGTTTACCTTTGACAATTGAGTGCCATGCTCTGATTTAGAAGTAATAGCATCTCTTTCTCCTGCTAATACATTAGATCTGACTGACTTTTTATGTCACGGATGTGTTTAAGCCCTGAGGCATTCAGAATCCAAACAGAGCGTTGTTCAGGGCATCTAAACCACTTAATGCTACAATGGGAAATAATTTTGTGTGTTCTCTGGGTTACTTACTGCCTGTTCCACTTCAGGAGTTTCATTTATCTTTCAAAAAGTTCCTGCAAATCACTTTAATGAACTGGAACTTAAAATCAATTATTTCCTAATAATTGAAATAATATCCTAACATCCTGTAGTTTTGTTCTCATACAATATCTCATCTATTTAGATTCCTATCCTAATAAGCTGCGTCCCCATCCAAATTCTGCTCAGTGGGTTTGTAAGGACATACACAAGAAGCAAGGCATTTACACATCACTGGAGGAAGAACCTCATTTAATTCAGATTCCAGATGAGCTCAAAAAACCATTCAGTTTTTCCTAGATGGGCATCTACAATAGTTAAAAGAGAGAGGCAGTGGAAGGGAATATTTTAGCAAGGATTGTATTTGAGAAGTATGTAATTTTTGGGATGGAGAAAGCGCTCATTTTTTTGCCAAAACAGATGTTTAAATTATAATGCTTTCTCTGTTACAAATCAAATGTGAGAATTTTTCTGCCATTGAGGAAATGGACATCTGGCCTTTCATAAGAAAAAGACTGGATCATCTTGTAGTATGAGAAAAAATGGAAACACAGAAAAAAATTATGAATTTAATAAAAGGAAGGGACTTTGAAAAATTTTAAACAGTATAGGATTTGTTTTAAACTTTATTTATTATTTGTGTCCTGGTTTTAGATTAGCTGCTGTATTCTCACTCTGTCTTTTTTTTCTTCTTTTTTTAACAGCACAGCTGACCTAGTTCCCTTCACTGTCATTCACATCATGTGCAGCTAACTTACTCATGCAGAGTAATATTTTGTGAGAGCAGTTTTCACTTTAGAATAAATATCTGAGTTATGAAAGTACAGGAGAGTAATGTATCCCAATCCAGGCATTTTGCCACAGATCAGGTTCCAAATCTGAGTTTTCAACTGTGGCTTTCCCAGTGGCAGATAAAGGTGAGGCCACCTCCATGACTGCTTGAGGGAGCCAGCATTGATAAATACAGGGGATATTTCACAGAGTACCTCTCTTCAAATAATGATGTTTTTAATGTACTTTAGTTTATCTATATATTTGTGTCCTTCTAACATCAGGTATACTGATAAAGGTTATTTATATTAATAAATGTTTGCTGGTTAGGTCTCTATTATCCAAGGCACTGGAGAGTTTTTAAGGCTGCTGTTTTAATCCATAGAAAATAAACATAATAAGGTCTCTCCTGGGTGTGGTAAGGCCTCTCTATTCTTCATGATGAACATTTTTCTGAAAGTAATGTACCTGCAGCTTCTGAGCCTTAGAAAGAATCAGAGTGTCCAACAACAGGGATTAAATTCCAATGAGACTATCCATATGAGTAATGTCTTCCTGATTTTTATTTTAATAAAATAAATTACAGCTCATAATATGTTATGTTTCGTTAACTAATTTCATAAATGAGAATCATAAAAAGATTATATTTACACAAATAAACACATTAAAGACCATAAATTATTCCAGCATATTTTTACTCAGTTTAGTCTATTTGCCATTTTGCTCATTGGCCCTGAGGATTGACTCCTGATAGAGGCTTCAGCAAGTCTGGGAAATACACAGGCTATTAAAATACATAAAATTATGCTAATGTTATAATTTTTTCACAGTGCTTAGCATTTCATTTAAATGGATATAAACCAGAATGTTGTTAAGGAATGATTTCCCCCTTTTTGTTCATTTTCTCTTTGGGTTTTCCTTTTGGAGCAGTGAATTAAAAATGAAGGAGAATATATTTCATGAAATACAATAATTTATTTACTTTTAAATGTGGTAATGCCTACAGAAGGCTCTTATTCTAAGAATTAAACAAGGAGTGACCTATGACCAAAAATACTCCCCAAAAGTTAAAAAAATGTAAAACTTAAATTGCTTGAGGACATGATTTTAGAAGTGGAATCTAATAAAAACATAATAAAGAAATGACCAAGATAATGAAAGTCTGGCGTCTGCTGAGGTTCAGTGAAGGGAGAGAGAGCCTATTTTAATATTCATAAATTAAGCCATGACCCAGCCAGGAACAGGTTCCTTCATCTGCCCACCCTGACTGATGGACTTCCTGTAAGAATCCAAAAGGAAATGATGTTGAACATCTGTCATGGCTCAGTCCATCTGTCTGGGAGGCTCAGGTCCCTGTTTACAGCTGCTGTGCCCTGTGGCCATTTCCAAGCAGACCACACTAGCTGTGGTCTGGCTGTGCATGCCCTGGGAAGGTGCCAGGGAGAGAGGCTGCTCCCTGCCCCAGCACCAGCTCCCTGCTTCCCCCATGCCGGGAACACATATCCCCAGCAGGAGCCAGGCTGGTCCTGGAGCAATTGCCTTTAATGGCATCCCTGTAGTGTCCTCACGCTGTGACCTGTTTATCCTAAACTCAGGGCTTTAATTAAGAGCCTGTGAAGCTTGCTCTGCAGGCTGGCTCTTGCTTTTAGGTGATGGTGGGCATGGAGTGATGCAGATGTGAACACTCAGACAGAAATGTTAGCTATTTACTGGTTGGTATTTGGTGAAATCTCTGACCAGAGGTAGCTGTATAATTATTTCTTTAATCTCAATGTAAAATTTAGCATTTAACCAAAGAGAATAACTCACCTTCAGTACTAAAATCAAGTATACTTTTATCAGACACATGGAGCCAAGTATTTAAAATATTAATTCTTATCTTCCAGTGAGGATCCTGAGTATTATTGTATCAGTTTTCTATGGGGTGTAATATTTCAAAATTTTACCTCTGCTTTGTAACCCAATATAGATGGGGTTTGAGTCAGTCATATCTAATAGATGCACAAGCTGAGGTACCAGATAACTTTTTTGTAAAAGTTGTGCAGACTATGGGTGTTGTGCAAGTTGTGAGCCTGAGTAGTGTCAGGCAAGAGACAGATACTCTGTGAGTAGAGAAGGGAATTTTTTTTTCTCAAATATCACAGCACTTTATTATTATTGATAAGAGTAAATAATTGAATAGTTACAATAGCGTTCCAGAGGCAGTGATAGGTTAGAAAATTAAAGCAGAGAGAGTTTTTGTCCCCTTTTCTTTGTAAGCATGACTCCATTTACTTAATTTCAGTTCCTTAAAAAGCTTTGCTAACACGAATTGATCAGCTGAGGCAGGGGATGGATAGTTCTCCCCTGGATATCACCTCAGAGCAACAAGAATTTCCTGCTCACTTCAGAACTCCAATAAAATGTTTTGTACAGAATTCTACCTCCTTTAACAGTGTTAGGCTGCAAGCTGTGGCAACTTAGTTGTCCTACGATCATACCCTTTCACATTCCAGATCTGGATAAGTGTACTGCATGGATTCAGTTTGGGAGGAAGTCTGACAGAGCAGGGAGATTCTTATTATCTGGTTGTCTTTCCATCCTGGGGTCAATGTCTGTCCTAGTGTCTCCTGGAGAAAGCTGGGTGGGTGGTTTTTAAAAAGGGAGGAGTGGCAGGAAGATTTGACAGTTAAAGTGCTCCCCTCCTGCCAAAAAAATGAGGCAGAGCTGCAGCATGTCCAGACTTGAATATCAGGATGTCCTCAGGCCCATCTGAGGACCACCTTATACGTTTAGCTGATCCCAGGTATTTTTTTAATGATTAAAAATGCCATTCTGCGGTGATAAAATTCACAAGAAGCTCTGCAAACAAACCCTAGCCCTTCACTGGATAAATGGGAGAAGAGGTTTCTATAAGCAATATTTTTGTACTTGTTCATTTATTTATTCACAGTGTCTCAGCCCAAATGAACTCCGCTTTTGATTCCTATGAGTTGAGACCTTGCACATCTGTACTGCTTTTTCTCTGTCCTATAGCACAACTTTGTCCCATGCACTTCACCTGATCTGTTTTTTAATTCTAAACTCAATTAGTGGATTTCCTTTTTCACTTACACTGATGAAACCAATAGAAAATCTATTCACCCCCACATTAAATAGGTTTGAGGATTGATTTGCAACTGCAGCTCTGAATTGCATTTGCTCTGCATATGTGTATAGATCTGAACTGGGTTTTCTTAAGTTTGATAGTGAGATATCTAACTCTCTGTTGAGTGTTGTACATGAGGTAAAGACAGGACAGCATAGGGATAACAGTGACAACCGGTGGTGAAAACACTCCTGCCCATTCTTGGAGCTTCCTGAGGAGGCCTAGCACTGGCAAGCAGAGCACTTCAGCTGGATTGAAAAATGGGACTGATTTTGTGAGTTTAGCAGAAAATGTTTCTGGATAGATTTTCACAGTTTTATATTTGGGGCACCAAAATTCCTGGCCTGATTTTCAGAAGCACTAGAGCAGCTGAGAGTGAAGCAGAGGTCGCCCAGCACTGCATAGCTGACCATCTGGCCTCCAGGTATTGCTGTTAGAAGATAATCTCAAAATCAGAGATCACCTTTGAAAACACTGGCTTTAATCTCAATTTTACAGGTTTTTCTAGATGTACTCCAGAGGCTTTTTCCCATTTATTTATTTGATATTAAAGAGGAGTACATTTAGATCAGATATTCAGAAGAAATTATTTACTCTCAGGGTGGTGAGGCACAGAAACAGGGTGTCCAGAGAAGTCATGGATGCCCCATCCCTGGATGTGTTCAAGACCAGGTTGGATGGGGCTGTGAGCAACCTGATCAAATGGAAGGTGCCCATGGCAAAGGGGGTTGGAACTGGATGATCTTTAAGGTCTCTTCCAACCCAAATCATTCTATGATTCTGTGATTCTGTTTGCTGGCAATGGTGGGTGGAAATACTAGTGCAGACCTTTGAAGACATAAAGCTTGACAGAAATGAAAAAGATAAGTTTTCTGTTTGTCTTTTTGTGAAATACCAGTTTTGTTATTGATGTAAATCACACAGAATGTAAACAACATGTTCTTGTTACTGCGGGGGACTGAGTGCCTGAGCAGAAACTGTGAGTGCTATTCACGGTGACTCCCTCTTTTCTAATTGTTGATCTCATGCAAGTACATAAAAGAAGTAAAGTTTATTCACTGAAATTAGTGACTTGTGTAGGCAGGTATATGTAATGCCTCTGATTTTATGTTAACTGGCAGCATAGTTCCAGTTGCTGTTTTTTTTTCCGTGGAAGAGTTCAGCTCCCAGGCTGAAGGGTTTCCAGAAGCAGCAGAGGAGGCACACCTGTGAGCATGACTGCAGAGGCAGCTCCCTGCAGCAGCACTCATCTCCAAATCACTGACAGAGCGTCGTGTCTGTGCACATCCTGCAGAAGAGGGTTTCTCCTTTTTCTTAGCAGCCTCATTTGGAATGTCACAGCCTGCTACTGGCAGCCTGATTCACACCCTGAGATTTCCCAAATATCTTGGTGCTTCCCGCTGGCACCTCTGAATGCTTGGTGAAATACTGAATGTGCAAGGTGATGTGTCAGTACAGAGGATCAGGTCTAAATGCCAAGGAGATGTTACATTGTCAGGGGTTCAGACAAACTGTACCGTGAACCAATCTCTAAATTTGGATTTAAAAAGAAATGCTTATTTTTTACTTAATATAAAGTCTGTGTTATCGTTTGGAAAAAAACCAACCAGTTGATGCTCCCATTTTGTTTCAAGCACTGGTAGGTCTGCCAAATGATTGTTATTAAGGTAACATAAAAGAATTGTCTTTTTTTTTTTTTTGCTGCTGTTTGAGACATTCAGTGAATAAAGAAATAACCATGGATTATCCAAGTGATATATCTGTACCAAGCTGTTGTAAATTGTACAGTAGAAAACTACCCACATTTCAAAAATTCTAGATGTTTTAGCTTGCTTGGGATTTTTCTTGTTTATTTGCTCTTAGTTAGATTACAAGTGCAATTAAAAAGACCTGAAAGGCAAACTAGAGAGGCAGAAGAAGAAGAGCTGCCACTTGCTGTAAGTTTTAGATGCTCAATTACAGGATCAGTTTGATTTCTTCTGTGATGACTCTGCAATTTCAATTTTGTTCCATGAAACACAGCAGCTCCAATCCTTTATGAGCAGACTTGGTCTCCTTAGCGTTATTTTCCCTATCCATTACAGAGATCAGGTATTTGAACAGAACAATAATGGGTAATAGTCTCTAAACTTCAGTGGTTTTTTTTTTTCAGTAGCTGTCTGAAGTCTTTGCAAAAGAATAGAAGTGGCATGAATAAATACAACTGATGATAGGTTAAAACTCACAACTAAAAGAAAAATAGAGAAAGAAAAAAAAAGAAAATAGGGCAGCACAGTACAGACAATAGTTTATAGTTTGGGAAATCTTTCATTTATTGTAGTCAAAGCTCCCTTTCCATGTCCACTCTTTCATTTGCTCTTCCCCAGGTCATTGTTTTTATGCATTTTGGATTGTGTCTGTGTTCCATTCCGACCTTGGCCCTTGTAGATCACGGACACAGGCAGCGTGTTGCTCGTTTGTGAGTTCTCCCACTCCTGCAGGCCTGCCCCTTGCACGGGGTGTGCCAGTGCTGCAGAGGGCACGGCTGCAGATGTGGCAGTGGGACAGTTCCTCGGGGCCACTGCGAGCTAGCACCAGCGGGATCAGCCCTGACAGGCACTGAGTCACACCAACTGCTCCAGTCCCAGTCAAAAGGTCACATTTGGTTGCCTCTTCAGTGGAGCTCATGTATCTAAAAAACCATGTTTTGTAAGGAATTATGAGCAGGAAGGCAAAATTAATCTGCTGATTATACAAAGGAACAGTACTGGGAGTTTTCAGGGAAAGAAACACATCCATATCTAATTCTTCAATATAAGCATGAGAACCAGATTCAGTTGTGATGGGTAAAGAATTGAAAAATAGGCTCTTATACAGACTCACATGGGACTCCTTGTGTCTTTCTGGACCAATGTAAAAGGTGGAAGCTAAGAGAAATGTAAACAAATGGAACAGGAGTTTAAGTCTAAACACAGGTCATTCATCTGCATTTTTGCTTATTTTAAGAATTTAGTGAGATAATCCAATGGGAATAACAGCAGAACATACATGTAATTTTGATATATTTTATGAATGTGTGTCATGCAATGCCTTTAGGACAGGGGAGAAATTGGAAATCCAGATGAGGATGAGCAAATTGCATGTTTATAGCTCTAAACATGAAAGTATAAGCAGGCATTCAAACTTAAGGTCAAAGAAAACAGTTACATTCCTCAGCACATATAGGTCTAGAAAAAGGTGTGCAATCACTATGGCATTCTCAGGATGAGGAGTTCCTCTGGCCTGTAGCAATATTTTAATATGCTGATGGTTTGATTATTGAGGGAGAAAGATTCAAAAGGTTTTTGAAAGACTTGAAGGGAATGGACAAAAAAAATCTGAATGTACATCAACAAATATTAAAAGACAAAAAAATCCCACAATCTTGTAAGCAAGGAGGCAGCTGAGATCAGGGTCACTACAGAGGCATCAATCACCAGGCATCAGCTGGGGTTCACCAACTCAGTGGCTGAAATTCAGCCTCTTTCCAGCTCTTTTGAATTATTTTTTGAAGTTCAGAATTTGTGTGCAGTATGGCTTGATGCACACCTTTCTTGTGACAGGTACATAAGAAAACTGTGCTCTGCTTTGGTGAACCAGTAAAAAAGTATGCTTCCAAGAAACTTGGAAATCAAAATACCTGATATTTTCACCTTCGTGCTTTTTGCTTTAGAAATCAGAGGGCTGTTTCTAAGACCTTAGAACTGTCTTTTCTTTGCACGTAGCATTTTTTCCCTGCTTCTTACAGATGATGTAGCAGGGACCATGTTAATATGTGACCCTTTACCAGCTGAGGGCAGGTTACAGGTCACCTTGAATTGGCTAGAGTTTTGACCCTGATCCTCCAACTGTTTTTATCCTCCAACAATTTAACAGTAATGTATGCTTTCTAGCTCAGTTTATCCTTGCAATGAGCCACTCAAGTCTATAGATAATGCCTTTTTATTGCCATGTTGACAAAGAGGAACGTAGTTGATGTACATTAAATTCCAAGCAGCCATAAAAGCAACCATAACCTCAAGTAAAACCTCATTGCTTTCTTGGAGGTATATTCACAACAGCTGAGCCCCTTTGAAGAAGCTGTTATGTTCTTCCTCAGGAGTAGATTAAAAGGGTTAAAAGTTGGATATTTTCATCTCATTATTCACCAGGGTAGTTCATGAATAGATTGAAGCTGCTCTAGAATAAATGTGTTATGTCCATGCAACACTGAGTACTGACTTTCTCAGGATGGCTATAGGAATATCTTATAATAGACAATGAGTTACATAGTGGCTTGATTTTTTAAGAAATGATCAGATTTCTAATGCCTTGAGTAAGTAGTGGCATTGATTATAACACAGTTGACAGCAGCTCTGGACAAAAATCTTGCTTCATTTCTTGTTATGGAAACTACTTGATGTAACTACTTCCAATTTTTTTTTTTTTTTTTGGTTCTGCAGTGCATATTGTAACACTGAGGCAAATAAAGAGCCATAACCCTTTGCTACCACTCTGATTTTTTTTACCTTTACGGGTTTTTCCAGGCATCTATGTTCATCTTTTACATAATCAACCCTTAAAAGTTTCCTGCTGAAAGAGGAATTTTATCTGAACATCAGGTTGTAGCTATAATCACCATGAAGTTACCCATCTGTAACAAAAACAAGCATCACTGCTCAGTGTGTTAAGGAGTTGCACCTCATAATCTCCTTTCTAATGAGATACATTAAATTTCTGGGGTTTCAGCATATAAACATACACCCAAAAGTGTCTGACTTGTTTCTTTTCACATGGTTAATGGTGTGATGTCATTCCACAAAAATACTTTCTAGTGGCTGACATTTTATTTCCCATTAATTGTTTAGTTAAAACAGGAGACATAATGGATTTTCTTTTGTACTGATTAATGATGCAATTTTTGAATGTTTGAGTGTGCGTCTCTGTACTTCGAGTTTCTTCTGATAATGGATACTTGAAGTAACAATTATGTAGATGTGTGAAAATTAAACAAGAATATAAACATATTTTTAGATCTCTAGATGAACCGAAATATTTTAAGTGAACATTGCTATTTGCATTTTATGTGTACATATATATATTAATATTTACTATACTGGAAAGACTTTTAGGATTTTTGTTTACATTTATTAATTTCAGGACAGGCAAGTTTGCTCTTGTGTTATATTTTCTGGACAAATAGTTCATGGCAGGCAGCAGTTCGTTGGGTGTCCCATCTTATAGGCACTGACTTTTTATTTAAGTGGAACAATGCTGTAGGCATCTATCTCTATGAAAGAATGAAAATGCATAAAACAGGAAACAGTACAGAATATTTAAGAGCTTGTCAGCCTGTCAGGTTTTGGCTGTCATTCTAGTTTGATGTCCATCATTTTCTATCCTCTCATTGGAAAAGGAGAGAATGAAAAAGAACAGAGAATGGACTTACAGCCCTCTGTCTTCACATGTGAAAGCTGCTTTGGAAGGAAATAGGGAAAGCCTGTTGAATATTTACTTGTGCTTTCAAAGAAGAAGAACAAAGATGGGTAAAAAGATGCATAGTGAAAGAAGAAAGAAATTGGTAGCTTCCCCCAAAAAGCCACCATATTTGCTGTATAACAAGAGTTAAGTAACAAACAGTTAAAGTTTGTTGTTAAAGTTTTTTCTGTTCCCTGTGCTTCCCAGCATTTAGTGATCGACTGCAGCTTACACTGAGCTGTGAAACTAAGAGAAGACTTAGCTAATGCATTTTCCAGAGATGTGATGGCATTCATTACACAATAGTTTTGTCTTACAAAAGTCTCCTCAGACTCAGGTTCCTCTGAATTTACCTTTCATGTTCTTCTTATGAACACCGAGTGTGAAACAGCAAAAAGATGAGAAAGAGACATTAGCAAGAATGTCATATAATAATCATATAATTATAATTTCATAAAACCTACCCTCCTGCCTTTTACTTATTCCAGCCCCTGTCTTTTATAATAGTTGATTTTTAGACAGTGTAATTCATACACTGACAGGTCGTAAAGAAATGCTGCAAGCAGAAAAACAGGCTCACAACTGTAAAGAAAAAAGAAATAGAAAAGAGTACACTAAAGTAGGCCACTTCATATAGCTTGAGTGTTCTTGCAACTTTTTCTAGCTTCTCAGCTTGTAAATTACACCCATTTTGAACTTTCATAAGTTCACACATCTTTTGGAAGGAGCATGTAGAACTGAAAGAGCCTAAATTATACTTTGAAAAATACCTCTAAATTTACACCTATTTATGTTTACTTTTGCATTTGTACATAGTTATGGACATGTATACTATCATACTGAGAGAGGTCTACAAAAACACCATATATATGAAAATATACTATCCCATCTGATGTTGCACAATAGTGGCAAAAACTCTAATCATTTTTCTTTATCCAATATTTCAGTGTATTAGAGAGGAACAGAAATTTCCTTGTGGTAAATAACTAGAAAAAGTCATCCTCCTTGGTTCTTTTTGGCCATTTCAATAGCTATTTTTGAATTTTTCTTTATAATTTGTTTTATATGAGGCATTTACATTGCAGAAGATTGTCTACAGTAATGACTGCAAGTGTCTGGATAAACTTGTGTCAAAAAATTCCACTGTCATTTAGAAAGGTTTGGTCTATGACTGTCTCTGTATTCCTCCTGCATTATTCATCCAGGGACAGGACGGTGGATTGATGGGCAACTGGAGGAGAATTTCTTCCCCAGCCCATCACAGCCATCAACAGCTATGTTGTTAAATCCTTCCTTTCAGTCTCTTAATTTAGTGCCACCCATTTTTCCCTTGGCATTGACCTTTTCTAGATGAGAGCCTGGTGCTGTCAACAAGCTGATGAATTATAGCTGTTCTGAGTGGAAGTGACCATCAAATATAGGCTGGTTTACTCATCTCCTTCTTCAGAACCCCCCAATGACAGTACTGGAAGGAAATATTCCTTATAATACATGCAATTTTTCTTAGTCATGCCTTGGGGCATCTGCCTTTCTTATTGATATTGGGTTTCTTTAATCACAGGTGCTGTACAGGAGATAAAAGATGTCCCTCTGTGTTGGTACAGCAAGGAATTATTGTTGGTGTTTAAGCTGAAGCCTTAAAGCAATTTTTACTGCATAATTGAATCTTAAGGGAAGGTAGATGCTGAGGATTAGGTGGGGAGGAGATTATGCTCTGGGAGGACAAATATTTCAGTGATACAAGGATTCTGGCTGAGTTTCCTTTAAAGCCAAAGTTGTGCCCAAGTCAAAGATTACATATTTCTGTGAAAGTTCAGAGTTGAAATGAAGCAGAAAATAGCTTCTCTCTCCTTCATGTGTCTGTGGGGATATTTGACCATAGGCTGTAACATGTGATGGCTCTTGGTGGGCTGCAATCCATTCCCAGACCAAACCCATAGGTACAAATTTGGCTTCTCAATATTTCTAAAATAAATTTTGCTTCTTCTATTCAGGGGAAGCAGCACTTTTTTAGTGGTTTTACTCTTGAGCATTTAGTGAAATTTTCTAGTTTTGGAATGAGTGTTTTAAAGTCAGTTTTGAAAATTAGTAACCTTTTCCAGGCTGCTGCATCAAACTTTCTCTTGTGTTTAAACAACCTCTATTCACTCATTCCCAGTGTGAGGGTTATGTTTCTGATCTTCAGGATGGGCTGCATTTCACAAACATTAAGTCATTTTTTGAGTCAAATTGTCCAACTTTAAATAACATTTATCGGAAATTCTCATATCAAGGAAATTTGTTCTATCTCAGCTGTGTCCCACTGAGTTGATGACTATGAATTGTAGATAGTGGTCAAAAGAAGATTAATACCAGAGCACTGCTTGTAACATAATAGTAGCTTCTATGTAAGAAGGAGAGAGAAATATATGACTTCTCCTGGCTAGTATATATAAGTAATAATTTGGTATCATTCTTGCAGTTATTATTTAAAATATTCATTTATCTGACATCATTGTTTCACCTTTCAAATGGTAAGTTTATGAAAGAGCATGTGCTCTGTGCTCTGCCTTCCATAAAAAATATGATTGCCTTTAATAAATTATAGATTAATATGGCCATAGCTTCTAGTTGTAAGCAAGGTAACCTATCTGTCGTGAAGTAAGGAAATTTTGTAAACCAAGATGCTATATTCTGTTTTTGCCTTATCACTCTCTACAACACCCTGAAAGGAAGTTGTAGGCAGGTGAGGGTCAACCTCTTCTCCCAGGCAAACAGACATAGGACAACAGGAAATGGCCTTAAACTACGCCAGGGAAGGCTGGACATCAGAAAGGATTTCTTCACTGAAAGGGTGGTTAAGCATTGGAATGGGCTGCCCAGGGAAGTGGTGGAGTCACCATCCCTGGAGGTGTTCAAGAAACGACTGGATGTGGCACTGGGTGCTGTGGTTTGGTTGACATGGTGGTGTTCAGTCAAAGGTTAAACTTGATGATCTTGGAGGCCTTTTCCAGCTGTAATGATTCTATGATTCCAATCTGGACATAAAATTAAGCCAAACTTGGGCTTTGGTCAGTGATAAGGGTGTTGGACTAGATGATCGCCAGAGGTGCCTTGCAACCCTAACTCTTTTGTGATTCTCTTAAACACACAGATATCTGTTCAAGCTATTTTTTGTTAGCTTATCGTTATGTATATTATGTGAATTTTATTCATGACCTTATTTTAGGTGCTTATGAATGTACATGAATAAAAGTATTGCTATATGATCAATATTACCATTCATATTCCTGCTAATTACAATCCTAGTTAAGTAAGTGCTAATATTTGCAATAACATTAATTTACATTGACTTTTGCCTAAATTTAGTCAAAAGTGTTTTATTTCTTTATAAGCAGTTATAGCCACATCTTCAAGTTTTTAAAGAATTTGAAAGTGAGATACAGAAATCATAGCTAGAAGTTTTCTTTTACACACTGACATTTTAATGGGGGTAATGTATATTACATTACATTAATGTAATGATTTTTTAACAAGCAAGAATCATCCCTGATTTTTACCTGTATAATAGCAAATCCTCTTTTTATAACTTTCTTCTTTTTTAAAGACCACGTTTAGTAATCTTCAGAAATCAAAACGTTTACTTAGAAGTAACAATAATGGTGCTCTCTGACCGTTGTAATTTTATTGAAGAAATTTTCTGTCAGAAAATGGTGGAAAATGTTTGAAAGGGGCTGTGAGTATTTGCTGCTTTCATAGGACATCTGTGGGACAGTCAGGTTCAGCTATTACTGCCTTTACTTTTGAAGTTAATAATTTGACTGCAAAGCTTGTAGTGGCAGCTAAAGTCTTGTGTTCCTCGGTATCTTACTTGGCCAGTTTGCACATAGAAAATTTTGCCAACTTTGCTTGTTCTTGTTCTGATGTTTAAAAATTATGTTTATATTAGGGTTTTTGTAGGCCCAGATACGCTAAATGTCTTCTCAAACTGCAGCAAATTAATTAATTCAGGAGGTATGTAACCATGTGTTGCAGTGTTTTCTGCCATTCGAAGAGGAGCTCATGCACAAGATGATTTCTAACTGCAGACTCTTAGCCATCTTAGGCATTGAGAAAATTTGGTGTTGTGGACAGGAAATATTAAGTGATTTCTTTGTTTTCCTATACAAGCATTTGTCAGTTAGGTTTACTGTAAGAAGGTAGTCTAATTCCCCTAATTCAGTGTGCAGCAAGTCATTGGAATATCGACTTAAGTGCATTCCAAGTCTCATGTGCAGGAGAAGCCTCCTGATTTTACAAGTTTTGCTGAAAAAATATGTCTGTGACAAGGCCTTTTGCTGTTCCACCCCACTGCAGCTGTTTTCTGGGATCTCATCATTTCACACTTTGATCCCTGCAGCATCCTCCCCTCCTGCACTGAGGAATACAGTGCTACCCCCACAGTCCCCGTTCAGAACTCTGCCACAAAGTCCATTTCCCACCTTGATTATTTTAACTTATTTCTCTTCTGAGTGCATTTTCCTCATTAAGCAGACTGCTTCTTTTCAACCTTAAGACCAGTCTTCATGAGTCATTTCCAACCTTTCTATCCGCTATTAAAATGTCATTTCCTTTTTTTTATTCCTGTGTTGCTAGCGTTTAACTCTCAAAACACTTTTGTGCTGTTGACTCTGTGCTGTTTTTCTCTCTCTCTGCAGAAATTTCCCATAAGCCTCCACAAAGCTCATGTTGCCCTTTCTCCAGTCTGTCCTTAAGAATCCTTTGTCATAATTCCTAAAAAAAAAAAAAAAAAAAAAAAAATTTAAAAAAAATTGATAACCACCTAACTACCGTGCTGATACCATTGGATGTGTTGGTTTGCATCAGGCAGATTCCACTTGGCCTTTACTTCAAAAGCTCTGAGATCCTGTTCCATAACCTGTACTTTTAGGTGCAAATAATAAACAGTACCTAGGACTTTTACCAAGGATTTTTGCTTGATTAGACTGGCTGTTCCTTGCCTGGCAATCTCTTTGAGTTTGTGTTGCAATTGTGTTTTCTGCATGGCACCAAGGAGAAACTGCAGCTAGTCCAGCCTACAGCTGTGCTTTTGCTGCCTGGTTGATTAACAAGTCCTGTTGCGCCCATCTCCAGTGGAGTCCACTGCCTCCTTGTTTGCTGCTGGCTTCAATTCAAGAGGATATCTGCTAGCTTTATCACTTCTGTGAACTGTAACTAATGCCCTTCCTTCATATATTTCAGAATAAAACACAAAACTAAAGAGGCTTAAAGGTTCAGGACTAGAAGGTAGGAAACTTTTGTGGGAGCCCTTATTGTTGGTACAGCTGACCATTGCAGAGCCAGGTTCTTATGCTGTTCCTTGTGGTGTGCAATGAAAGGTTACTTTTTGTTCAGTCCTGACAGTTCCTCATTGATTTACTGAACAGAAATATAACTTAAAACTGCAGGAGTCCATTTAATTTTTAAACAATGTCTGGAAGCTATGTGGCTAGTTGTGTTGTCATGCTAGTTTTGCTTTGTAACTCTGTGGTTCACAGCATACTTTTTCTTTCTGAGAACTGGACTAGGAAAATGCTGTGCTTTGTGGGGTTTGTTTTAAGTGAAAGGTCATGACTAAAAATGGATATGTGTAACTTCTCTAAAACTAACTTGAACAGACTAAATTGTGAAATCGTGGCAATGGGAAGTTACACTGATAATCCATTCAAATATTTTCAGTTACTCAATGGCTTGTGGGACAACAAAGTTTACTGTACTTTGATTTTGAATGATAGCCACTTGCTCCAATGCCATATAATTGATTGGCATTGAGGCTTAGCTCCATCATGTCAGACCTCGGATTTTGATTGACAGGAAGATATTACTTGGTAGGGAATTCATCTCAGTTGTCATCTGAATTACTTTTCAACAACCCCTTATATCTTTGTGTTGACACCACAAGTAACCTGAGCTCTGTTGTTGAGAAACTCACAGATTTGAAACGTGGATAATAGTTCTTTTTATTTTATTTCTTTTGTGTTTTGTTCTTATATGAAAGTAGATTCTGATACCACCTCATGATTCCATGAGGCAAAACCCCATCATTTTGAATACTGTAATGCTAAGATTTGGCAATGCTGGTTCAAAACTAAGAACTCTGCAATTCTGCAATGACAGAACTTTTGATTCCAAAAGTTTGAACTCACAATATTTAATTAGCAATTAATGCTGCTGCAACTAGAATTAAAATATCTCCAGATAGGAGTCACATCAAGCAAAAATTTGATGAGAATCTAGAAAATTCTTCTCAGCAAAGTGCAGTTGAATATATCTTTCACTTCTCTGGGTCCCAGGAAGCTGTATCAGATTGCACTTCACAGCCAAAACCCATACCTGGGGTTTTGGAAATTGGCAGCTGGTATACACTTTATTTCTCAAATGTTGCTTTGACAGGATAAAACTACTTTTTATATAAAACTACAGGTTAAATCTGGGCTCTGACCTTGAAAGAGAAATCCTGAGCACAAGTTCTTGTTTGCAAGTCATGTCTGGTTTTGCAATTTATTAATTCACTTCCTAATAGAAAATGTCCTGGGATCAAAACCCAAAAAGGCATTCTTGCAGAGAAGATCTAAATTATTTATGTCAGCTAGATGCAGATTTGGATTCCTTCAGGTTGGATACAGATAGGGAGGTAGCCTAGGGGAGTGTCCAGAAACCACTCAGCTTCCTTTATAAAACACCCTGTACTGCCTCTACTGCCAGCAATAGGTCTAAATAAAGTCACCCATGGATTTTTTTTTTTTTTTTAAGTCAGTGCTGTCTAGCACATTAGTAATTTTCTGGGAGTTCTCACTGGGTTAAATCTAAGATATACAGATCTAGTCTAAGATATCCAGGTCTAGATTTGACCTAGGTACATGCAAAAACAACACCTTAGGTGTTACGGCTACTTTACTGTAGAAAATATAGTAGTGCTTTTCAGCCAGCTGAGATGGTGTCTGAGGCAAGACTTTAGACACCACTCTTAGAAAATATTGAATTTCACCTGAGCCCCAGGGAAGGGGGCCATTTCAGAAGTCTTCTTCTGATTAACTCTTTCCTTAAAGGAACTGGTGTCTGCAGTTCAGTATAGTAATTGTCAGATGCCTCATTTTCATTAATGAATGTTCTCAACACTGCTGGAACTGTTAGCCTGTTTTAAAGTAACATATATTTAAGAAACTTTTTGACTGAGAGTTTAACCCAGGCAGAATAGCCTCCTAATGATAAATGCAAACTCTGTCCAAAGCTGTTGCCCTACCCAGAAATCTGGAGTAGGATAGCTGTAGTAGTTTTAGGCAGAATTCAGTGTTTGGGTTTGACTCTTCCTTGTATGAAAAAAGAAAAAAGAATAATTATCAGACTGTTATTATGGTTTTCATAACTACATAGTAGTAGTGATGCCAGTTTATCCAATCTATTAGTCTGCAACCAGGAGTAGCCAAGTAATTGCATTGCCATAATCTATATATATATATTTTTTTTTACTTGGTAAAGTAAATCCCTACCACTTCATATACTGTGCACTGTCAGAAACACTACTGCAATGCCAAAGAAATGAGAGAGGATTTCAAGAGGATTCCCTGGTTTGATTCAGGGAAGGGATATGATTTGAAGGAACCTTGTTTAAGTATCATAATGAATATTGTTAGGAAAAATATACAAATAGTGTTTAGAGGCAGCCAAACAGCTCTAGTACGGAGGAACATAGAATGACAAACAGCTTTTGTTTATACCACAAAAAATGTGAGTATTGGCTAAGAAGTAGTGTTTATGGTAATTGAGCTTTACAAGGAAGTAAAACTTCATGGGGAACACAGGGGGTAGCATTTTCAGTGAAGTAGGCAATAAGGAGAGCTGTGTAGGCATTTCCTGATTAGCATCTGCTGTTTCAACAGCCAAGGAACATGACTCGCATGTAAATGCTTGTGCTAGGCTTTAACAGGCATTCCCTCTAGCATGCCTCCCTGCCTTCTGGTTTTATTTTGAGTCTCCTTGAGCCCTACTGTGACTTGAAATCAGTGGAGGAGAAAGGAGAGTAACACAAACAACAGATGTCTTAAGGTTTTGAACAGAGAGAGAAAAAGCCCCATGGCAAAGGAGACGGTGCAGTTAAGGTGTTTTCCTGTCATTAGTATTCAGTGCCTCCAGTACAGACTCTTATTTGCATTTTTGCATGTATATATATATATATATATATACACACATACATATCTCTATATATGCAGTCAGTGTGCAGTTGTACACATGGGGGGTAAAGAAGTGGTAGTGCAAAAAGACGCCCATTGCACAATTCAGATTTTTTTTTGCATCCTGTAAGAGTGTGACCTATAGACACTAAGTGTAATGGCTGACACAGCCAAAGCAACCTATTTTAGGGCAGGCTCACTAATTATTTCCCAGCTATTTCCTGCTTTTAGTCTCCTGCTGCATAAAATACATTTTTTTTTTTTTTAATCTGAAGCTCAAAGATTGGGAATGCTAATAGTGTGCCTGGTGTTCATTGGGACAGCTTTGCTTACAGGAGGTAACTTAAGCCATGGCAGTAGAAATACCATGTACTCCACCACATTAGGAGAACTAGATTGTGCACCAAGTGACATTGAGTGCACATTCAGAAAAGTCTTTAATCTGTGCTTTTTGATATGGGGAACTGTGTCTTTAAGGACTTTGATTTCCAGAAAGTAAATCTGTGGCAGAAACAGCTGTGAAATTCTTACAATATATAGGCAGCTGGGGATGGCATAGAGACCCTGAAAATACATTGCCTGCTGGGTGTTAACTCAGTACTGCATGGGGCCAGGAACAAAAAGAAATGGAAATAAACCACTGTGAATGGAGAAGTGAAAAGATGTGAAGTTCCCAGGTTTTTTTGCTTTTTGGGAAAGATAACTAAAAGAAATATAAAGAGTATTCAGGGCTGAGAACTTTGAGCTCTGAAATCTTAGCAAGCTACCTCCCCCTTTCCCACATCTACCTCCTCCTTTTATGTCTTATTTCTTCTACAGGCTTCAGCAGATGGGTCCACAGACGGAAAATCACATTCACACAGAATCCTATTTTCTTGTGATATTATAAATGTATATTTATTTGCTTATTAACTTGCTGGGTTTTTTCAGAGTTTTGGTAATATCTATCTCAGTGGATAGTCACACTGTTTATTTTGTTAGTTACTTGTGTTATTTATATATAGATATTATTTTTTTAATTATTTGGCTACTGGACTACAGAAGTTTATGCTTAGATTAACCTATATAGAGTTTAGGACAACTGCTGTTACTGAGTGTGATTTCTGAAATAAAAAATCCAGTTTTGGAAAGAATGCTGAGGATGCCAGTAGGAATTACTATTCTTTGTCCAGAAATTTGTATATCAGAATAGCATTTCCCTGTGGTAGTATTTTCCTGGACTACAGGGAATGCTATATATTACAATATGTTGGTAGCAGCACTTTAAGCATCAAATATTACCTGTTGTAAATGAGAGAGAGCCTGCTGCATTCACTTAAAACAGAACAACTGTTATCTTATTAATGCTATTTTTTGCATAGACTTTCTTAATCTTTACAAGGCCATCCTATCAGAAAAACATACATAATAACAATAATTATACCTGTATTTTAAATAGTGCTTTTATGCCAGTGTGGCTTGCTTTCTACTTTAAAAATATACTATCTCTGTTGTACAGATGGGTAAACTGAGGCATGCATGGGAAGTGAAATAAAAGTTCACTGGAGGTCTTCCAGACAAAGACTCCTGGTCTTAAAGCAGAACCTTATCTTAAATCATATATAAAACTTATCACCAGGTATTTGTAAGTTAAGAAAACAAATCCTGCATTTTAGAGATACCATTTAACATTTGTTTTTCTTCCCACAGGAACTTTTTACACCAGAGTGCAAATTCAAGGAGTCTGTTTTTGAAAATTATTATGTAATCTACTCATCCATGCTCTACAGACAACAGGAGTCTGGGAGAGCCTGGTTCTTGGGGCTGAACAAAGAAGGGCAGGTGATGAAAGGGAACAGAGTGAAGAAAACAAAACCAGCAGCTCATTTTCTACCCAAGCCATTGGAAGGTGAGGTTCAGTCCATCTCTGGCAGACTCTCCCAAACATCTCACAAGAAGAGGGAATGGTTTCCAAATTGCCTTTACAGAATGTGCATGGGGCCAATCCCAATGTCACTCCCAAAGTTTTATGGAGCTGTTTTGTGCTTCCGTGTATTGATGCTACAAAGGGCACATGTAAAAACAGTTTTCCAGGGACTTAAGAGGTCATTCTACAAGCAAAGAAATCTTTTGTGGAATAGCATTGTGCTGCTTTTGAAATATTCCATTGTTAGGGACAAAAACTGTTGTGAGTCTTGCAGTGAGAAAATAGGCAGAATGAAATAATGAATATTGAAGATTGGGAGTTATAAAGGGAATGGATGAAATGTCAGCATTTCAAATTAAAAGCTTTCTAATACAAAACACAAAGGTCTCTCTATAAAATAAATCATGATGTATTACTTTGCCAAGTGGTATAATGCAAGTTGGCATTTAAACCAAGATAGGAGCAAATAACAATCACAGTAACCTTACAGACCAAAATGATGTCACATTCTCTGAAAAATCCATTCATATCTTGAAACTTTTGTGTTATCCTATGTATTTATATATAAATGCATATGTATGTATTTATATGCTGCCTTTTGCTTCTTGTCCTGATAGCACTACTCCTTGTTCTAATTGCTGCACATAGCCTCATTCATTCTGAAAATTATCTAATTTCTTACCATCTGAAAACACCTACCTAAGTAATGCTTTAGTTAGCAGTCCAATTTCTTTTGATATTTAACTTAAAATTTTTAATTGAAGGATCAGTTTTTCAAGTACTTTAGTTTCATCATAAGGAAAGAATCAGAATAATCTTATGTTTATTTGAAGTCAGGTTGATGCCTTTGTGCTTTCCCCACCTTGTAAAAGTTTACAGTTGTTTCATAAGCTGTCAACAATACCAATAATTTATATCTTGATCTTTCTGTATTAAGATTTACAGAGAGGGAACACTAGTGCATTTTTTAAAGCAATGCAAATTCGTATGTACTAGGAAAGAAATTACTTTTTTAAAATAATGTTTGGATGATCAGACTTCATCAAAATAGCTTAGACAATGCTTAGAAATAACTTGATTTACATTGCCTATGAGAATCATCAAATCTGACAGGTCTGCTATATAATGCCTTACTTTATAGTTCCATTTCATGTTGTTCAACGTAATAATCTTGTAGGTCACAGTGTTATTTCACCAAGCTCTTTTAATTAATCAGCTAAGTGCCCTAAACACATTTACGGGCCACTCTGAAGATATAGATCATAACCAGCCTTACATACTCTAGAGAAGACATTTAATTTCCGTCTTTAAGAAGCTATAAAAGGATTTAGATTATGTCACTGGAAATGTTAGAACAAGTATTTGATTAGTTAATGATGCTATGGGGCCCTTTACATTTATTATGAAACTTCACACCATGGAAGATCAAGGTCAGTACTTTGATGCTCCAGTCTCCTACTCTAATTAGCCAAGGGATGAAGGAATTGTGTTCTCTGTGGTAGCACACACCCAGTCTGGAAATCAGTGTGGTGATTAATTCCTTTGACTGCTGTGACACCTCTTTTAACATTGCTCTGATATAAATAAATGCAACTGAACTTAGGTATAAGTGGAAATATTACCTGATGGAGTAACATGGAAAATGAATTATCCAAGAGCATTAATCATTAAGGCAGCTTAATGCTTGAACTGTGTAATTGTATGTATTTCCCTCAAAGGATTTGAAGTGGTTAGATAGGGATTGAAGCCCAGAGAAAAACTCTAAGAATTCAGTTAATTTGGAGTTTTCTGCACTTCTACATTCAGTGAAGATCAGTGGCTACTGCATATGTTTTTGGAAATGAGGGAGGAAAACCCCCAAACCTCTTTTGTACTCTCCATATATCCTGGACATTTCTTCAGGACACACCTAAACAAGAGACCATGGTCAAATTCCTCAGATTTGGGAGACTGATGTACACGTAACTTTGTAGAACTGGACCCTAGACTAATCTTGCAATCCATGACTAAGAAAGAACACTTAAGTCTAGACAACTGTATTGTATGATCCCATTTTTAATTACATTTTACTTCTAAAAGCTCACATGTTTATTTAATGTTTATTTAATGTTTATTTAAGGGTTGTATATACATACACATGGGTATACACATGTATAATTTTATGTGTCTTATGGAAAAAAAAGAACATTAATTATTCATTTACAAGAAGCTGTAGTATTAAACAAGCAAGAATGTAGTTTCCTACTGCATTTCTAAGTCAGATGCAGAAGTGTGAGAATTTTGGAGGGTCAAGCAATTCTATCAGTGGTGCAAAACCAGTGTCTGTCAAAATAAACAGTTTCCTGGCATGCAAGAGAAACACAGAAAATTAATCCTATTTGAGATAAACTCACTTATGCGATATATTAAAAATGCTTCTCCCTTTCTCTTCCTTCCCCTCAGTTGCCATGTATCGAGAACCATCTTTGCATGATATTGGAGAAACAGTGCCAAAGGCTGGGGTAACTCCAAGTAAAAGCACAAGTGCATCTGCAATAATGAATGGAGGCAAACCAGTGAACAAGAGCAAGACGACATAGCCAGATCCTCACAGGTGTTGTGACTTTACTGAGTCCCAAGTACAGTTGAGTGATTTATCCTTGCCAGACTTCCCCTTGGCAGTGTCTGTGGATCAGCTTGTGGCAAGTCACCAGCTTGCCCTATTCCTCCTTCTGAACTGAGTTGTTGCAAGTGGATAAATCTCAACATGTAGCTCCACCACGGCGAGAAGACACCTGGATGAACCAGCTAAACTCAGACCATGGAATGCCCTACCAGATATTGGAATGCCTTTTTAATATCTTTTCTGTGACTGTGACACTTCATGTGAATGACATACTTCACAAGTACACTTGATACCTTGCCTGCTGACAATTGCCCATAATCCCTTTTTGAGTCCAGTTTCAGCAAAATCCATGTGTTTAAGTTCTATTTTGTAGCACACAAATAATCAAGTAATTTCTAGTTAGATGCTGTAAACCTGTGCTATTATGGATTTCTCTTCTTCCCTTTTTTATAAGGCTGCTCGCTCCACTGTTTGTGACCTTTTGCAGGGATTGTGTTTCTCTATAACTTAAGTGTTGCCGGTGGCTTAGTTTTGAAAGCAATCAGGGAATCAGGAAGCCTTCAAAAATCTATTATTAAAAATTATATCTATAAAGAATAAGATCATTGTCTCTGGCTTAAAATATTGATTAAATGTGAATACTCTTTAGTAAGAGATTCTGTGCTTCTGAGGTTGGCATTAAAGTGGAGGGAAGAGTGTCAAACACAGCCAATGGGGAGTTTTCTGGAACGTGTGTTTGGCATCCCCCTATAGTTTCTTTTTGTGTGTGTGTTTTATACATATCACAGGCTTACTGGTAATGGTAACATTTGCCTTGCCCAGCGAGCAAGACCCACTCATTTTTGGAAAAGTGGGTCCAAAGAATTTTGTAGGCCTTGTAGGCCTGAATTAAGGCTCATTTTTCATCTACTAAATCTTCATTGTTTGCAAAACAACCACCACCAATAAAAGAAAAAAAAAGTACGACTAATCAGAATTGCGCTACCTAAATCCATTTCAGATATAATCCTTTCCTGTTTTTAAGGAACTGAACTCAATGCCATTGTTATTTTTGGCTGAATCCCACACCTACTTAGCAAAGCATGGGCAAGGATGTTGTTGTGTTCTTTTTTGCAGCACCAATGCAAAGAGTAGTTACAAATTATAGTTTAATATTTCTGGTGTTTTAAAAAAAGACGTTTTAAAACTGGACATATTACAAAACTTTATTTTTATTTTTAGCTAAGCATGCAAAGTCCGGTCCTATGTATTTCACTGATATCCCAGTATGCACCTCCACCCAGCTTCCTAGGATAACATGCCCACCAAATTGCTAGATTGAAGGTGCCTTGCCTTGATCTCTATATACTGTACTTTCTCCTACATGAACCTAGAAGAAATCAAAAACATCATAAAATTGAAGCCTTGGATCATATTACCAGGAACAACATCAACCCTTTGAGTTTGTCACTTGTGAACAATTAAGCCAGTGTTGCGGGGGATGAAGGAGGGTGGGGGAAAGATTAAGAGAATGCCACAGAGATGCCACTGAAGTTTTTGCACACTTAGTCACAGGCTTTTAGAAGATGAAAAATATAGGCACTCTCTGTGTGCTTAAGAAGGAATTTGTTTCTTAGAAATGGCAGCAAAGATCAAACTGTATCTCAGTCTGGAAAGCTGTGTGGCAACACTCTCTTGGCCTCTTGCTGTTACCTTGATATTTAAAGACAAAAAGAGGAAACCATCCGTTCCTTTTTTAGCACTGTATTTCTGGCAATTTGTTTTATCACATCTTTGTGCTGAAGTCCTTAACAGAGACTGCTGATTATTTCAAACTCCCTGTCTGCTCAGCTGAACAGTCTGATTCAGTCTGAATGAACTCTTCATACTAGTTTTCAAATGAGTTCTGTTTTTATAAGCAACATTTAGTGCACTCTTCAAGGAGGCTACTGTAAAGCTGCTAAACTCTAGATAAACTTTTTCTTTTTTCTGTAGGTCAGACTTCTTTTTGTATGTGTGATATGAGAACAGCAAGATAATGCTTGATGTTGGGTCTTTCTAGGGAGGGAATGAGTTAAGCATGAAGCCCTCTATCCATGTAGAGAAAAAACAAAATACAAACCTAATCTAAAACTGTGATAAAAATGCAAAGAAACTTTGACTTAAGACTGTGCCCTTGCCTGCTAGCACTAAATCTGTGTGCGTGGGGAAAACAACACTTTATTAAAAACTTTGGTGTGCCCTTCTTGTCCCATCTGGTCCGGTGGGATTTGCGCACCATCCCTGAGAAAACAAAATCAAACCAAAGCGACTCAGCCGGCGACCTGCGGGCTTGCTCTGCGCCCCAGCACCCATGAGAGGTGGCAGCCCAGGCCTGCCTGCAGGTGTAAGAGGAGAACTTCACAATATTTCAAGTAAGATAAAACAGCTGAAGGCTACATTCTCTCTCACCTGATTGATGAGGAGGGAATACACCAGTTCGTGTCCCATTCAGCTGTCTTTTTATTCACCCAGTGTAAGAGCCTGAGGAGAGAGAGGGCTGGAGACCTGGCTGAGCCATGCAAGGAGGATCTGCTTCATTGCCTGATCCTGTATGAACATTGTTTTCAACATTAACCTTTTGGTCCTGAGTAACTATGATCTGTGAACCAGTTTGGGAGGCTATAATTAAGGCCAGATTTAATTTATTTAAGCAGTTAGTACATACTGGAAATACAGCTTTTTTTCTTTTTTTTTTTTTTTTTTTAATTTTTGTTTCCTGGTTTTGTTTCTGTGGGCTAAATTCATATGAGTGTTTAATCCAATGAATCAATGTCCTAATTTTTTTTTCTACAATCTGTTTAAACATGACATAGGTATCTTTGTGCTTTGTTTCTTCCCTTTAATTTTGTCTTGTCTCATGTGTTGCATGGGAAGAGTATGACAAGGATATGCATGTTGTAGGTTGTGTCTGTCAAAGAACTGTTGGTCAGCATTACAAATTTACATACACATATGCAAAGAGTTTGTCTGCATTGTACAGTTTGTGTTTATTCTTATTTGTTGTACACACAGATTCAACATGACGAATAAACCATTTATATGAAGGCATACTGGAAACCAACAAAAAAGTTTATGTAAGAAGTAGACTGTGCAAAGCATCATTGCACTGGCCACAGGATGGTGAAACTTCATGTAAATAGGTTGGCAAACTCAGTTCTCCCCCTTTACCATGCCAAAGAAAATTTCAGCTCCTTACTATAATACCTCTCTTGCTGTTCTCCAGGATAAGACTTCACCATTTTCTTCCCTCTAAAATTAATTTTGCTGTTAAGTGAAAGCTGTTTTCAACTGTCTGTTACTACTAAAGTACTGTATAGTAAACCTGATGGAATCAATTTGTATTTACAGATTGGGGTTTTTGTACTTACATGTGCAGCTGTCCGTGAATCTGCAGCGTTCCAGGTCTTTTGCATGCTTGCATTGTATTTTGTTCTTCTGGGTTTTTCTCTAACCTCTGAGAGACTGTTCACACTGAAATCTAACCTCATCTTGCCATTTTATATGTTAACACTGCACAGTCATTTTATTCTCTTTTTTGATCTGTATTTCAGCTACAGTTCTATTTGGCAAAATCAGTCACGCCTGCACAGTTTTAGAGATCCAGTTTTGAGGAGCTATGAACTACTTCAACAAAGCACCATTTTGCTGTATGTCAAAAATTTTATAAATACACAAGAATCCTTATGAGATTGCTCACATGATCGAGCCTATGGAAGGGTCTCTAGCTCCTTTTAAGTGCTTTGTAGTTCACATAACAAAGCTTTTGCTTCATTTTCTGGGTTTTTTAATCATTCTCAATTGATTTTTTAATATGCTGTCATTTTAATAAATGTTGGTTCTTAATAAACCCTTCCCAGCCCCTCACCTTCACCAGATATAAAGTAAAGCAATTCACTTTGACTATGGTATTTACCTGAAACAATACTAAGAACCCTGGCTTTACACACATATATATGGGAAAGTTTTTGTCTTGGTTTAAAACTAGTTTTAGCAATGAGGTATGAAAGCAGGCAGTTTGGTCCTTGCAGTAAAAGTGTATCATGATGATCCATCTGTTTATTGCTATAAAGAATACATTATTGAGCTACAATCAAATGGGAATGGAAGCAAAATTAGACTACATAAGGTTCTCTTTCTTTTAAATGGCCCTTTAGATAAATTCATATGTCATGCAATGCATTCTAAAATGTTTAATAACAGGGTTTTTTTTCTGTGATGACTAATGCAAATGCTATGACTTATTTTTAAAGATGTAATAAAATTTTTTGTTCAATTACTTAGTCACAGAAATATTCAACTTAGCTTTCTTCATCCCAGTATCATTTAGCGGTATCATTTAGCTACAAAGTGAGATGTCATTCTGCAAAGAAGCAAGGGCAGTGTATCAGAAAAGTGAGAGCAAGTACATGATTAAATGTATCTATGTGTTTCTAAGAAAGCATATAGCCAGTGGGGGGGGGAAAAAAAAGATCACAAGCAGGTTAATAAATTATAGAAGCAAATCAATCCATAGTTTTTTTTATAGGTGATATTACAGATGATATGTTAAACACAATAGGCATAATCCTGCAAGTCTATTATAGAAGCACTGGCACACTTCTGGATTGTGTTCTTTCTCACGTAAGAAGAAAAACAAGGCTATAGTATCTTTTTGTTTGTAAGGTTTAGTGATCTACTCAGTAAAAAGTCCCCTTTTATGCAATTTGGTTTTGCCTTTTGCCACAGGCCTGGAAGCAGGTTTTTACAGTCACTAGATATGAAAAATCAAGCACTAAGTTTCACTTCCTTATGCCTCTTCCTGAATTTACAGTTTATGTATCTGGAACTCCCATCACAGGGAATGAGATAAGGGAAAAAGATAACAATTTATTAATACAGCTATTATATTCAAATATGTGGAATAATAATCTTATTCCTTCTGATGGCATTTTTCTAAAGAGGAAATGAACCACAAGACAGATATGCTGGGTGTCACATCATGAGTTACCTCAGCATGAAGAGCAGGGGAAATGTTCAAGCAACATTATAGGAAATAGAAGAAAAATTGGAAAAGAATTAATGTGTACATTACATTTTTAGTAGTCTTGAATAATACTTTAAGTTTTATAGTAATAGCACCATTTTTTTGATAATTGCATTTAAAGGAACCACAGAGAGTAGCTGTCTTAGATACTCTGATTATTTCTGTATTTAAGTTAACAAAAAACTTGGATAGCACTTTTTGAAATGCTATGGCTACATAATCCATCCAGCAGTCATAAAGGTTGGAGCTGATTGGTTTAAAAAAAATCAAAGTAGAAATAAAAATTACTTTATACTATTTAAGTATATAAATTTAAAATTAAAGGAAATGACAAAGTAAAATGCATCAAATATGACACTGGAACCACCTAAAGAATTGTTCTTTTATATATGAATGAGTACCTGAAATACCACAGCTGATCTACAGTATATATAAAAGTTTTGATGCCATGAAACAAGTCAAAAGCATCTACTGACACCAGAACAGAGTTTTGATTATCTAGTATTTTCTTAATACAGTACTAAATATAAATGGAAGGAAAGCAAGGAGAACATTGTATCCTTCATTGTTTACACTCTGATTCAGCAGATGAATGTATATGCAAAACCCTCAGTGATTATGAGATGATTCAGGTCAGTGGTATTCATTATT
Source organism: Irena cyanogastra (assembly GCA_013397155.1). Taxonomy (NCBI): domain Eukaryota; kingdom Metazoa; phylum Chordata; class Aves; order Passeriformes; family Irenidae; genus Irena; species Irena cyanogastra. The sequence goes on along the minus strand of VWZV01012698.1, from coordinate 61,734 downwards.
CATAAATATAAATAAAAGCAACAATTTGTGCTCTCCAGACACTAGGGTTGGCAAAATGCATATATGCTAAAACTTAATAAAATATTCTTGTTGAGCTCCACGGAGTTTTAGGGTTTTAAGTATAAAATATAAATTAAAATTTCAAGATTAATTTTACTTTGAAGATTCTTTATGCGTTACAAATACAGTTTAGAACTCTGCCTGATACTTTGTTTATCTAATAAGAGAATAGCTAGCAGGTTTGGGATGTATGCCTAGTTACTTGTCTGCATAGCTTATATATAAGTTGGATGTTTGGTAATGGTACTCCCTGAGAGTATGGGCTTCACAAGCTTCATTTTTAGAAAGAAAGAATCCAGGTTAAGAGGGGAAAAAAGTGGTAGTTAAAGAGCAAGCTATATGGGATGGGGGAATAATAAAGCAGTTAAAGAAATTAATTTGAAATTTTGCAATCTATTCCATGTTCTTACCATTGTGTTTTCCTATTTCAAAACTGTCCTTTCTAGAAGAAAAGTAATTTCTAGACTAACAATGAAAATACTTATTTTTTGTTATTACATAGTTTCATTATTTCTGAGTCACGTACCACTTCAAAAATCAGGACCTTGGCACCTAAACCACAATGTTAAAGTTTGGTATCTAAAAGAAGTATTTTTGAGCCATTTAATCAATTTCTTGCTCAATCATGGTTTCACAAAATGTAAACACTTTTGAAACTAAAATGTGTATTTCTTTTTCTTTGCTCTAAAGAATTCAAGGGCTGCCAAATCTACATGTACAAAAAAATAAGAGACTCGTATGTAAATAAGTTAGGGAAGTCCCAATAGTTGTGCATTGTTCATAACTCAATGTGAATTTCACACTGAGCAGCATTTCACCATTGGAAAATAAAAATAAAATTTTTGTTCATACCACTGCTTTGTTTGTATTTACTGTATTAAAACTTTAATTACTTTGTTGACATTGTCCAAACATCTTTGGCTGAGACCAAGCTACTGCATAGCACAAATGATATTTCAAGTCAGTTGACATTCGGGTTCCCCACTTCTATGAAAGCAGTTAAATTCAGTGAATTCCATGTGTGACAGGGCGATCTGTTCTGAAATCAAGTGATTTTTAAGAGCAAAATCCTAAAAGTTACTAATAGAAAAAAAATTAATTTGTTTTACAGGTAGGAGGCAACTGTAGATACACAGAACATTACAAAAGAAGCATATTGAGTTGCAGAATACATATGCAGAATAGGCAATCATATTTTTATATCTTTATTAGTTTCATTCCATATGTTTCTATAGGTTATTTGAAAGTATTGTAGTATGTATATTAGATAACCAGATTACTGACATATCAACCACAGAAATTAAAAGTCCTTCTGTGGAAAAGGTTCCATTGAAACATTTTGGGTTTTCAGTCTATGAGTGTCACGTAACTGGACCTCAGTAACACAATTATTTGACCAAATAAAAAATCATTAATATTTTTATAGACTTCTTTACAGTTTCTCTCAATTTATGAGTTTGTTCATAATCAGGATAGTTGGAAAGAAAAAAAAGGGCCAAATAATGTATTTTTCAAACACTATAAAATAAATCAAACTAATTATTTGACAATATTCAACTAGTTCTACTCTTCTACAGGTGTATTGTTGCATACTGATAAGGAGACATGATGACCAAGTAAATAATGTTTAAAAAGGATTTTCTTATACCTTTGCCTCATGTTGCTCAAAGAAATAGTCATTATAGCTATAATATCAGTTCCACTGAATTTACAAAAAATCTCTGAAGAAATTCCATAGGGCCAGTTTTTATGACTTCACCCTCTAGAGCTTGGGCTGTCCTGCTCCCTTGTTTAGTTTTCTGATGCATTTCTTTAAGGAGCAGATCCTCAAATGTGTTCTAAGGTATTTACAACCATGTATGTGTGCATTCATGCATACCCACCCCCAGACACTTACGAAATTAAATGTCCCAGCAGCCTAAAGAAAAACAAAAAAACCCCTCCCCAATCTTTGATGTCCTTCATTAAGGGTATTCTCTCCCAAGCCAGATTTCACAAGCATTTCCATTCCATCCTTCCCAGCACTCACAGTTTCCACAGCTACAAACACCGTTACCTAGAAGAGAATGAATAAAGGGCAATTATCATAATTGAAACATACTACATAAAATGTGTTTTATGGGAAGTAAAAAGCTATGCTAAAGTAGATGTATTGTTCCTTTATTGTCCCCTTTTTCCTTTGGAAGGAAGCAATTACTATACCATTGCATTAAGAAGCCACCCCACACCTATACTTACATGGCATTAATAGCATGCTCTCAATAATTCCATCAGCAGTATTGCAAATATTGAAATTGTGTATGGTGAAGTGTAATTGTGTACACCAGTGTTTGTACCCAGCTGGTGAGGTTAAGTGTTCACACTGTGCCTCCAGGTACAAAGAAAAATAAGATTAACTATTATTCATAAAGAAAAAGACATTAAAAGCTATCAACAGAATAGCAATTAAATCATGGCTTTGAGCATGAAAAACTTTAAACCTAAAATTTCAGAAATGCTATACAAATAAATCCTATCTCAAACTCTCTATTAAGTGAAAAATGTCCTGGCCCTATTTTGCAGCATTGGAACAGCTGAGACCCATCTATTAATTTTATTTAAATATTTTTATGACCCTTGGATGCTCAGTTTGAGACCTCTATAACCTTTGTATCTATGTAAACTCCTTTTCCTTCTGACTTTATGAAGATCCATTCATTAGGCATTAGAGCTACAGCTAAGGCTCCTGTTCCTGCTGTGCTGGCTAGTTCCCTCCAGAAAATGACCTTTGCTAACAGGGCTAGCTGGAACACACAATTTATTGGTGTCAGCCTTCCCACTCTCACTCTAATTGGCTTGCAGAGTTTTTCCACATCTAATAATTGCTCAGCAAAGATTTTCTAAAATTAAAATTTGTAACAGGAAGCAGACAGTGAGTTAATTTAGCAATTCCCATGCTGCTTCTTGTCACTATGCTTGTCACAAGGGTTTGTTGGCAGCCTGCCCATTTCTATCCACATCTGCCACCTGCATATTCAGACAATGTTGAGGTGAAGCTGCTTGAGTCATTTACCATCACATCATAAGAAAAGCTATCAGCTATTCCAGCCTCCCACCGACAACTGTCTGATTGCTAGGAAGCTCTGCTAAGCCACACAACTATGCCCCTAACCCACCAGTGAATTTTGTCTGTGACTTAAATGCATTACACACATGGAGTGTCATGGAGTAAAAGAGCAAAGGCTAAGGAAACCTCATGATCATAATGCCGACACTGTGTTCTTGGCCAAAAAACCAGTAACCTGTAGTCTGTTACAGAGAGAATTGTTAATGGATTCCATAGCTGGCTTATTTATTTAAATTCATACTCAGGCTTTTAACTGTTGTTTTGAAGCCTTAAGTTGATCATTGCACTGCATGAAGAAACAATTATAGCAGGTTTGAATAACCAGCAAATGTGCTTCCTCGATCAGTGGGGAAATAAGAAGCTGGGCTTTGTCTAACATAATTTCCATCAACCCAGTTTGTTTCCTGAAGCAATTAAGTGTTAGCCTGTACTGCACCTGTGCAAATGAGACCATCATGTTTGTCACAGTCTCTGTCATCGCATTCACAGAAATCACCCGAAATGTACCATTCCTGGGGTGAACAGATGCACTTTCCACAGTGGCAGGAGCCTGAAATCACAAAAATTATTACTCACAGTCAAAGAGTACTGGCACATTCAGACTAGAAAATAACAACCTAAGTCACACATATGCACACATACGCACATGTGCATGTGCACAAAATTGCTGCTTAAGAGGCTGTTGCATGAAAGAAAATAATTACACTAAATGCCTTTTGAATGAAAGGGTTCTTTTGGCATGAGTTAGAGTATGATGGGATGTTACTACTAATAGCTTTGATCCTGCTATTTCAATTAATCAGGCCTCACATTTTGAAGCTTTCTTTTGGTTTCAGAGACCCACAATCTGGGCTTCTCTCTCCAGTAACTTCTTTTTTTTTTTTTTTTAAGCTCAAATTATACCTTGCCCATTGTTACTGAAGGCAGTAAAATCATACCCAGGAAGAAAATAGTCTTCCTCATCTAAAGGTTTTAGGGATGAGTTCACAAAAGACCAGCAGCACCCAAGACTAACATCTTTAGACCCCCAAAATCCTGATCACCACGAATGGAGCTTCTCTACCTCCCATGGAATGACTGAACATTCACTCTAGGTCAGAATGAGTTTGTGCACATAATGGCAGCTCAGCAATTGGCTCGTTCCTGCAGCGTGCACTCACACCCCTTGTTGGGACAAGCTGCTCTCCTTCTCCTCAAGGATGTCAGGCCACATCCTCACAGGCAAAGCAGGGACTGTGTGGTCAGATTCAGGTGATGCCATAACCCATGGAGCACCAGAAACCTCCCTTGAAGAGAAGACTCTGAGACATCCTTACCCTCAGGAGAAGGTTTGTGGCTCTGAATCGTGGAAAGGGACAGATGCCCCTGGACAATCATGTGCCAGGAAGTCTATAGCCCGAGAAGTGTGTGAGAGAGGCTTTTCTGCAACTAGAAATGTCACAAGGAGATGGTAATTCCTCCTGAATTATTCCAGCACTTGGCTGAAGAGACTTGGCTTTTACAGATCTCATCTTCAGCAGCCTGGCCCTATACAGATTTCAGACATGTAAACACTGAAGTGGGGATCTTATTAACTGCTAAGCAAAAATCCTTTTGTGGGCCTAGCCCGAAGAAGGGGTTACAGCAGAATCAATGTTAAAAAAAAATTTAAAACCCAGATAAATTACAGCAAAGAATATATGCAAAATTCTCAACTATGAGGGGCTGAGTTAAAAAAGTCATCAAAGAAGCTGTTGACCTTTTACAGAAGATGCTTATAAATGAGTTAAATTCACTTGAAAATCCTAGCCTCCTGCAATATTTCCAGAATCATTCCATTAAAAAGTCACCAATGTGTTGAATGCATTATTAAGTGAAAAATATATAGAAGGAAGCTTGGTTATGTAAGAATATAACCTAAACAGAATTCATGAGTTACTCAACAGAGCCTGAGCCAAAGCCTATAAAATCGTGCTTTTCCATCTTTCCAGTTCTTTCAGTGACCTCTGAATAAAATCCATAGTAATAATCCTAATACAGTTAAAGAAAAATGTTGCATCTGTTGATATCAACCAATTTTCCATTGCTTCTCCCATAAATACTGAAACTTAATTCTTGAAAACTTCAGAACAGCCGCAGCAGAGTATCTAATTTGCAATTAAATATGTAATTTAATGCTTATTTTAAATTCAGAAAAATTAACTCATTGCCTAATTTTAGGGAAATGCTTTAACTTGTAACATATGGAACATGTAAATATATTCAGGAAGAGCTAGTGATTAGAACATTTGAGGATGGAAGTATTTGATTAAGCATCTACTTTTTCTGTGGGTTCTGAGGGTTGCTTACAGGGCCACTGGCATAGAAAATACTGACATTCCCTACAAGGAACAAAAATGCTGTTGTATAAGGAGGCAGTGGAGGATAGCATACATATCACAGGGCTGCCCTATAAGAGGTACACCAAGATATACTTGAGGGCAATTTAAACCAAATACCTCTGTTTATACAAACTGCCAGGTACTGACATCTGAAAATAATGAGGAATACTATGAGTATTTTAGTGAAATTAAAGCAGTTATTAAGAGTATTACACTGTAAGAAGCCTGAAGTGATTCTGCATCAGCAAGCACCGATTCTGCTACTGAGGGATGCCCACAATGTTGAAAACTGTTTTGCAGAAGATACAGCAAATTTAACACCAAGTCAAGCAAGGAAGATAAGGCTCCAAAATGCAAAATCTGTTAGGGAAATGAATGTATTGAGTCTTTTCTCCGAACAGGGCATGCTGCTCTGGGAAGCTCCTCAGTTTAATTGAGTCTAATGAGTTGCAGGGTGTTTCCTGGGATCCCAGCCAGGTCCTCTTGGATGGGATTTGGCTCATTACCTTGCCCACGTCCTGCACCGTTACAGTCACCATGTACAGCCCTATCTTTACTGCCAGGGAGGCAGCAGCATGGTGGGTGTTGCTGTTTTCCTTGGGAAGAGCTTTTGCTACAGGTGGCACAGTCAGCGAGCCAAGATTCTGAAAACAGCCTGGGAATGTGGATGCCCAACTTTGCTTATATTAGCAGAGTGCAATTCTCTGATAGTGTTCAGCAGTTATCTGCTGAAAACCACGACTCTTCACAGTCTATTAAAACCTACGTACAGAAACTCAAGCTATCCTCAGTCCATTTTAGCACTTGCATATCATGGCTAGGTTTCCAACAAAAATGGAAAAACCACCATTAGCGCACAGGTCCGAAACTCCCTTTTATTTGACCAGTAATCATTTTTTTTTTCTCACTGTAATGAATCAGAAAGAAAAAATTGCCATTTTCGTTCCTGGATAATGCCTCACTATCTATGAACGGTGTTTTAAACTATGAATATCCAGTAAGACATGATTTCCAGATACATATCTTAGCATCAAGAATAGATCTGAAAAAATAAAAAATTTAAAAAAAAAGGAAAAAAGAGCATACCAGCAAAATGTCTTTGCCTGTGACCCCCATCCTGCTCAGAGAAGAGGCAGGAGACAGTAGCCTTCTTGGATGTTTACTGGCCACACACTACTGAAGATGTCATATGGAGGTGATTTCTCTAATGTGTTCTCAGGGGCCAAAGAAACCTAACCCGAAAAAAAATCCCACCACTGTTGCTGAGTATGGATCTAGGGTCACAGAATCACAGAATGTGTCAGTTTGGAAAGGACAACACTAGAGCACCTTTCAGGTTGCTACAGATAATAAAAGTGACCAGATCCCAAACCACACTCCAGCAGCATAGCCAACAGAGGTAAAAAGTCCTTGATATCTCTGGAAACTCCTGATGGATTATCTACTTCTAAAGCCTCAAAGTAAATTGTACCCTTGAAACACATGTTCAAAGCTAATTGTTCTCACAGTAAGACCCACAGGCTGGAATAAAGAGCTCTCAGCCATCCTTAGAAAAGATAGTAGATAATATTAATATTTTAAAAATCAACATCATTTTTCACATTTATATTTATACAGAATCTTACATAGTGCATTTTATTGATACCAAGCATATTCCTCCACCTTTATGGTTTATATAAAAAATCTCAATGAGGCACACATTAAGAGAAAAAAAGTTAACTTCTGCAGTAAAACAGAGTAATTTCCATTTCTCATTTTTGTAACTCACCATCCTCTTACACATATACTAATTTAAGGATAGTCCCATCTGGAAAAAATAGAGAAACAGTGCAACTTTCTCATTTTTTATGACATTGCATCAACAGTGGGGGGGAAATGCCCCAAACCAAAATGAAATAGTGCAATAGGGAGAATTCTGATAAGTGATAATACAGATAGATGAAGGCTGGCCTGGAAACCCCATTTAAATTTCCTTTGCACCAAAATAAAAGTAACCAAAGGGAAAAACTGGAAATCTGCCTGATGTAGAGGGTTCCTAACTGGTTTTCCAGCTGGCAGATTTCTTTCCTGCCTATGCAAGGGACATACAAGTATAGGAAATGACACACAGAGCCTGGATTGAGTGCATTCTAGCCTCCAAACAGTCTCTTTTTTGTCTATTCTCTTTCAGGCATATTATATACAAAAATAGGCAATTTGCACTATGGGGGAGCTAAAAAGCCCTCTTTCCATTAATGCAATTTCCTAGCCTGAAAGACTGCAAGGTAAGAACCTCGGAGAATAATAATTTCACATAATTATCAAGATTTTCTAACTTTTATTCTTCCCTGTGGCATTTTTTTAGAGCTGAACTGAAGCTGATGCAACCACCTGAATGAAAATTAGTAAATGAGAAAGTTTGTAGGATTCATTTGTGGGGGTTGCAGACATCTACTTTTCCTTTTCAGCTGTTTTGGGGAGCAGAGGGATTAAGGGTGCCAAATTGCTTTTAAACACTTTCCTCCACTTACTGCTGTCCAATATATTATATTTGCCATGTTCCCCACAGGTGTGTTACTGTGGGTAGTGCCCTTTTTCCCCAAAGTGGAAGGAGCAGCAACAGTTAGTTTATGATGTACAGCTGTTCCACACAGACCATCAGCTGAGCACATGCAGGAAATTATATGCTACTAACAAATTGCATAGGAGAGCAACACTGCTGAACGTGCACGGCTGGGGTGGGTGTCTGACAAAATGGGTGTAAATGCATTACAGAGCATCCTTCAACATCCTCTTAATAATGAGTGCCTTTGAAAGAGAGGGTTACTAAACAACAACCCCCTGCCATGCACATTAGTCTTCCAGAATGTGATTATTTCCCTCTGTCAGGCACAGACATAGGATAGCTCAGCTGCCAGATCTTACCCTTCCCGGAGCATAATACGCCATCCGCTGACTCACAGAGACTTCTGCTCTCCTCCTCTGTCATGTTGCACTTCCTTGAGTGCTGGCACAACTTTCCAAACCACCCATCCTGGCAAATGCATCGGCCACATGAGCAGACACCACGGCCTGTAATGACACCAAGGTTGGTTATGAGCAAGACAAGCAGAAACCTGCGACCGTGGTCGCAGAAATCTGTGACTGTGGTTGCAGCTTCAGACCTCTCCAGTATGAAATGTGTGCTGTGGGATAGAAAGACTGGTGGGTGGACAGCACAGCCTCCCAGTAGGATGGCCTTCTCCAGTTCTCTCCTGCTTCTGTTAAAAAGATTGCCCTAATGATGTGCAGAAAACAAGTGAGGGATAGGTCAAAGAAACCCTGGAACATGAGTGAGAAATAGACACTAGAAGCCATAATTCACACTTCAAAGAAGGGGAGGGAAAAGAGAAAATAGAATTTTTTAAAAATTATTTGTAAAAATATTAATAAAAAATTGAAAATATGTTGAATAATAAACTGAGTAGAAAATTCGGCCAGGAAGAAGGGAAAAGTGACAACAAATATAGACAATAATATAGGAATGGAGAATAGAAATAAAAGAAGTAAGAAATATAACCCAGCCAGAATTACATTTTTCAGTTTTGAATAATATTTCTGCATCAGGGACATTCCTTAGCTAATTAGTTACCTGGGAAGCAAATTATACATACCAGTGACTTTTGTCCTATCCTATCTTCTATGTAGGGCAAGGGAGTAGAAATGAAGGGACTGAGATAATTTGGGAGCATGGACTGGGAAGAAGGGAACAAGCAGTGGGAGTATCTGGGAAAGCACAGAGTTGTAGGATGCAGGGAAGCAAACCAGCAATTTAGTTTTTTCTGATTAGTGGATTTCTCATGAGCCTCCAGAGCAATTTGATTTTGTAAGCTGAGAGGCAACACTGGTAGAAGGCCAGAGAGACAAACCTGGTAGTTTGCTGAAAGTGAAATTCATTCAAGTTTACTGATAGTCAAACACTTTACAAATTCAAATCACAAATATACTGGGAGCTCCAAAGTCCTGGAGCTGTCATTTCCAGCATCTAAAACTTCAAAATATTTTTTTTTATCCCAGACTCTGTATTGATCTTCAGGTTTTTTATTTTATTATATTATTGATGACTATTATATTTTTATCATGTTTATAATATTATTATACACTTTTAAAGGCTCAGTTAACAATGACACAGTCTTATTATCACAGTATTTCTACCCACTTCTAAAAATTGATAATTAGTAACGATAAAAGTTTGATGCTACTTGAACTTTTGTGTCAGATTGGGAAACAAGAACTATATGACAACTCAAAATACAAGAGGTAGAAAACAAGCATATATACTTTCCCATATGCCCCTTCCAGACATGTAATTGTCCATATGAACTAACTAAAATTAAGCTTCTGTCAGAGCATTTTTATCGACCTTATTTATTTTTAATTAGTAACATAGAGATTAGAACTCAGATTAGCTCAACTAATTAAGAGCAAAATATACAACTGGATGTCACTGCTGGAAAATTATTTTTGAAGACACAAACCTCTCTACTCTTTTAGCAGTGAATAGTAAAAATTCCATGGCAATTTCACTGAGAAAATAATTTTAACCTATTTTTCTTGTAGTCATTATATGTTACTGAATGAAGAGACTGATCATGTCTGTAAATCCTTTACACAAATGAAATAAAAAGGTAATGAATAATCTATAAATTTGCAGCAAGCAGAGCTTGCAGTTTACCACATAAAATTTGACTTGCACTTTTCTGTAAAGACAATTTCTCTCCTCCTTTATGCCATATAAAGCCTCAAAACATAAAGGATTCTTTTGTCTCAAATAATCCATTTAAAAAAAAAAAAATTGTTCCTAGCTGACACTAGCTTGGGCAGCTGCAGCTTTTTGGATGCCTCATCCATTGAGGTGGCAACTGTACAAGTGTTCAGCCCACTGCTTGTTAATTCTAAGCTATCTCATGTGAGTGTGGTAGCCTGAGAACAACTGCTTTATATGGTCTAGTTGTGAATATCCTCCTTGCAAATCACAGAAGAAAGGGGTAATCTGAATAGTTAAGTCAGTATTTTACCATGTTAAGCAATTCATTTGGGCTGGACTTCTTCCATTAGAGATTTTTCTTTACCCCTAACTATACAGGTTAAGCAGATTTACTGAGAAGTGTTGGTCAATCAGTGTTTCAGACCTAACAGAAAACAGTTGCAATCACAAACAAATTGCATTGCAAATGCTTATTCATAAAAAGCTATGTTAATGAACTTTAAATAATCAACAATGTTTTAAAAATTAATCTCAAAGAATAAAGACTTCAATGTGGGAGAGGCAAAGAAGACAAAAAAGATGGTGTCAAATACTCTGTCATTTTCTTTAGAATTATAACTCAAATAACCAAAGATTTAAATGCGAAATATGAATTCAGCAAAAAAGCAAGCTCTGGCAGATTACTTGCAGGGGCTCATTATAACCCAAATCAACCTGAACCAAACTGGGCACCACAATGAATTATTTCATGCCATGCCTGGAATTGAAACTGTGTTGTTGTAGGAAATTTCAGTTTAGGACTACTCATGCAGCTGTTGTCAGTGCTCCCCAAAAACCTGCACGATCATTTTGTAATACAAAAGGCACCACTACAGGGGAGCACCAGCACAATGAAAAGAGGGAAGAAATCACTACAGAGGAAGCTGGTTCTTATTTGAAGACTAACTATTACAAAGAGATGATGTTCCTGAAGGGCAAACTGAGGCGAGACCCAAGCAAAATTTGGCAACTCAGGAACAGAAGTTTCTCAAACTAATACAATATAATGTATTTTAAATGGATGAAAAATAAAAAGTATTAAAAGTGTAATAAGAATATGAAAAATTGCAGCATAACACAGGGTCCCTGATATAGAGCACCACAGAAAATGAAATGAATATTTTTCTCTGTGTTTAAATAGAAACAGGATTTCCATTTTTATTTTTTCTTTTAAATTGCAGGACTTTCCATTATATTATTAACAGAAGAGAATATTAAACCACATATATCTGCAAGAAATATTTCTAGGTGAGCAGGCTTCATTACCCTGCCCAAATATGCTAAACAAGCTGCTAAAAATGTTCTTGGAACACTGATTTTTATTCTTTGTTTTTTTTACTGAATACCAGAAGACCAGAACAGTTGTAACAACTGCAGTTGGAGAAACCTAATATAAATGTGAAGTAAAATACTGACTATTATATTTTCAAAGTAGGTCAGTTAGCCTTGTCTAAGTCTACTAACACAACAGTCAGGTAGTTCAGCGACACCTTCAAGGGAAACACTGCAGCAAAAAGAGCCAATGTCATTCTCACATCCACCCACCTAGAGAAAAGTGAGGAGGAACAAAATTAGGGCATTGATGAGATGGCGTTAAAGACCTGAAACTCTATGATATCCATGTTTGAAGAGATTTTTGCAAAACTTGGAAAGATATTAAAAAGTTCTGAGGAATTCAGAAGGTTTCAGGTATTCTCAAACTACCAGAGAAAGACAAAGCAAGAGAGAAAACTTGACACAGACAAAATAGTGTGAGACCTGAACCAGCATTTCAAACAAGAGTGATGACTATTGGAACAAACTTTCAAGTGATGTTGGTGTGGGCTACACATGTCTTAGGAGTTCTGAGAGCATGGCTTGCTAAGAGACAGGCTTTGGCTGCACAAAATGCACAGAATTCAATGTAGGGGAACCATGGGAATAGTGTAATGATTATTTATAGCCTAATAAAAGAGGTTCAACAGAAAAGCCCCTTTCAGATTCACAAAATTAATATCTATTAATCAACTTAAATGTTAATGTACTAGCAATTCCTTTACTGCTCATTTGAGCAGAAAGATTGAAATAAAATGCTTTTTGCAAACCTGAATCACATTTTATGCTATCTGAAAAGCTACACAAGCTAAGTTCTCTGTGCATCTATGTAAAGTGTTGACTTTCCATACACCTACACAAACATCTGGGTGCCCAGGACATAAATCTATAGTACATTAAAAAAAAAATTAAGAAAAAATGAAAATTAATTTAATTTAATACAGACTATGCAATGCCATTAGTACCTGTACTAGCTACAGTCTTCACTCATCTATCTAATACCTACTGATTCTTTCAAATTTATCTGTTGCTGTGATGTGCCTCAGAGCTAGGATGAAGCATTTAAACACAAGGACACAGGCAACTCTCCTCTTAGTATTATCAGAATAAAACCCTAATTCACATCAGTTTTATTCATTAGACTATATACCATCATTTCACCTTTGTTAGCACCAGTTTTACCCAGTGAACATGTATGAACTGTTGGTTTGGTTTTCTGGGGTTTTTTGGTTTTTTTTTTTTTTTTTCTCCAGGAGAATAAATTGCATTTTTCAATAACAAATACCATAATAAAAATTCTCTATTAAGTAATAGAGACATAGAAACATATATATATATATGTAGAGTATATCTATCTAGTATATTCACTATCTATATATAGTACTGAATTCTGTAACAATTATATGTTCTTCAGATTTCCTCTGACAAAAGAATATGGTCCCTGCTCTAAAGACTTTTCAATGAAAGAGCTGTTGAGTAGGATATAAACTTGTATTTTACAAAAAAAAAAATTAGAGGTTCAATTCAGATGCCCTTTGGTACTGGACACGCTCTAAGGCATCAAGGACATCCTCATGATGGCAGCAGGCAGGCAGGAACTCCTGTGTCCTTGTGGAGCCAAACTGGGGTCAGGCAAAGGTAGTCTTGGGAATCACAGGTGATAAAAAGTGCTTTAATTTAGCTGGCTGAAGACTTTGAAATTATGTGCCATATAGTTGGAGAAGCCATGGTAGACTCAGGAGTCATATTTCTGAATTCTCAAACCAGTCAGTGCCAAAACCTGTCTTTGTTTGGGAGATTGACAGGTATTATTTTCCTTTCCTAATTTGTTTTTTACATATATTGGAGAGTTCCACAAATGTCTTATATAATTCTGTTTCTGTGGATCAACATTAGTGCTAGAAATGAGGAAATTATCTGACAGCAACTGTACCATACTTAGCTTTGCTTAATGAAGCATATAATTAATCACAGCTCTCTCATTTCTATGGTTATGGTCTTATTGGTCCTCATAAGAACATGTTATCTGAAAATATCATACTTCTGCTTCACTGAACAGATGACAAAAATAAATGTCATTCATGATTTCTGTAGTATGGACCTAGAACTTCCATAAAAAGAAAGATTTTACATTTCCTGTTGTATATCTTATATAAAAAAAAAAAAAAGAAAAGAAAAAAAGGCAGTACTTCCTCTGAATCCAATTATTTAGCCTGGCTGGATAGTAATGAAAATTTTATATTCAAAGGAACATGGCAATTAGGGGCAACTTATATCAGACTTTTGAGAGAGAGCTTTACATCCTGGTGATGACTGTGCAATCCTAGAATCCATCACTATGAGAATGTGATATGGAAGTTTCTGTCTCAGATCTAGAAGTTTAAATCATTAGAAAGCTGCGAACTGTGGCCTAAGGTATATGCATGCCTTATAAACTCCAGATTTTCCCTTGTTCTCTGGTGATTCATAGAGAATAACATTGGAAATCTTAATACTGGTGCAAATGATGAATTGATGAAAATGTGTAAGTGCCAGAAGAAAAACCAGAATGAGGTCAAATGCATGACCTGCACTGATAACCAACCATTCACAGGAGTAAACTAAGGAATGTATTATTTTGTCAAAATCAGAAGGTCTGCACTCTCATAAAACAACAGTATGATGAATGTCATGATGACTTCTTGACTCAATAACAAAAGATGTCAATGTCTGTGTGCTCAGTAACAAAAGATGTCAGCGCAGACACAGAACATGTGTCATTCTTTTCCTCATAACCCCAACAAGAACAGCATTGTCTTAAGAATGTCAAAAATTGGGAAGCACAGACAACAAGCACCAGACTTGCCTCAAATTTACAGAGACAAAAGCAGGAAAACTGAGTCCAAAGGATCACCCTAACTTTTGGGTGCGAAATAGATAAAAGACGTATTTAAAGACCAGTTTGTTATCGTCAGTCAAGAAGAAATAAAAAGATCTACCAAAAACTTGATGGGTGGCATCTCTTGTCCATATTCTGCGCCACACACAAGGAATACTGAACAAACTATTACATGCAGACACTTTGATGCTTGTATTTGGGCATGAGAATGCAAAAATCAACAAACGATGTGTCTGAGTGGTGAAAATTAATTTACTAGTGCATTTCCTAAAAAAATACTAACTTCTCCTCGCATAAAGTCTCAAGCAGAGTTTTTGCTTACACTAGGGAAGAGAGAAGTATGAAGGCAAATCTGAATAAGGAGGGAAATCAAAATTTATCTCAGCATTTGTTCCAAGAATAAGCCAACTCCTCCAGCTTCTAGAAGCCTTTTTAGTATAACCAGAATTTCAAACTAATAATAACTAATGCCTTTTACCAAAAGGCATGGGTATTAATAAACAAAAAAGATAATCTGCATTTATTCTTTGATGTGGCATGACACAACTAGATGCCCTACAGTGTTAGGATTGCATTTTGGTGAGATTGTATTTTTATGTCCTCTGGCCAAAATAACTAGTTAAAAAGTCATTGAGGTGGAATTGCTCACTTGGAAATAAAGAAATCAGACTTAAAGTATTCCACTGTCACCAATGACAAAGAACTGGTTTACTGGAATGATCAGTCTTAGCTGTTTCTCAATGTTAAAGACAGTGCAAACATTTATGAATAAACATTAAAAGGCCTTATCAAAGCTAATGTTCTTATTGATGGCCCACTATTTGAAGCACAGAATGATACACTGATGTAATGCAAAACGGGTATATCCATAGAAATATGTGAGAGTCTTGTTATGAGTTATCTGTTACAAGCTTAAATCTTTGCTAGTGATCCTAGTTTCAACCAACTTTTTAGTTTTTTTTTTTTTTTTTTTTGGTTTGGTTTTATTGCAGAGTTCTTAATCAACATAATTCTACAGGAACTTGTGGTATGCAGAGGACCCCAAATGTTTTGTTTTATTCCTTTAATGGCTGCTACTTGGCTGTGACAAGAACTCATAGCTAGGCCAATAGTCATTCAGAGAACAAATTGAAGAGAATGGAGTTAAAAGAATTATCAAATCCATTTCAAATTGATCTTTACTGTTGCTCTGAGTTCTTGCCTGCCTGCCTTCAATCCTGGAAGAGAAAAAAAAATTGTAATGGACAACAGTGGAGCAGCCAGTGATGAAATCACTGGAAAACATGACCGGACACCAAAAATAAACAAATACCACTTGAAAGCTTAGGACACATCTGCAGCAAGCAGCACAGCCATAACCTCAGAGGGCAAAGAGAAGTATGTTTCACCAGGTTACAGGATGAGTAAATATCAAGCCTGGTGTAAAAAAGCAACACAGCGTTGCCAAGGACATGTGCTGGCAAAAGTGATTCTCAGGTCGTGTATGCACCAAAACCAATTAACTTGCACATGAAAGACCCAAAGAACCAAGTGAAACCAAAGGAAATGTGAGGTTAAATTCTTCTGTGGATCAACACTGAAGTACACTTGAGAAAATATTACATAATCAAAAACCTGAACAGTAGGGAAAGGGCCATTAGGTAGAACATATCTATCTCAATAAAGCTGCAAGAGACACCCTCTCCAGTCTTAGCATATAAAGTCTATGTACAGAGGCACAGAAAAAGGAACATGAAGGAAAGACCTGGAAAGCAGGTCAAGGAAGGTGAGTCTCCCCCTCTACTCTGGTGAGATCTCACCTAGTCTACTGTGTCCAGCTCTGTGGTCTGTAGTACAAGGAAGACATGAATCTGTTGGAACACGTCCAGAGACTATCCCCAAAAATGGTCAGAGGGATGGAGCACCCCTCTTATGAGGAATGGCTGAGAGCATTAAGATTATTTACACTGGAGAAGAGAAGGCTCTGGGGAGACCTAACTGTGACCTTTCAATTTTATAAAGGGGGAGTGTAAGAAAGACTGAGAAGGACTTTTTTACCAAGGTCTGTAATGATAGAACAAGAGGTAATGGTTTTAAATTGAAAGATAAGGGGTTTAGCTGGGACATAAGGAAGAGATTTTCTTTTATGATTAGGGTGTTGAGACTTGCAACAGGTTGCCAAGAGCTGTGGATTCCCCACCCCTGAACACGTTCAAAGCCAGGTTGGATAGGGCTCTGAGCAGCCTGGTCTTAGTGAAGGGTTCCCTACCCATGTCAGGGGTGGTTGGACTAGATGATCTTTAAAGGTCCCCTTCAATCCAAACCATTCTGTGATTCCATAATTATATGAATCAGTTTCTAATAGCAGAGTGCTGTGAATCTATGCCAAGTCCTCCTGCAACCTCTGTCTTGGTGGAGACATTAAGCCTCTATTCTTGGTGCTGCATTGATGGACAGCTGAATTTTTAAGTGAATGACTCACTACAGTCATGCAGAAACATGGCCATGGGATCTCATTCAGTTGTACCCTAATTTATCATAGCTTTCACCTCATGTCTTTCTGTCGTTGCATGGACAGCTGGTCTGGAAAGCAAGCTATTAATCAGTCTCTGCTGGCTGGAGAAGGCCAGTAACAATTCTTACTGAAATCATTTAGGTTGTCAGTCACATTTCTCATTTCAGCATGCACTGCATATGAAAACACTGGTCTTCCTTCTTTGTGCTTACAGGCACTCAGTGCTCGCTGTCAGACCCCACACAGTCCAGCTTATAATGCTCTGAAGACAGATTTACTAGCAAGGGCTTATGTCCTTACTGTGATTGCCTAGGCAGCAACAGTGGTAGAAAAATAGCAATGAAAAGAGGACAAGGAAAGAAGAAAGAATAAGCAGTTCAGCAAGACTTTTCAGGAAGTTCAGGCTGAAATGGAAGCACAGATAAACCCAAAAGAAAGAGAGGGAGATGTAATAATGTAAAACATGAGTGATATAAGCAGAAAATATATTTTTAGCATGGATGATGATTAATTTTATGTCCCAAGTATTTAATTTCTAACAAATATGAAAGAGATTTTCAGCGCCTTTTAGTTATTTTATGTCCTTTACACAAAATTAAATTTCCAATTATTTTTTTTCTACATACTCATATTACTGAATTACTCTGAATGCTGTAAACTATTTTTATGGCTGGTTAGACATTCAAACCAAAATTTTCTATATATGTCTATATTCTGCATGGCAGACACCTTGAAGAAATATCTGCTGTAGTCAGAATTTTTTATGTACATGAGGATCGTGAAGCAATACATTCTTTTTCCTATATAGAAATAAGGAATACAATACAATGTGCCATTGTACATAACAACAACTTTGTTAACATTTAGAATCAAAGAATAATTTTAAAAATGAAGCACATAAAAAATAGAAGGAGAGTATAAGGATAAATATTATTTGCCCGTTTATAAAATGTCATGTGGTATGCATGCACCCACATATCCAAAACTACCTTGAAATACTGCTAAACACCAACATACTTTACCAAAATATCACATTGTAAGGTTTTCACTGTCAACACTAAAATAAACCATCTGCATCTACAATTACTATGACACTGTCTCTCAAGCATTTTACATTCTTTCATAACATATTTTGCTACTTTTTCAGAAAACAGGCATATCATTGTCAGTGAATATAAAATATTTAAAAGTTTTGCTGGTCATTAGTACCTTTAGGTTTATTACAACACCCTCAATAAAGCACCAGTTGTACTAAACACAATGTAAGGTTACCTAATGTTTCAGGTTTTTGTTTAAGTGTCTCTATCCTTTGATAAATACTGATGGAACTCAGGATACACTACAGCACTTCCATTTATGTGTTAGTGTTCCTGAAGTCTAAAATAAATATTCTCTGACATGTTCAATACTTCCAGTGCTTGTTTCTAACAAAAATCTGCCATCTTATTATCAATCAATGATGTAAACAGTCTGTAGTTACATTATACTGTAAAACCAAGAGGAACAGAAAGCTACATACTGTCAAGATTTAGTTCTGTTACACTGTTAAATTATGCTATGTTATGTGATATTGAGCGAACACGTACCCCCACAGACATCGCCATCTGCATTTTCACACTGTCGATCATCACATTCACAGTTTTTGCCATGAACTCTGTTGTCTCCTGGAGGGAAACAAGTGCATTGGCCACATTCACATCTCCCTGTAGAAATAAATAATTGTTAGTGCCATGATTTCAGTAAAATAAAATAAATTGAATAGACCCCAAGTTTATGCTACATCCTAATCCCAAAGACAAACTACAAGTCACACTGCATTAATTGAAGTATAGCACATAAACACAATCAAAAAGCAAACAAACAAACAAAAACATAGCAAAAGAAAACTATTCTTCCTCCATGGCAACCAGACGGAAAGTATATCACTGTTATAATCTTAGTGGAAACAGCAACAATAAGCAATCACTGGCATTGCATGTTTTTCATATCTGAATTTAGCATAACTCAGCTGGCCCATGCTTATCTGCATAATTAACCTTTATAATTGATCTAAAATATTTAGCACATATCTCAGAAAAACCAAGACAAATGTGATCAGAATTAAATAGTCTATGCACAAAGCTATCTAAGATACTCTCTATTCATGTAGAAAAATAATTCTTCAAATATTCTGTCAAGCTTTCTGAAAGCAAAATCCCTGTAATTTTTCTTGTCTAGACCTGAGGAAATAAACACAACCTCTGTCACAGTCTCCCCTTCCATCAATCTATTTACAGGAGAGCTCCCCAGAGCTTAAAGGGACAACAGATTTATCCAAGCTCCCACAGATCTTCATTCCAAAACCCTAAGAGCAGTGAGTACTAAATGGCCAGATGTTGAAAAAATTAATATCCAAGACAGTCTTACACTGCACATATCTGAGACAAACTCAGTTCAAGTAAGGGGCCCTAACTTCTAGGAGTATGTTTTTAAATTATTTTACACCATGCTGGTGAAAAGACATTCTAAATATGACCCAAACCATGGACCAAACTCATACATTTGATGGACTTGGGTAGGGATATTGTGTGTAAAAAATGGCCACCAGGGACATGGACTAGGATGCAGAAAACCTGCCCTTATTTATTTAATTTAGTCACACCATCAGTGAAACTCAGTTTGGGCCTGGTCACTGCTCTACTGAATGCAACCTCCAAATTTATAGCATTGCTGGAAAATAAAAAATATCCTCCAAGTGCAGCCTTTCATTATGCAACCAGACAGTTCACAACACACTGGACTAATTTTTTCCAGCATTTGCTGAAATATTTTATTGAATGGGAAAGGACTGAAAAGGAATGAAAATCTCAGTAAAGGTTTTCTAACTGTAGGTGTCAAGACAATAAAACCTTTAAGGGTAAGGTACTGACAAATGATTATTTTTTTTCCCAAATTCTAACCTTAATTTGTTTTATTTGTTTGTGGGGCTTTGGGGTTTACTTTTTGTTTGACATTAAAAAAAAAAAAAAAAGAAAACCATGTAATTAAGTTGGAATAGGGAGACATCTTTTTACTTATGGAAAAAAATTCTAAGCTCATTTTATAGCTTCTGTACTCTTCACTTTCCCAAGTCTCAACGTACATTGCACTTCTGAGCTGACATTTCATGCACCAGGATTCAATCTAGAACATAAAGTACAAGACTTTTGGAAAAGACATACTGATAAAGAGAATTAGAGTAAATACTTCATAATACTTTTATTATATGCATAGTTTAAAAACTATGTTTCATTGTCAGTTATATGAGGACACTTGTTTCAGAAAGAAAACTTTTATTGGAAGTGCATCTACTGCATCATGAAATCGAGTTGTGCTTAGTAATCTTGTCAAAATTTAAGATATGATTGTCTACAGAAAAAAATGATGCTATTTGCCTGCACTTTTTAAGCTATAATTATTTGTCAAGGACAGACACATTAGAAGTTGGAAAAAAATCCTTAGTGCTTAAATATACAGAGAATTTTATTGAGTCTAATTTGTCTCATTTAATGCATCCACCTTAGACAACCTGATCACTTCTGCAAAAGTGATCACATCACCCTGTCCCAAGGAACAGCCAGGAACCTGTAGGCTGAGAGGTACCTGATGAACAGGACCCATCTGTTGTGGATACTGTGGCATAAACAAAAGAAGAATCTTCAGCAGTGGCCTCCTGGCCAGCCATTGCTATAATAAGGATGCCTGAAGATGGTAAAATTATTTTAAGCAAACTGCTTTGACTAGAGGAGTCTTTAGTGATGGAAAATCCTCGAGAGGAAGGAGCAAAGGAAGGTCCTGTAATGAGGATCCTGCATGTTCTGTAACTAAGCATTATCTTCTGTAATGCTTGATTTAATAAGTCAGAGTCCAGTGGCTGGTCCCTTGTGCTGCAATGGGAACAGGCTTCTCTCAGTCCCTGCTGCAAGTCATATTTATTCATTTTACTTAATGTGCAACAGTTTCACCAGCAGAAAAATGGAGGGAAGTCCATCCCTGGACAGATCGAGCACATTTTTGTCATGTAAGATACAAGATCAAAGGGAATTTAGGCCCTACTTTCTCAGTATCTGCCTCTTTTGTTTTGTTTTGTTTTTTTTTTTTTGCCTTGCTCTCACCTAAATTCAGGGTATGGTTTGGATCATCTGACTGCAGACCTCAGCAAAAAGTGTCTTGAAAATAGACAGAAACTTCAGTCAGCAAGTGCTCTGGAAAAGGATTTCTTTGAGCTATTTATTTTTAAATATTCAGAAATACAATTACAGTGGTTTATTACATTGCTTCTGAAACTGATACTCAAATTAGTAGTTCCTTTACTTTTACAAATGTTACAAGATCAGCATGAGAAATTAATTTAATGGTGTCACTAAATAACTGCCACTTTGTACTGGCTATGAAAATATTCTGCCTCACAAAGTACTGAGATTTTGGTTAGATTATGTAAAGTAGGCTCACTCTAAGGAGATAATTTAACAAAGAAAGTCCTATTGCTTCTGAACAGCTAACTATATAGTATGTATCTGCTGCTGAAATATCAGAAGCCACACCTTATTCTGTGATCTTCTTCTCTTAGCTATCGTGATAAAATACTTACCAAACAAATTCAATCATTCAAAAGTAATCTGAAACTCACATTATACTGAAAAGGGATCAGCACTTTACTAAACATACTCTTTCTTTGTATAGAATAATAGGTTTACCATAGCAACCTGATTATACAGGGAAAGCTACTGTCGTACATCCTAAATTTTCTTTAAATTCCAAGGCATACAGAAACAATTAAACATAGGATGACTATAATGTTCAGCACCTTCTCAACCATCTGTGCAAGAGCTACACTTTATGAGTAAAAAGAAACCAGCTGGCCTCAGACATTTTACAGCAAGTGGCTTCCACTCTTCACTAAACAGGGAGAGTAAATGTTATAATCAGATGGCTTCAGATGAAGGAAGCTTTATGATGGAAGTTATATGAGCTATTAACACTGAAAAGCTTAAGCTACTTATTGCAATGCAAGATGCTAAGAATAGAATAATTATACAAGACATTTATTTGCCTGCAGTCTTAATATTTCCTCACACTTCTTCCTCCCATTGATGTCAATAGGAGTATTAACTTATCACTAATAATTGTTAGTACTTGAAGAGTGACAAAAGATCAGCTTAGGTTGGGTTTTTTGTTTTTAAAGGGAATTGAAGTGCCACATCTCATCAAAACACAAGTTCATTAGATAACTGACTCTAGAATTCTAAAAAAAAAATGCCATAAGCTTTTAGCTTTTGATTTTATTCCCCATTTACTATAGCATTTTTTCATTTCTCATGTCCAACATTTATAAAAACATAGCTAAACAGCTTCTAGATTTACATTAAACCTGTTCCCATGTAAATTGCAGTGACCATTAGCTGCTTGCATTGAAATCAACTTTCAGTTGCCTATATGGATTAACTGAAAGTCTCCTTTTTACAGGTAACTTTAAAATACTGGGCTAGAAGTAAATAATTTGTTTAATAAAGGATTTTTACCCTGTTATTGCCAGCAAAGGAAGAGATAGTAACAGATTTCAATGTAAAAATAAACACTGAATACTTCATTGTCTTTCCCTGCCTGTAACTCTAAAACATAAAGGATTTTTCTGTGGAGGATGATGAATTTTTTTTTTTTTTTGTGTGTGTAAGGCAGAGAGTGCCAAATTGCACTGAGACTGTGGTCAAAGCAAGTCAGGTTCATTTGGCATATCAAAAAAATGGTGTTTCAGGCTACTGATAAACAGGAGGTAATCTGCCTTTAGTAAGGACTTTTCTGCCCCATGGCTGTCCCAGGCTTAACATCTGAAAGCATTACCTATCAGAAATTGCAATTTCTTTTTTATCACACAATCTCAGGCAACTTGAGCACATTCAGTAAAGCTGCTGTGTCTTTCTGCCAACAGAACTCATTTCATGCTGGATGTGAGCAAGATGATCTAAAACAATGTTCAGAAATGGCAAATCGGAGAAGGGGGATGGGAAGACTTGTACAGAAGATCAAAGTTTCAGTGGACATAAAGGGTGAGGTGAAGCAGATACGGATGAAGGAAGTAACAGCAGGTAACAGATTCAAGTAAGGCAAAATAAAATCCACTGATTGAGTGGTGGAGGGAATAAAAGACCAGTAAAGGGAACAAACAGTACCACAAAAGTGGAAAACAAAATGCAACACTTTCCAAAAATAAGGTGGTGCCTTACTCTGTCCGAGGTGTTCAGAGCAGCACACTCCAGCTGAGCTTGATCAACATGGAGAAATTTAGACTCAAGCAGGAAACAGCTACAGATTTCTTAGTGGCCATGCATTGTGTGTTTTCCATGTTCTATTCCAAAAATGGCCCAGAATTAATTCCCATCTAGAATGGCTTTAGAAAAAAAAAGAATCGTACCGACTAGACAAAAAATAATTCTGCCTTATACATGGGAGGATCCTTGGGTTTTAAAATGCTGGCAATTCTTGCATCTAGTTCATTGGGTGGTTTATGAGGTGTCACAAAAAGGGAACCTTTGGAAGCATCGTAAGTACGTACAGAAGCATCCTTAGAACCTCTTTAAATGCTTGAATATCTGACTGATCTCACCCAAATGATGAAAATCTGGGGATTAATTTCTTAGAAAGACTTTAGGCAAGCAAGATACAAACATGTACCTGCAGCTATGATGGAAAAAAAATTCTTTTTCTCAAAAAGCTTTATGAATTTGTATCAGTACAAGATACAAGAACCACAAAGGATTTATTTTCTGGCACAGGATTTCTCTGCTAGGCTGTTAGGGGCTTGGGGTGAAGGACTTGTTTTTGTGGAGATAATTTGAAAATTGGGTGAAGATTGGGTTTTTCACAAAATGTCCAAGCAACAAACATGGTTTTTTTTCCTGCAATGCATTATGAAAAAGTACTTTATGCATTTATCTCCTCATACATAAGAAACAACATTCAGCAGTTATTACAAGAACAACTACTCGTTTGGGTTTGGATTGAGAACTAGCTTTCTCTTCCCAAATCAGTATACGGAAAGTAAACATGCCTTGAGTCTATTCATAAAAAGATTATTTGCAGCATGACTGACCCAAGACCTCAACTAAAGATATAAAAGCTCCAGAGGAGGGCTTAGCTGAATCATAGCAACATAAAATGAAATGAAAATGGCTTTAATAAATCTAAGTTAATTTCAAAATGTCAGAATTTTGTGCTCTTTTTTTCAAGAATTTTGTACACTAAAGTAAACTTTTAGCAGTAAGTTCTGAGATTTTTATTTAAATAACATGAACAGTAGCTGATGTATATAATTGGGTTAAATATCTGTATTTTTCTTAGTCTTACTGGTCACCTCTCAGCTCCAATAACTGTATCAGCTACTACATTCAGCACCATAAACAGGTCTGAAATAAATGGATATAAATTTATGTAAATATTTGGCCTAAGAAAAACAGCAGAAATTCACAAATTAAGAAAGCATTTTGTTAAAGCTGCCTGAGACTTCCTACTACTGTGTGTTTTATCAAGTTGTTCACTGGTAAAAAGTACACAATTTCCCTTATACAATAGGTATCATAGGCATATTTTCTTAGACAGAAAAAGTATGTTTCTTTCAGTT
Source organism: Irena cyanogastra (assembly GCA_013397155.1). Lineage (NCBI taxonomy): Eukaryota > Metazoa > Chordata > Aves > Passeriformes > Irenidae > Irena > Irena cyanogastra. The sequence goes on along the minus strand of VWZV01012698.1, from coordinate 37,121 downwards.
TTTAAAAATTGAATTGCTTTATGATGTGAAAGAGCACCAAAAAAGGTCTGACAAGTTTAGTCTGTCCTTAAGGGTATAAAACCCCAAAACACAAAAACCCCAAATAACCCTAAGATAAAAAGATCTCAAAAAATAAAAGTATTCTTCCCCAAACAACACAACTTTCAGAACAGTGCAAGCAACTGAACATCCAGTATTGTAAAAGCAAGTGTCATGCAAGAGCGACATCAAACAGCTGAGACTTGTCCCCCAGCTTCAGAACACACACAATGTATGACTGGAAGTCTGATTGCACAGTTGGCATATTGCACCTGAAGTAAATGCTTTTTCTTTGTGACAGCTTAATAGTGAAATACTTCTTTAGATAATTCCACTCAGCAGCCCTACTTTACAAATCTAGCATGAGATAGTCTTTTAGAGCTCTTGCCAGTCAGCAATACTGATTTCTATCTCCTTTTCCATGCTGCCTTTCTTTTTAATCTTTTATTATTATTATTATTTATTTTATTATTTATTATACTTTTTGTTTTTCTCTTTTCCCTCCCTCTCTTTAAAAATTTTGGTAAGAAGTACTGCTGCACTGCTAGTTTCCTTTTCAGATTGTTAGCTTGACATCTTCTATCATCACCAAGCTGACATGTGTCCTCCATCTGCCTGCTCTAAGTAGCCCTGCTTTGAGGATGCACTCAAAAGCTCCTATTGCATTTCTGCACACCCAACAGGGAATTTCTAGAGGAGTTCCAGGAAGGGAGCCATCCAGAACACCCCTGCCCACTTTGCAGGAGCACAATTTTAGCCGTATGCATCACTTTTGCTGGTGACATCTTCCTCAGGTTCTCCCGCAGGGGGTGCATCCTTGCCAGCTCACTCACTATATTAAGGGGACAAGTAGGACTAGGGAGGCAATTACTTCTCTGTTCGAAAGAAAGGTGATAGTCAAAGTCACCACACTGAGGAGAGATGTGTGAAGAAGACAAGAAAGAAGGTGGAAAAACACTTTCTAAAGAAACAAGTTGTTAAGGCAGAGGGCAGTGGAAATTGAAGGGGAGGAGAAGGAATACATGGTGGAAAAAAAGAAAAATAGACAGCATGGCAAATTTCACTCTGAAAATGTACAAACCCTAGAATTCAGCAAGCCATCATCTGATTTTTAAATTTCCTTCCTGTGCTCATCTCTTTTTCATTCTTTCCCCCCAAAATGCTTTCAAAAACTCAAACTACAAAGAAAAAAAATACAGCAAAGAGATGCCACTAAATCAAGCAAAGGATACTAAATTCTACTAAAATGAACATCTCCACAGAATATTAAAAATGAAGTCATGTTTGATTTAAAGGATCTGACCTGAGAATGCTTTCTCTTCACCTTGACAACTCTCAGGAAAAATAAGTCTCATTTCCTTTTCAGCCTAATCAGCTGCCTGATGCTTAGCATAATCTGCTACAAAATATTTTCCAGCAAAAGTCAAACATAATAAAGAGGTACAATCCCGTAGTGAAAGATACATGAAACAAGGCCATTGTTCAAGAAGCTGTGATGGCTTTTCAGCCATTTATAGCTTTATACATGTGACTGCCTTATCATCCAGAGGATTGACTGCTTACCCCTTTTTTACATGATGTGCCATGTAAAGAGAAGAATCATAGCACTAATTGCACAGAGGCATTTAATTTGCAGATTAATTTACTAGAAAATGTCAAATGCTTTGTGGAAATTTAATCACCAAAATGTTAACCTTGTTCATTTCCTGCTGATGCCTGTTGTTTATTAGATAGTAAAATTCAAGATATTTTAGGGTTGTAATAGAATTCTCTATTAAAACATTTAAACTCCAAAGTGGTCTGCTGTTTGATGCTTTAGCTAAGATTAAAGTGCTTAATAACGGTGAAACAACAATATGAAAAGATTCAACTGCATAGCAACCATCAATACTATTTGCAGATAACAGACTGCTAAGTTCAGAAACCATGGCAACAAATGACATCACACTGTATCTACCTTATTGATTAGCTTTCACCTCAAGACTTTTTCCAGAAATGAAAGGCATTTCCTAGCAACTGCATCATCTACTGAGTTGTTCCAAGCTAAAATGCTCTTACCCTTACTCTTAAGCAAATTTTTCCTTTTTTGCTGCCAACTGGCCAGATTTTGCACTAGCCTCTTGTTACAAGGCTCTCTAATCTGTTGTAGAGACACTGCCTTATGGCTCTTGGGGCTCTTTGCCCCAAATTTAATGGCATCTGTGAAATAATGCTTTTTCCCAGCACCCAAAAAGGCTGGCTCTGTGGAAAAGTATCCAATGCAGAATGAACAAATAACAACTTTTGAAGGAGTTTGAATTAAGGAGTAACAGCTTTTTAAATGCAAACCTTATCTTCAGAAAACAATAAAATCCTACATTTCCCCACTCTATTATTTGAGTATTAGTAGTAAATTCTTCACTGCAAGTAACCCTGGGTTTACAGATTTCAAAAAGAGTGCATAGCAATGACAAACCAGCGACCCAAGGGTTCTCAAAGCCAGGCACATTATGTATCACTCTTCAGGTGTGTACTTGTTTAAAGTCCTTGAAAGTATTCCCTTTTTGCTCATCTGTCATGATAGAACCTCATGAGCAGGCAGGGACACTGGTAAGACTGAGCTGGAGAGAACAGGTACAATTAGGAGCCAGGTGTATTTGTACTCAGCCTCCTGTTTGAATGACCTGAATAAAACCCAGCAAGCAGAGACAGCAGTTTTCAAGCTAGTTGAAACACATGTAACGAATAATTAAAGCCTAACAGTGAGGGCTCCCCTATTTCCACACAAAAAAAGATGGATTTGATATGAGTCTCCAAACACAATAGTGTTCCTGACAAACACAACAGTGTTCTGAAACACTGAAATGAAGGCAAATTTTTTACTTAGTTAACTCAAACTCCTATGAAGTGTTTAATACTGAAGCAATTGCCTATATCTTAATATTCTTACTAATTCAGAGAGCAAAAAATCAGGCTTACAGTGTGAGTTATCCCAAAATTTCTAGCAGGATCACTGCTAGAGAAGATGTGTTTCTGCCAACATTTCTGCCTTGGGTGGAACTGACCTTTATTTTGCTCACCCACAATCAAGAGATTAACCTGTGTGTTTAAGTTGTAGATGCAAAACACAGCAGTCTTGTTGTGCAGCCAGCCTGGCTGTTCTCTACCAGCTGCTTTCAGTCCTGACCCACTCTGCCACCAACTGCTCTGTGTCTGTTCTCAGTGGGGCAGCCCACTGAAAACAGTGATGTCTGGAAGGGCCTCAGGCCTTGGCCAGTGTCAGGCACTGGACAGGAGAGGAGGAAACACCATCCATGGGCAAAAGAGGCGCTTGAAACTTTCCTGGAGTGGAAACCAGTGAGCAAGAAAGTATTTTTCCCATTAGCTCAGAGACTGTTAGACTACCACGCAAGAAGAACTTCTGGGAGTGCCAGGGAAGTTTTATATAACTCTCAATTCCTCCCATAGTTTCTCTCAAGAGGGAAGAGAAAGAAGAGTCCCCAGTGCTCTTCAGAAAACATTAGGAGCCCTCCAGCAGCTGGAGAATTCAAAACCCATGACCAGTCATTAGTCACTTGAAAACTTTAGTTAGCAAGATTTTGAGGAAAATTTCAGTCATAGGCATGATATTAAATATTGCATCTCTTTTGGTTTATGACTAATCATTTCTATTCACTGTTTAAAAAGTGATACTGTTATCAACATTGATACATGGAAAAATTAAAGATGAAAATACGATTAACAAAATGTCAATTTTTTTATAGCATTGGAAACGTTCTGAAGTCAAATGAAGCAAAAATAGAAAAACTAAAGTCTATTATATAAATCAGAGAGTAAGACAATATTTTACAACTGATTAAAAATGTTAAGACTGTAAAGCCTGATAAGTACTGTAGGGAATTCTACGCTAAATTGAAAACATCTATCCTCTTCTGTTTTGGAAATAAGTATAGATACTACACAAAGTACTGCTTTGTCAATTTCCTCAGTCATCATGCAAGAATACAAAGACAATGCAAATAGTTCTTTCTACAGACCAATTGCTCTATTAAATATTTAAAACTTCATCAGAAATGAGATTGCTGGCTAGGAAAAAACCCCAATCCTTTCAAGGAAAAAGCAATATTCACTGTAATAATCTAGCAAAAAAGTATCTGCCAAGCCAAAGAACAACTGAGCAGAGAAATCTGGGCCTATCCAGTGATCCCTGAAGGTGTTTATCTTTCTGCATAGAGAAAGAATGCATCAAAGCTATCTGCTGTAGCAATTTGTGTACCTTTTCTCCCCCAAAGTACATTTTCTAAGCACATCCAGTAAACTCTAAATGAAATCTGCCTATTTCCCACTAATGAATGTATGGAGAACATAATGTTCCCAAAGACAGCAGTCACTATTACAGAAATCTAAAGGCAAATGCAAATCCCTGCACCCCTCCAGCTATTTAGGAACAGTTCTTCACAACTTCAGAGCAAGGTTATTCCAGGGGAGAGGAATGTAAGGGTTGGGGCTAGGGTTAGCAAGGGTTAACCCTTCATATAAACCAAATATTTTAAATAAAAGTTTATTTCAGTACATTTTTAACCTTAACTAAAGCTAACTGGTAAAGAAGTGAAAACTCAACAAAGTAGAAACACAATGGAGATATCTATTTAAAGGTGGGAGAAGTTCCTAGGAGCTATTTCTTTATTTTTTAGTGTTTTTACACTTACAGGTAGGAGCAGGAAAAATTATCTGAATGGTTTCAGAGGCAGCAGAAGATGGGACATGATGAGAAGACAAGACCATTACAACAACCTCTTACATATGGTAAGTATGCTCTGGAATATGTACGTGTAAGTAATGTAATCTAAGTTACACCAAAGAAAGTATTCCCAGACTAATGGCAGAGATAAGGATGAAGGCTTAATTTGGATGAGTAATGAAATCATACGAGAGTAAAGGCCAGATACACCCAAAACTTGTAAATCTGGAAAAAAGAAGATTTTTTCAGTTCATACCTAGATGAGAAGAATGGAAAACCTTTGGTCATGAAGTCAGAACACAAAAGCAAAACAATTTACACAGAAAAATAAAGCTTGAAGGATAAGTTTGAAGTGCTCCAAACATCCTGAGAAACTAAGATTCAAAATGGAAGGAAAGAAGAGCAAAGATGCCTGCCAATGACTGAATCACAGAATCATTTAGGTTGGAAAAGACCACTGAGATCACCAAGTCCAACCATTGCTGCCAAGGCTACCACTAAAACATGTCTCTAAGTGCAACAGCTCTATGTCTTTTAAATACCTTCAGGGATGGTGTCTCAACCACTTCCCTGGGCAGCCTGTTCTACTGCCTGAACACCCTTTCAGTGAAGAAACTTTTCCTAATATCCTGTCTAAAACTTTCCCTGGTGCAAGTTGAGGCCAGTGTGAATCTCTCATTCTACTGCTTGTTATTTGGGAGAATAGACCAATTTGCTACAACCTCCTTTTGGGTAGTTGTAGAGAGCGATGAGATCTGCTCTCATCCCTGCAGAACAGGCAAGGGAGGCAGGTAAGCAGCAGAGCTCACAGAAGAATAAGTGGGTAATGATGAGAGAACAGAAAGTTAAATGATCAGCCAAAAGAAAGAACAAAGTAAGGAGGAGAGCCTGTGGCTGACACTCGCAAAATGAGGAGAATTAATCTCAAAAATACAAAGGTATGCCAAAGGGATGAGGATGAGTAATTCTGCAGAAGATGTTCCAGCAAATGGAAACCCAGGTGTTTTCAGGAAAATTTTTCCAATTTGAAGAAAAGTGTCATTAAAAGAGAATTAAACACAATAGCTAGGTCAAACAGTGGTGGGAAGAGAGTGAAATACTATCTTATCCTCTAAAAGCAAAAGAATATCTTTCCAAGTCAAAATTACTTTATCTATAGAAAGAGCCACTATATTTTCCATAATACATAATTGGACTCCATTCCCATAGCAAGACTACCCAGATTAATCAAGACATCCACCTTGCTGAAGTAGGAAGCAATATATTATTTTACAGATCATTGAGCCAACAGAAAGAAACACTATTTCCTGCACCACCATGTCTCAGAACTTTACCAGCTTTACCAGTCCTTGTATGAGAACAATTTTTCTGTCACTGCTATGGCCACCTTGCACCAAACCATCCTCAGAATCATGGTTCATGGTTACACCTTCTGAGTTTCACCTTGGATCTGAATTCAGGCAATCATTAGCAATCCACCTGCTTGCCCAAAAGAAAGCGGCAGGACTGCAGCACCCGAGAAGCAGAGCACTAGCAACCAGTGTATTAAAAGCAGTCAGCATTCAAAGTGGTGTTATGAAAACCCCTCACATCCCCACGTTCCCCCAAGAAGGGGAAGGTGACAAATTTGGAGAAAAACTCAGCTGTAAAGCTCAGACTGTGGTTCACAACAACCACTGGAGATGAGCCACAAAGTTTTGCAGCATGTGTAAAGCAGCATTGGTTGTTCATGGCTTTCACTGTGAGAGATTGAAGCGATATGAAAGAACAGGCAGGAAGCAAATCCCAGTGGTGAGAAACATTGTTCCAGCACTAGGATGCCATCTCTGAGTTTAGCATGCCATGAATTAATGCTAAAGCCATGTTTGCTCATATGGGTTTTTACATACTACCAAGAATTCATTCCAGTAGAACACAACAACAACAAGATCAACAACAACCAGCAACAACACAACAACAAAAAATCCCAAAAAACAAACAAACAAGAAACAAAAACCAAAAAGACCCCACCAATCAACCAAAACAAATACCCAAAATTATGGCTAACCAGATAGAATACATTAGTTTGACAATCTCTATCATAGCTGATTCCACTTGGAAATCAGGCCTAGATGGAGTATTCCATACTCATTATAAACATTTTATTATAGAAACAAAAGGGACCTGGTATTACCAGTTTAAATTTATGAAAATTGCTTTAAATATAGCATGAATGTCAGGTCTACTTTTACTGCTGTTCTAGAGAAAAGTACTCTAAATAACTCAGACACATAAAAGCAACAGTTTAATGCTATCTTAAAAATCAATTAATTCTACAAATTTGTTGTCTAAGTTAATAAAGTTTTTTTGTTTAGTTTTACTTTGTTTATAACAGCAAGGAGTAATGATCTAAAGAGCATTTATTTTTTCAGAGAAGGTGGTTTGGCTCCTCTTTGCTAATTTAGTCATAAGAAAATTGTATTTAAGCCTTCCCTCGGTAGCTCCATGCAACTGAAAAACTGGTGTGTTATTAGATCCTGTGCAGCAAGATGTAAGGTTCCAGCAACTGCTAGGATTTTAACCCTTCTCCCCAGGAATTTGAGTTATGGCAAAGCACTGACAGTAGCAAATGAGAGTCTGCCACAGAAGAATTACTAATTTTGTTGCTATTTTCATTTCCTCCTTCCTGGAGTGGGAAGGCTAGTGAGGCTTGGTGCTGAGGGAGTGGGAGGAAATAAGGAAAATAATCAGTAGAACTCATTATTTTTCTGTGAGAAATAGTGGGAGGCATAAGTTACAGGGGGTGGAAATTGTAGATCAGACAAGGGCAGAAACTGATACTCAGTTGTGAGAGGGAAAAAGAGCAGTGGAGACATCAGCTGAAAACAAGCAGCAACCACATGTACTATGACATCAGTAGCATGCAAAACACACCAAAACTCTTGCAGTGCACACACAAACACAGAAATGAAGCATTTATTTTAAAAGAGTCTATCACTCTCTACTTTCTCCCCAAGAGCAGCAGCCCTGCCTTCTCCCCAGCAGTGAGGCTGCATGTATTTCACCATCACTGCCAGAACACCAGGACTCTCCACTTTGCACAGTAATAGTCTGGCTTTCAGAAGCTTTGATGGTAAAAGGGTCAACAGGCAAAGCATCAGCAGGCAAATGCCAGAGCAGGCTGTGCTGCAGCAGGTCTGGACAGTCTGGAAGTGTTGTTTTCAGGATCCAGAGCCCGAGCACAGGCAGATCACAATGACAGAATTTAATATCTTCCTTGAAGCCTTCATTATCAGCACTGCTACTTAAATGAATGACTCATTCATCCATCCTCTCGCAAAGATCACAACAGGAAACATTACACCCATCTCTATCTGTTTCTGCATTACTTTATTTGTAGCTGGAATTAATGAAAAAGAAATGTATTTTCCCAAGAAGTTTCATGGCACAATGGAAAACTATCCACAATCTGAAGAGCTTTCACAGTGTAATACACACGAAACCACACAACCCCACCTCACTTTAGTATCTAATTGAAAGACAACCCAGGCATACCCAAAAAAAGCCACCACTGCTGAGCAGAGGTTCAGTGTTCAGAAGACCAATAAAATCAGTACACAAAACAAAACAAGCCCCATCTCAAACGTCAAGAGATAAGCTGAGTGAAATATTTTGATAGGACAAGGGAAAATGGTTCTAAAACAAAAAGATGGTAGAATCAGGTTAGATATAGGGAAGACATTTTTATTATGAGGGTGGTGAAACACTGGAACAGGTTGAACATGTCTTTTCTCACTGCAAAGCGGCTGGACTAAATGACCTTTAGAGGTCCCTTCCAACCCAAACAAGTCCATATTTCTATGCTTCTGATTCTATGCTGCAAATGCAATCATTTTCATAAGCATTTTTCCCACAAAAGAACTTGATCTGAAAATTGGTGGTACAGATTGGCAGGTATTTTCTTTATGTAAACCCCATGAAAGACTACACGCATGCAAGTGTTTCTTAGAGGAAAAATGCAAAAAATGCTGAGCTTTCACAGCATGCTGTATCAAAATCACACAATCACATGACTTACAAAACAGCAGATCAATATAATTCTAGGAAAAATAACCCCACCACTATTCAAAAATGTCAAAATAAAATAACTTCCAAATGGAGAAAAATTTGGAATGGCAGATACAGCAGTCTGTGCACACAGATCTGCAACATCATGATATCTGCTCACAAGTCAAATGGTGCAATTCTGTGTTTCATAAAATCCCAAAATGGTGCAGGTTTGGAGGGATCTTAAAGATCATCTAGTTCCAACCTCCCTGCCATGGGCAGAGACACCTCCCACTAGACCAGAGTGCTCAGAACGCTGTCCAACTTGGCCTTGAACACTTCCAGGGATGGGGCATCCACAACTTCTCTGGGCAACCTGTTCCAGTGCCTCACCACCCCCTCAGGAAAGAAAGTCTTCCTTACATCTGATCTAAATCTACTCTCTTCCACTTTAAAGCCATTCCCCTAGTCCTGTCAGGGGAATGGCTTTAAAGCGGAAGAGAGTAGACTTAGATCAGGTTCACACAGAACAAGCCCTGGATGCACTGACACTAAAGGGTAGAGAAATTCCATATCAGCTTTCACCTCATCCTCCTGCTTCTGCTAGGAAGTAGATAAAAGCTTTAATGATTGATCTGTACAATCTTTCCGAACAAAACTGGATCCAGAACTAAGCTATCAGCATGGACATAGATGCTTAGCAGAGTCCAACAGCTCAAGCATGCTGCTATGCTAATGTGGCTTCATCTGTGGAGCTACATCTTGTGTGGCACGGCTAACACTAGGAAACACAAACTCGGGACTTTCTGTAGAAGACCCCATGGACAAACTCAGCAATGCTGAAGAGTTTTGAGCTCATTCATGGTCTATGCCCCTAATGAAATTATGAATTTGTCTGAAGAATCAGATTAATTCCTAGACAGCTGTACATACCATACAAAGACCTTGATTCGATGCAGTCCATGGCAACTACGCAGATGTGTCTGGAACTCAAGCTGTGTGGAAGCTCATATATTTGTTTTCTGCATATAGATACTTAATGCCAATAAACTCAAATTTACATATGCCTGTGGCCCCAAATATCTCAGCAAAGAGATAGGCAGCACAAAGGCTAATGTGAACTGTAAACTGGCCAGCAAGAGATGCATGCTTCCAAAACCTGAAAAACAGAAGCAGCAGCTCTCCTAAGTCCCCACTTCAGCTCCCCTCTTGCTGTGAATGTTAGGTCCAGGCAGTTGTGGCGAGTGTCTGCTCCAAGTGAATGGGTTCCTGAGTGGTTAAGTGATGAGTGACCATCCAGTTTTCATGTACTTGTAACAAAAGTAAAAAAGGAAACACAGCGCAAGATGAATTAACAGTAATGTCTGCACAGATATGAAAACCAGAGAGATATACACACACTGAGGAGTGTTTTAGCTCTTCCTTTGCATTGACACACATAACACTACTCTGAGATGTTAGCCTATTAAAATGAATTCACACCATCTCAAATTAGAAAAGAGATGGACGAAGTGTTCTACTCCTATGGGACTGCAATACATTATCTTTAATTGAAATTAATTCATTTGTATTAATGGAAAAATGAAACTGTTACCATGAAGCCATGCCGCAAAATTCAACAGATTAACGTGTCCTTGTGGGAAAGTCTTTTCAGCTAATCTAAATCACAGTGTCATCAACAGGGATCACAAAATAGTTGAGGTAGGAAGGCACCCCTAGAGACCACTCAGCCCAACCCCCCTCCTCAGCACAGGGTGACCTATAGCTGGCTGCCCAGAATGGTCTCCAGTTTGGTTTTGAGCAACTCCAAAGGAAAACACAACAAATTCTCTAGGCAACCTTTTCCAGTGTGTGGTCATCCTCACACTACTAAAACATTTTTCTTTCATTTTAAACTTTTTTCTTCTGCTGGACTACCATGGCACCAAGATGTTCATGGCTTTCTATTACACAGAAAACGACAGAATTTCATGATTAATTATCATGACACTTTTCCTATAGGAGATGAAGAAAAAATTATTATTAATTTTTATTTTTATAATTATTATTATTAAAAATTATTATTGACTAATTAGTGATCCTTGAGGGAGTTTTGAAAACAAATACAGGTTTCTCAAAAGCTTGTGGCGGAACTACACCATACACATTTGCACTCAACACTTTCTGATTCCTCAAAAAAAAGAAACTGTCTGGGAAATATAATATTTTATAGAACTCAGTATGCCCACACTACAGTTCTTTGAAAATGAAGTTATGTATTTGTTTTGCAAAGGCTTTATAATCTGTTAGTAAGAGGTTATGCTATATCCGAACACATAAATTAGGAAAAGAACCAATAGAGCAACATATTTTACTTACTTCTAAGTAACACAGAAATTAATTCTTAAGAGCGTTGCTTTTCCTAGCTACCTTTAAAACAGTGATACTTGCACTTCAAGTATTTTACTCTTCTTGCCCCACTGGGTACAGGAACCTCAGAAAAAAGCTCTGAGTTAGAAACGGCACCCATCTAGAAAAAAATACTTTTATATTATCAAAATTGGTCCCCACATTTATTATAAATATATTTCCTAGGGAAGATGAAAGTTTGTAAGACATGCCAACAGAAACAAGCCAAGAATGAAACTAAGACAGCATTAATCTTCCTAAATGTTCTATAAAGATATTTCAACTTATTTTTCAGTTTTCTTTGATCAAATAATCAAATAGCTTGCATAAAAAGACATTCAGTGTTCTCATTTTGAGTCAGATAGTGCTACTGATGGTAATTAACACCTGATGGTTTGTCTGTGCTCTAGCACAAGATCTACTGTAGAATCTCAAAACAAGCTCAGAGAATCACAAATCATCAAGGTTGGAACAGACCTTCAAGATCACCTGTCCTACCGTCAACTTAGCACAACCATAATCCCCCCTAGACCACATTCCCAAGTGCCAGATTCCAACACCTCTTAAGCACTTTCAGAGACAGTGACTCCACCACCTCCATCATCAACTTATTCCAGTGCGTAACCACCTCACACTGATTTTTTTTTCTTCCCCTGGTACAACTTAATACAATTTCCTTTTGTCCTTTCATTTGAGAGATGGCATAAGAGACTGACCCTCACCTCACTAAAACCTCCTTTCAGGTAGTTGTAGAGAGCAATGAGGTCCTCTCTGAGGCTGAATATTTACCTTCTCTGAACAGCATCACTTCCCTCAGGTGCTCCTTGCAGCACACATTTCTAGACCCTTCCCCACCTCTGTTGCCCTTCTGTGGACACACTCCAGCACCTCACTGTCCTTTTTGAAATGAGAGGCCCAGAACTAGACACATTACTCGTGGTGTGACCCCACTTATTACCAAGTACAAGGTGAATGATCACTGCCCTGGTCCTGCTGGCCGTACTATTCTTGATACAGGTCAACATGCCACTGACATCCCTGGCCACCTGGGCACACTGCTGGCTCATGGCCTGTCAATCGTTTCTGCTGTGCAGCTCTCAAGCCACTCTTGCCCAAGCCTGTAGCACTGCATGGGGTTGTTTTGATGCAAGGGCAGGATCTATCACTTTGTAATGTTGACCTTCATACCTTTGGCCATCAATCCAGTCAGTCCAGGTCTCTGTGTCTTCCAGCCCCCCAGCAGACCAACCCTCCTGCTCAGCTCAGTGTCATTGGGAAATAGACTGAGAGTGCACTCGATCCCTTCACCCAGCTCCTCGATAAAGATATTAAACAGGACTAACTGGTCCCAGTACTGAGCCCTGGGAAACAACACTGTGACCAGCTACCACTTGGATGTAACTCCACTCACCACCACCTCACCACCATACTCTGGGCCCAGCCATTCAGCCAGTTTTTCACACAGTGAAGAGAGAGTGAACCCATCCAAGTCATGAACAGGCAGTTTTTCCAGCAGAATGCAGTGGAGCTCAAAGCACACCAATGCACATCTCAAAAAAAAAAAAAAAAAACAAAAACAAAACGTGGGGACATAAGTACAATTTCTGGCAAGAGAAGCATGACAGTAGAATAAAGCCTCTGAAATACAAAAGCTTAGCTTACTATTCCAAATAATACAATTCAGATCTTATCTGAGCTTTATAAAGCAGGATATATAGCTGAACACACACAAATTGTGCAATGGTGCCAAAGCGTCATTGCTACTGTGTTTTTTCATTTACATACAAGTATATAGATAACAGCAACTGTTTTGTTCTCATCATGAGCAATATATAGAAAAACCTAAAAATCACTAGAAACAGAATATTTACTATTTTATAGCAAAGAACTCTAATCTATAGAGATTATCATGAGACTCTGCAGGTTAAAGACATTAGCCATTTTTCATCCTGCACTAAATTTATTTCATATCCTGCCCATGTTATTGGAATAAAAAGGGCTGTGGGAAGTGTCAAATCCAAATGTCACTTGAATGAAAAGTATTTCTCAGTATACCTCCATTTTCTAATTTGCAAAAGATTATTCAGGAGCATGGGTTAACTCCTACTAAGTGTTGTTTCTGTGTTGCAGCGGGTAGATGAAATGGCAATTAAAGCGTTCTTTTCTCCCTCTTTTGAACAAATTATTTCAGTGAATTATTCCTATATAATACCAGGATGAATTATAAATGCCAGTATCGAAAAAACAGTAAGAAGTAGTCTAAGAATGAGTGCAGGGGCTTCCACAATACAGGCAGTCGAATTACTTGAAATTAGTAGTATGAGTCACGAACAAATTAGAAAGCAACCTTATCACTGTTCAAGACCGGTGCATTGATTCATTAAGCCAAATAATAGTGAAATATGGAGGGCAGAAGGATGTAGCAGAAGCCCACAACTCTTGCTGTGTGGCCTGGGCAAGGCAGTTGTCTGGTTTTATCTTCTTTCCAGGAAGAAAGGAATATAGAAAGCGATAGTGCCATGGCCCTGCTGACTCCTTGCAGCATGCTAAGAAACACAACTGATTCAGTGAGAGAAGGATCTCATTACACCATCTGTGATCAGCACCGGTCAGGCATTGCCCAAGCCCATTAAGGAGCCCAGGGAACAGCTGTATCTCCTGCTGCTCACATCTCTTCCCTAGGGACTTTTCATAACGTAAATATTCTGGCTCAAGACCTAGATAAAGCATAGTGGAGGAAGGACAGGAAATTATCTGTTGTTGTTCAAACCTTGGGATCTCTGCCCTTGAACTTCATCTTTTCTTCAAATCAAAGTATTTCTATGCATTGTCTTTCATAAAGTTATGGTCTTCCTGATATCTGACTCAATAATTAACGTGTAAAGTTATTGCTTGCATGCATAATTTTTGTGTCTCATGAATATGTGAAGGAGGAAAGATTATAAGTTGTCAAATGCTTCTAGAGCCTCTCTCCATGACAGAATGATAGATCCCAATGCTGTATTTAAAACACAGCTGAATAGATAAAAATAGTGTTTAACTTCTATAGTCATTATGAACCACAGTAATTTATTGAACCCTTCAATCAGCTGAGGAAACAAAAGATTGGGAATGGGTGAATGACTCATTTCTTTTCATGCTGTGTGCACTGATGCTCCAGTAACTTGATGCTCTAAAGGCTAAATAAGACTGCGCAAATGTATCACTTAAATGAAGCAAACAAAGCACATCATAAACAAAAACAAATCAGTGGAAAGCTCTGAGGGAAACTCCAACTAGTGGTTGGCTCTTAATTAGCTGTATCTGCAGGATGTGTCTGAAATAGTTGAGAAGACAAATGTAGATTTCGCAATGATTCAGGAAAGACAGTTTCAATAGGAACAAAAAGTCTAAGTAAATAGGCTCAGATATTTCTGCACCCAACAACTTGACTAAGGAATACATGCATATGTTTTGCACTCTTTTTTTCTCTTTTCCCTACCCATAGAAGGAATTTGGATGCCACATTAACACAAAACAGTTTGATGGTAACCTCACAATATTCATTGATGAAAGGCATCATCTATTTATATTTACAGAAGACACCAAAATATTTTTGTGCTACCCTGTTTATAAATCGGAAGCTGAGGTACCACCTGTCATGAAGTATCTGTTAAGTCAGTTGTTTGAATAAATCTGCTGAAACACACAGAGATTCTGATTCAGCATAGAAATAGTATATCTGATTCTGTATCCCTTCCACTAACCATGAAGAGCTTTGGAAAATTCATAATAATTCAGTTTGCTATGACAAACTCTGTTACAAAACTCAGCCCCCTATCGTGCATCCCTCACATAAGAGCAGGACCCCTTCAAGATTGCCTGCAGATCCAAAATCAGGCATAATAATTATAAAAAAACCAGATGAGAAAAGGGCATATATAATTAATTAATTAATACCATTCTTGCTTGGTTGACTGCATAGAGAAGCCCATTTCTTTCCAGGGGTCAAAGCAGCTAGCATCCAGGAAGGTAAAACGAAACAGAAAAAAAAAAGGGGGGGAGGGTGTAATCACTCCTTGCCTTGTTCCATCCTCAAAATTTTCCCCATCTCTCCCCAAGGAATTCAAACAACAATCAGAAAGATAATTTCAACACCTTCAAATGAAGGTCAAAACTCTGAAAGAGGTATAGATGCTTCTCACTGACTCCTAAGAATGGAAACACTATCATCATTAGGGACAGTGTTTCGAATGAAACCATGAATATGTAATCTTACATGATTTTGCCTACACTGATGTTGTAGATGAAATTGAAAACATCATTGCCGTTGATGCATTTGCCCTTTGCTCTCATAAAATGAAGATATTTCTTTCAGTTGCCATCAAATAGCACTTAAAAATAATTGTGCAAGAGGTTTCATTTTGTTTTGAAATGTTTGCTGTTCCTTATGGTATCCCAAAGTCATCTTTGAATCAACTGACAGAAGCTATAAGGCATGAACTAAAAAATCAAATAACCATGTTGAAATTTCTCATCCAGGTACCAAGTCTGTCTTCATTACTAGAACAGTCCATTATATCTTTGTCAAAAGTGTTCATGACACCAAATACAAACCCAAATCACTCTAAACAAAGAGCAGCAAAAAAATTCCTAACAGAGTAAATATGAAGCTAGCAATAAATGTATGGTGCAATCTAATTAATCTGCGTTGTTTTGAAATATTAATTACTGTAACTACTCCTCATGGATCCATTAAGATGGTAAGCAATTATAAAGGTTCTTGAACCCCATTATGGGCAGTGAAAGCAGATGTTCTCAGTATTTCAGATTAAAAGTTGAAAATATTCCATCATGCTGTTTTGAAATATCTGATAATGTATTTCTTACAGGGGAATATCAGGTCTCACAATAAAACATACAGTTTGTCAAACCTCAGAGCAGAGAAGTGACATTATAACACAGAAGACAAGAGAACAGTTAAAATCTCAGGTACACTAATCCTGAGAAGAGAATGTTCCCTTTTGTTCTCATGTGCCCTTAATTATTGACAGTGGAACAGAACAGTCCCTCCTTACACAGGAAACCTCTTCAGACAGAAGCCACCACTTGTTGCCACACAGGCTTACAGTGCTTAAAGAAATACTGCTGTAACTCCCCAATGGAGAGCAGAGGTACTAGGAGAATACAAATGATGACTGTGTAATTGAAATGAAGCTGGTGACTAAATGCAGAGCCTAAATATAAACCTCAGTTTGGTTTATTGAACATATAGATAGAGTAGAATCATTAGCCTGCCATTATGCATCTACTCTAACACAAATAGTGCCATTTAAAAGACTCATCGTGCAGTATTTTATCCTTCCTTAACATTAATGTGGTGTCTTTGAAAGCAAATATTAAAAGGGATCTGAGCTATCTCAGTCTGAAGCAAGAGGTTACCTTGAAGCTACCTGCAAACCACCAAACTATCCTGTGGTGTATTTCTTTGTGAAATTCAGGGCATTGCATACATAGCAAGTGTAAAAATTGCATGGCAAACTTGGCTATGGGCCCAGTTAGAATCACCATTATTTGGGGCCTTTTGGAATGGAGAACAGATTCCACTAATCACATCACTTACTGATGCTTAGTACAGCATCATCTTTTACATTGTTAGAAAGGTTTGCCTTATTTTTTATCTACCATTCTTTCCTATCCTGCTAGCTACTTAGCACTAATAGTAAAGAAATTCTGACTTTGGTATTACTTGACCTCATTTCGAGCATACCATTACTCAAAAACAAGCACAGTGCAATGAATATACAGTGCATTGAAAGTACACCTTCTGAATGATGATTTCTGGATTGCTTATTTGGAATACCCAGGTATTTCTTTTAATATGTCACCAAGACCATGCAGAACATAGTTGTAACTAAATTCCATTAAAGTATTGACAGTTTGTGCTTTTACCTACCTGTATCATTCAAAACAGGTTTAGTCCACAACAGCAATCACCACCACTACACAAAATTTCATGCAATGATTTTCAGTCTTGATTTCACCTTGATTAAGGATAACTACCATCTGACAAATAAATCAACTAAAACAGCATTGATTCTGTGGGAACAAGAAAACTTTTTTTCTCTTTTCTAGTGGGACAGCACCAGAATTAATGTTTATTTATTTTTTAATTCTTTTATGGAGTAAAAGAGACAGTATTGATGACTTGTAAGGTAATTGGATTGCAAATGGTTACAGTAAGAAAAGTCTTTTAAAACCAAAATGCAGTCACAGAAAGTGCTGGTTTCACCTTCCAAATGAGAGCCATAGACTTTTCTTGAAGATATGGCTTCATTTATAAATAAAACAGAAACTAATGACCTCAGTATGTGTATGTATGGAATCCAAACAGCTGAATTGTGAATTGTTTTTTCAAAGTTAAATTCAGTGGGCAAAACAGACTTGGAGAAAATTGTAATTATAAAAATAATATAAATATTTAACTATTAGTAATGAATATTTAATATCTGGTAATAATAAATAGATATTTAATTACTCATTTAGGTACTTGGAAACAAAAAGGCAAACAATAAAACTAAACATATCTCATCCCTTTCCCATGTTCAGCTTCACTAGTGCACACAGGAGACTTCTCTCCTTCCCTGCCAGAAGAGAGGGAAAGGGCAATGGAAGTTCATCTCTGCCTCCTTCCTCTGGTCAGGTCATCTCTGCCTCCTTCCTCCTTCCTCTGGTCAGGTCATCTCTGCCTCCTTCCTCCTCACATTTCTCCCCTGCTCCAGTGTGGGTCCTCCATGGGCTTCAGTGGATGTGTGTTCTGCCATGGAGCACCTCCTTCTCCTTCTCCTTCTCCTTCTCCTTCTCCTTCTCCTTCTCCTTCTCCTTCTCCTTCTCCTTCTCCTTCTCCTTCTCCTTCTCCTTCTCCTTCTCCTTCTCTTCTCTAACCACAGTGTTCACACTGCTGTTCCTCATTCATTGTTTCCCTCTTCCCTGTCCATCATTTTCCAACCTTTCTTAAATCTATGTTTTGATATTCAGATACAGCAGGAACACATCACCTTCTCATTAATGTTTCTACATTCAGCCTCCACTTTCTCCAGAGGAGTTCTAAAAAGCTGAGTGAAGATTTACCTCATACATTGATTACGTGACTTTTTGTTATTGATGATAGTACCTTACAGCGAAAGATTTCTGTCATTATTAAGCAAATAATATTCTAGAAACACATCATTAATATGAAAATTCACCAAAAACTGCTCAAAAATATATAGAGCACAATGCATTTAGGATTCTGACAAAAGAGTTTAAAAACTGTAACATGTTCTCTGTAATATAATGCAGAGTTCATTGCCTTTAGCACCGCACAATCCTTACTGACATAAATTAATTCCATGTTAAGATTGTAATCAGGTCCCTGACTGGCTTATTTACTTGCCTCTGGAAGAAAACTGAAAAATTCTGTTGGTTTTCTGAGCCAAGCTTTGCTAAATTTAAAATAATAAAAGTGCAGCAATATTGAGATTCTGTGAATGTCTGTGTAAGTAAATTCCATTCATCTGTTCACAGATACAAATTTTTATAGAGTCACAAGCAAGATAAATGAAAATTAAGATTTACATTTGGAATTATGATGCCTACAGTCATCCACCCTAGCTATGACTAAATGCTCCAGCATTGGAAATCTAGGCATATTAATGCCCAAAGAAAACCTGCTGTATTGAAGGTGATATAGCCTTTTTCTAGCTCATAAAAGATAGCTGTAAAGAAGTCACCCATCTCTGAGGAGAGAAATTTCCAATTTACAGGATTTTAAATAGCATAAATCATTGCAGCACTCCATTATCTAAATGATCTATTGCTCCACAATCCTTTTAAATTAATCTAGAAGAGATTATGTCACCTTGCTGATTCAGTTCAATGTGTAACACTCTGAAGACTATAACACCAAGCTAGATGGACAAGATGGAATAATACCCGAAAATGTCACAATATCAAATTTGTGATGATATGAGTCATTCCCATTGAGAATGAACCACATTTATCATCTCAGGAAAAGCTCTTCAGAAATACAGATACATGTTACATGACAAAATGACAGTCCATTTCAGCAATTCCACATCAGCTGGCACTATTTATAAGGTCATTTCCTTAGTGTGAGTTGTCGTTCACACCTAAAGGAGCCTCAGATCTTATTTAAGATATTACTTACCACTGGCTGTGTTTGCATGTCCTATTTGCATTGCAGCTAGATCTAGCTAACCCAAACACATCATGTCAAGTTTCATAACTGTTCGCTGTAATGATAACAGCCCTAAGTGGTTACAAGCTACACATAGAAGGAAAAACTGCTGAACAGGAGAACGAATCCTTGTAGACCACTTATCTTTCTACAGAGTATCTGCTTATTAGATCAGCCTTGAAAGTTTGTCATCTGATAAATGATCTATCTGATCTCAATAGAAACTGATACAAATAGCAACTTTACTGATGTTCAAGCTTCCTGCCCAGAAGACTCGTGATCTCTTCAAAACGCTCATAAGCTTGACAGTGCTCAACATCATGAATGGAATGAGAGGTTTTCCCTGAAATTCCTGTGGCCTGCTGTAAATATATTCACTGAGATGACCCAAGAGTGGAACTGTAATTAATGCCTGAAGTTTGGTGTGTGAGATAATTCTACAGGTGACAGGTTTTTGCACAACTTGCTTTGATTTAGGTGCAATTGTTCATCATAACACACTTAATTTCAGACCTCTGGAAAACATGTGTTATCGTTAGTTAATACATTTGTATTTATATTTTTAATGCCCTTTCTTCTGTTTTTCTGGAGCTTTATCTTTTTTTCCTGATCTTTCTTGGTTGACACTGCCACTCTTAAGGCTTAGGAAACGATAGAGCCATATTTACACTTCTTATGATTTACCTCTATTCACCATTATCATTTTTGCTGTGCTAATTACTGAAAATTTTTATAAAGTTATGATTATATGTTTATTATTCAATTACTATTCCTCTGTATCCTCATAAAAACTGGACTAATACTTTCTTGACTGTAAGATCATGGTAATATCTCCAGTCAAAAATTAGTCACTGATTTAGTCCACCTAGTCAATGCAGAAAGCCAATAAGCAGATTGACTGCTTCGTATATACAAGACCAAGAGGCCTCCAAGTTGATTACATCTTGCAAATATCTGTATTATATGATAATCAATGATGCATCACATTCCAATTGCTAAGGGGCAGCTAAGGTCACACAGAGGTATGAAAAAATATCTTGGAATCTGTGACGTGAAACAAGAAGACAGCGAATACAAAACAAAGTTCAGACTGTTCAGATTAGATATCCCATTCTTTCTACATCCAGAAGAAGAGAGGAAAAGATCAGCATATTTCTTGCTTATGGTAACAGCTTTTAAGTATTAAAACATACTGAAACTATTAAAACAAAACTATTACTCACTTATCTGGGCACAAGCTCAACAAAATGTTACTAGAGGTAAAAATTGGAATAAAAAGATCCAGAATTCATAACATTTGCATGCCAACTCAAGTTAAATATCAATCCAATAATGATAAAGCGGGTTAGTAGTCTGTGCTTTTTGGCAAAGGCATGGATTAGGATATTAAATTTAATTGACAAATACTAAGTTGCACCTCTAATTCAACAGATAAGCAGAAAACAGAATTCTAGTATGTCATTACATACATAGAAATGTTTGCATTTATTTGTGGTATTTCTGGTTAATACTAAATCCCTTTATCTACAGAGTTCATTCAAAGCTTATATGAAACTTTAAAGAGTGGGAGACACTTTGAGCTACCCTTCAGTTATGCTCCAGTGCATGTTCTGTATAAAAATCTGAACCTTTGTGCAGTGGGGGATAAATAGCTTACTTCTCTACATAAAATTAATGTGATTCCTTATGTGTTGAGGTAGTATTTTCTCTAAGAAAGCACAGTTGCTGAAGGTAATTTCCAATGAAGGCTGGGTAAAGGGAATAACATCTGGGTAGCAGAGCATTACTGATTACCTGAGCATTCTTTCCATGGGCATTTTGTTCATAATCTTAAACATAGTTAAAATATCTTCCTTCTTCTCTGGCTCTCAGCTTGGTCCTCTAACTACAGGGCCGTGACAAGAATCACCACTGCAAGAAGGTCATAACCCACAGGACTTCTGACAGTCCTGGGAATAACAGATTTTTCTTCCAGTAAGCACAAATGTGCAGTTAGGTAAAAGTTAATTTTTTTCTTCAGAGTTAGAGGGTGTAAACCTGTCCAGGTCAACTGACCTGATGACACAGAGGGTCTTCCAACTTAATTCTTTGGTTTGACACAGCTGTACATTATTAAGGGCTGAAAGTCACTGCAAAGGCTAGGTTCAGAAACTGAGCCATCGCTGGTATGAATTCATTATTTCATAGATACATATTCACTGTCACTAATAGTTGGTAGCTGGAAGGTGTTCTGCATTTGGCAGTACCTCCTCCAGCCAGAGAAGCTTCATTTGCCCAGAATACAAGAGGCTGCTGCTCACAGTGAGTTGATCTCACATGTGGGTACAGATCACTTTTACAGGCATAATGTGATGGAATGTGTCCACACGTGATAGCAAGCTGAACCAAGTGTACTCTATTCCAGTATCCCAGCTGGGAAGATTACAGTTTTAGTCCACACACCTTCAGGGGTGTATGGCTTCTATTTACTCGTTGGTGCCTGTGAAATAAACATTCAGCACATGCAAAAGCCACAATGATCAATATCTGGATCATGCACTGGAATATGCAATACATTTTGAATTTTAATGGATCTTGAAATATCTTCTACACTTTGGTTGTTCATTTTTCATTGCAAAGGTCATGGATTCCAACACGATTAATGCATGAAAAATCTTCTGGTTAGATTCCATCAACATACCTTTCTTTGAGAGCAGCCTTCTTATTTCAGTATGCATTGAAACAGAATTTCACAAAATTTCACAAAATTTTTTATGCCAATATACATCTCCTTGTTAACTTTACTGGGCTTTGGGTTAAACACTCAAATAGGGAAAAAAACCACCAAACATTTGAAGAGCTATAAACTACACCTGGTCTTGGGTCACTGAGTTATTCCCTCAGTTCTTCCACAGATCTACTACAGAAGAAATGGTTGTGTCTATAGGTTGTGAGTAGGTGTTGCAGACAGTAAGCAGTAGGGGAGAAAAAAATTCTTTAAAGAACTTTTCTAGAATGAAAGTAGCAATAATATTTAACTCTAAACTCTCCATTAAATATTCTAGCTTCCAGAAGAGGAAAAGAAAAACCCTTTCCTCTTCCTCACTCAAAATAAAAGTAAAAATTACTGAGTTAATTGCATCATTACATGATTCCATAATTACTTTCATTTTGGAAAAAAACCAAAAACCAGTAAGACTGCTTTGCTGAATTAAAGTAAGGAATTCTGACAGACATTTCAAAATAGCAGGCATGTATGATTTCCATGAATACCCTGAAAAGCAAATGTCTATCATACGCCCTCCCTCCCCAAAAAAAACCTGACAAAAAAACTTTCAAACTGTTAGTTATTTAGTTAATATAAAGAATGCCATCTACCGGCAATAACAATAAGTAGCACTGTTTATGAGTTGCTAGGTGGGGTAAGGTTGCCACTTGCACATGCTGCAAATAAGTCCTAAGGTCATTTCTTTAAAAATAAATCTCTAAATTTGAAAGAAGGTGTTATGTTCCAAGTTCCTCTTCAATCTCTATTCTTAATCATTGCCTTATCCTTGGAAACCAGACCCTGGTGGGAAATAACAGACTGGATTCACAGTCCACTCAGAAAGAAGGATTTTTTTGTGTGGTTCCACAGCCTTAAAAACACATACAGTACCAGCATAGTTACTAAATGGACACCTCTCACAATGAAAAGAAAGACATATACAGCAATCAAAGGGTCACTATCAACAAATTAACTCCAGACACACTGTCTCCCTATGGTGGCCTGCATCAGTGAGGCAGAAAATGCTTTTAAAATATTCTTGAGTAAACTGATAAAGGGACCCCACCAGACACATAGTTTCACATTCAATTCTCTGTCCTGCAAATTTTCAAAAACATTCATTGTTAAAGTGCTGTCATTTTGAAAAATGTAATTAGGCAATGACTGATTTATAATAAGTAAAGTAGATAGTAATTACTTATTATAGTACCTATGAGAAAGGAAGGTGCACATACTGTACTTTATAAAAATTATGAGAAGCATGTCTTCAGATATTCTATCTTTAAAACCACAACTACGACCCATGAAAGGAAAAAAAACCACAAACCAACAAACAAACAAAGTAAAAATCCAAAGGTTCAAATAATACCAGTAATGGTTATTATCTGATTTTCCTCCCCCTCTCTGCTTCTATGTCTCAGAAGGACCAGATTCAGTAAGGATTATTATATATATGATACAGCAGCTTCTTGAATCTGGTATTTATCTTTCTTTCTGAAAAGCTGTGTAATGTACGACAGTTGTTTTGCTTGGTTTTACCCAACACTATGCTTTAAATTTTAGAACTGGAGAGCTGAGGTAACAGTAAATTTTACTGAAAGTAAGATTTAATCAGAAGCACTTATTTTTTGGGTCATGTCTTCCTTTATTGGCTTCATGAAGTATGATTAAGATGACAAACTAAAAAGAACAAAGACATGGACAAATATCTGACTTCAAGTATGCCATAAAATAATTTTCCTAACAGAACTGACAAAGCTGTCTCCTGAAAGTATTCTGAGCACTGGACAAATGAAGGTGGCAAGGAAAGGGCAGAACATTTGAACCCACAGGCCTACTAGAAAAGCTTCAGCAGTTCCTGTAAAAGAAGTGCATTAGTGGCATTCAAACAAAATGACATAATGTATTACAGCAAATTCTAGTTCCTCTTTATGAAACCCTGGCTCAGAAAGAGAACCAAAAATTCTGGGACAAAGATTTTGACTGTTAGCAATTTCTCAGTATGGAGATTAGCTTTCAGACTGACTTTTCCTGACTTTGAACTGTCTCTGAACTTTGCAAAAGTTTTCTCCAAACATAAATTGCAGAAAGCAAATTTACCTTAGAGTTATTGCCCAAGATTTCTTATAACTATTTAGACTTATATCTAACACATATTTTAAAAAGTATTTAGGCTTTCATGTGTTAACCTTACTTCCCACTATTCACTGGTAACTGCAAATGAGAGATGAGAAGTAACTCAATGAGAGATCAAAAGCCAGTATTTCCCCCAACTGCCCTTCTCTTCATGTTCCTTGCTTCCATTTAAAATATTTAGTCCAGTCTGTACCCAGGTCTCACAATACACACATATCTCTAAAAGCATGTAAAAATAGGGAAACAATTCCATATATCTCTCTCTCAAGGGGCTTATGCTTTCATTTCAGTTTTTCTATGCAAAGCAAGGATACAAATGCTTGTAAAATCACAGGGAACAAAATACTTTAAAGCACTATCCACAAGAAAATGTTGCTGAGTTTTATAAATAGGCATTTGATGGACTTCCAAAACTCTTTACAGACATTCTTAACAGCAACTTACAACATTTACTTTTTAGTTTTATGAGAAAAAAAATGCTTTTGCAAGATACTGTGGTTTTTTCCTTATAAATCATATACTGATCACTATGCATGCTCACACCAAAGAAGCAACCTCTGAAAGCAATACAGTAGAAGTTCAGCTTAAATATCAAGATCAGTTGATTTGAATTCAGCATTTGCTAAATGTATTAACTTCTAAAAGTTTGTTGAAAAAGAGATGGACTTTTGTTCTTGCTAGGAAACCCTACACATACTTTGAAAATGAGATTAAATTACTTAATAAATTACCTTTATCTTATAAACACCTGTATCTCTAATGTACTAGTCACTGTTTCATGCAAAGTTGGCAAACAGCACCTTAGAATTTAATAAAGCAGAATATAACTATTGATATAAACATGCAAGTCTATTTTTGACTACCAGAAAAATAAAGTTGGCTTAGCTTTTTATTGCCTTTCTTCCAAATAGAATTTAAAGAAATTTTTAATCTTTGTCCCTATGTGCTTCAAATACCCTAGTGATATGCAGTTACCATGGGAGTGGAATAACTCATTTTGTAACATAAGCGCATAAAAAAGTACTTGCAGAAAAATAAGGAACTTCTCAAACAAGAAATTATGAATCAGATAAGCAAGGAAGCATTGGTCAGGTTAGAACCTGGTCAGGTTTAAATCCAGTTAAGAAAAAGGGTGGTGTGTCATTTTTACCAGAGAAAGTTGGACCTCTAGAATTACTCTATCAAGTCCAGGCTTCTTTTCCAAAAAGCATATCCTAGAAAAACATGACATGGTATTCACCCATAATCTGAATACTGCAATTCTTAACAGTTTTCAGCTTAAAAATGGGTTTATTTGAATTTTCAGGATCTTTCAGGTATTTTAAATAAAAATTTTCATAACTACAAAAAAAGGAACAAATCAAATTACTCAATCAGCCTATGAACCTATTATTCATTATTACACTACACAAAATCAATTTTGGGTCAGAACTGATCCATTTATGTTACAGATGTTGCTGCCTTGAAGAAGGCACAGAGCAAGTAACAGGTTCAGAGTAAGCAGTGGGTCCTTGATATCTTGTGCTGGAAACCCTTTCTTTCATCTTTTCCTGAAGGCTTCCTAGATACCACACCAACCTCAGTGCAGAAATTCAATCTTCACGAGAATAACCACAGTACAGTATTTGATAAATGTCTCTTTACTTGTGAATTAAATTGGATTGGGACAGTTCCCTGGCAATGAGGCCAACTGGCACGGAAAAAATGGCATCTGTACTATCAAAGTGTAGCAGGAAGGGAGCCTCATCCAGACTGCCTGCTGGGACCAGTAACTAGCCCACACTAATTCCTGAACTACTGTCAGGAATTGTTTGGAGACAATACTAGCTGGCACAGGGCAAAAGTGGCCCAGTGGCTGTTCTATCAATCCAACTTCAGACAAGCATGTTTCAGTGCCTTGGGGCAATCTACAGAACTATTTAACTTACTAGTAGAGATGTCACTGCCAAGGCAGCTCAAAACACTACAAATGATAAGTATTCAGGAAAAGGACTCTTATCTGCATATCTACAGTGGAGGTTCTTTGCTCCAGCAGACTTCTGTTACCTTTATTTATACTGCAGGAAGACCTTATGTTTGGGGTAAATAATTTCGTAAATTTCTATGATTCACAGAACCCAAATGCAGGCATCTAAAAGTTAGCCTGATAGTAATTCTTTTAAAGACAGTAGGATAAAGTATGAATCAAGACAATTCATCTTATAGTAACACAGAAATATAGAAGAAATGGGCAAATCACTTCTGCTTTAGAAATACTATCATTCCACCAAAACGAAAGCCCAAAAAAGTATCATATTTTTATGTCTAGATAAATTTAAGATGAATCTCACCCAGAACATTCTTCTGTGTTTACAATAGCTAGCATCTATTTAGCATGATGACTTGACTCTGTTGTGCACACACAAGTCAGTTCTGCATTTCCAAATGCAAGTTGACTCATCCACTAATATTTCAATATACATACATTTCTTATGGTGATGAGTAAATATTTTGGACAATACAGACCTGAATCTCAGTTTTTGCTGCATTGTACAACTTCATGACTTTACAGGAGATATTTGTTCTAGCGAACAAACTGTGAAATCTAATCAGCTCTCACATAAACACGTGCACACATCTCAGTTGCTTATTTTTTCTAACAGATTCTTTTGGAATGTCTCCTGTTACTGTGATTAAACTAAGAATACTTGATATACCAAAGTCATGAGGGAAGGTACTTCCATTTTAAATAGCTGTGTCGCTTCCACCAATGCAAAATGAACTTGCATCTACGTCTCATGTTGTATGCATTGCAAAAGCATTCCTTCTTACAATTACCCTTGCACATTGCAATGAATAATTTTTCCATCAGTGTGAATTATTCCCATATCTCTGCAAGTACTCAAGATATTCATAAATCCTGACTTCTGGCCAGACATCACTTTCTGAAGAGAACCAAAATAGGATGACAATTTGGAGCAGCAAAAAACTAATCTACTTTAGAAATTATTATTAATTTTAATTGGTTATATCTTCAGTGGTTGGAATGCATAGCTTACATTCTACCTCCTTAAAATTAGTTCATTATATCAAAAGCAAATATATTTAATGTATCTTAGGCATCCCTCAGCAGAAACAAAAGAAACTTCAAATCTCTGTCAGGATTTACTGCTTAAGAGCATGCAGTTTCTCTGTCCAGCAATGACAACGATATATTTGTTTTCTGTGCTCTACAAGCACATCCCATCCATCAGAGGCCTTGATGTGCTGTGAGTCTATCTGCAGCTCACTATCTAATCAAATGAAAGAGACAGACCAGAAAGTAGATTTAGAGGAAGTCTAGCATAAATGAGTGGCAGTCCAGTCTTTGATTAGGTAATAGCAATTATGATAATTACAGCAATCCACTACTGGAAAACATTCTAAAATTGCCAGCCTGTAGCAAAGTGTAGCACTCGCAAGAATCCACTTATTTCTGAACATTTTGAATTATAACCATGTTTTTTCAGTTGTAAACATCATAATTTGGCTTGCTAATTTAGGACAGTGATCTATTAAAAATATTAATATATAGGTGAATATATATTGATATATAGCTGAATTCTTCTAAAATGTAATCATCATCTACAGTTATAAATCTCACCAGAATACAAATATAACAAGCATTGAAAATTTAACCCAAATTCACACACAGTATTAGGCAAAACCATTATTTCTCACATACTATTTTTCTGGACAACAATATCAATATTGAGACTTTTATATTATATAAATAATAGGTAAACATTATTAAATAAATAGGTAAATATGATTTTTTCCTCCTCGGTTTGCATTCTGTATTATGTTCCCTGCTCTGCTAAAGAAATCAAGTTCAAACAATATGAAGAAAACAGGAGTGCCTGAAAAAAAGGCCAACTATGTCAAAGATACATGAACAATCACTGAATACTGACTTTTAGAGCAGCAAACGAGAGTCACACCAATTGAAATGGGGAGATAAAGATAAAGAAAATTAAGCAAGACTGGGATAGGAAGAGACTATATACAGAAGATAGCTAGCTGTCAGAAAGAAGGCAGTCCTGGCCTTCAATGTCTTTCACAGATGTCTTTCACAGATGAAAGAGGTCTTTGCTGGAGAAAGAATTACAATCAAGAGAACAAGAATGAGGAAGACATCACACACAAAAAGAAGTTTGCAAAGTGTCCAGAGGTGGCAGCATTTCAGAGGCACTGACAGAAAATAAGAGGTATCTTTCATGCGGTCAGTGCTTACAGCCATCAGAAAAACACATTCCTTCCTGAGCACTAAGTCTGGTATTTCATAGACTTTTGCCTTTTGTACCCTAACGATTCTTACCCTTCAGATTAACCTTACCAAAACCAGTGCTTCCAAGTACACTCCAATAGGCATATGGATCATTAGAAAAACCCATGTAAACTTGCTGATTAGCAAGGTCTCCAACCTTGAGGCTTCTTTCAACTCTAAGACTGCAAAGCTTCTTTTACATCCTTTCTTGATCAGGTGATGTGCAGTAGACACCTACCACGCTCATAATAAGTAATTACATATTAATATATCACATATGAATAATCAGATATATTGTATGTAAATAATTGATCTGGCCTCTAACATATTCATTTAACATCAGAATTTGTTTTGTCCTTTACTGCCTTTCTTACTGGTGAGAATAAAATGAAATATATTTTAATGGAAACATGATATATTGAAAAAGAGCATGTCAAATTACTCTTGTGGGTGAGGTGGCATCCATGGTTGTTACTCTACCAGCCACTGATGCCATGGTTTAAAGGTTCCTTTCTTATACTGGACTTTTATCCCACAGCCTTTATTCCTAAGTATTATCCTAAACCAGATACATGATTTTTCCTCAATTCTTTACTGCTTCTCAAAATTCTCACCATAAAAACAAGTGAGAAAATTCAGAATAGCAAAAAATTCTATTACTGAATTACCTCGATCTTCAAGTATCACCTACATCTCAGAAACAGACATCTTCCAACACACCCTGCTTCTACCAAAACAGATTAAGAAAGCAATTCTGCAGAAACAAAGTACTTTACAAACCATTCTTTAACTACTGAGTTATAAGCACTGCAAGTAAGGGTTCAATGAAGGAATGAAATGTTCTTCCCTTAGTTCCTCCATCCCTACTTGTTGTCTCCCAAAAATACAACAGTACAAGGTAAAAACAACAGCAAGGAGTGCTGTAGGTGGGTCACAAATAAGTACCTTTCTCTACAGAGAAAAACTGAAGTGATGAGCTCTTGAACACTTTCTGATTAAAAAAAAAATTAAAAAAAAAAAAAAAAAACAGAAAAAAAAAAAAAATTTGGAAGCTTTCCTAAAAAAAAAAACTTCCAAAGAGTTTTNCTTTCTGATTAAAAAAAAAATTAAAAAAAAAAAAAAACAGAAAAAAAAAAAAATTTGGAAGCTTTCCTAACAAAAACAGCTTCCAGAGGATCTTGCTTGAATTATGAGAGAAAGACTCAAACAGGGCCTGAATCAGAAAAGCTCTTTAAAATCAGTGATCTAAATTATTGATACACAAATCTAAAAGGAGTGGGATGCAACTATTTATTTCTTTTTTTTTTTTCTTAGACTTCAACAGACAACAAGTGGAGTGCAGAGTGCCGGTCCAGCATACAAGAGTATTCCAAATTGTATAACAAATACTGTTACACCAGCTCATTCAGCATTAAAGTAATAGCACAGCAAGAGTGCCTCTCTGCTTGAAGCACACAGATGTAGAAGAGATCTATCTCGAAGTTGATGAGATGAAAGCTAGAGATGTGACACATGACTTGAATTTATGTTCTGTTCTTGTTACACCAGCTAATAATGCTACTTGCTGCCAGGCTGTCGACTATAGTGCCTTAATTAAGACCTCCTTCAGAATGCAGGGGTCATGCAAAATGAATGGAAACAGCATGCCAAATTCAGAGATGATGTACATTAGAGTAATTTACACTTCAATTAAACAGCACAATTTGCATAATAAGGGGCTGCAGTAAAGAGCTAGTAGCAGGGGTAGTAACCTAGATTTTACCTTAGGATTGTTTACACTTTTCTGCTCTGACCCCATCCTGTCATGTAGAAAGTATAGTGAATTATTCGAATAGCAACTTCTACTATCATCTCTCCTTACTAAGTCAACAAGCCATAGGCTTCAGAAGCAAAGCTTTTCTATAAGTGTCTAATAGAAATAGAAATAGACATAAGAAATTTCTTTTGTTTATCAGTTTTGGCAATATCATACTAGAAGGAGACCCCAAAGTCCTTAACTAATAACTGCACTTAGAACAAAAGAACCAGAACTGTAAAGTTATAGAACTATACTCAATGAGGTTCCAGTAGTAATAGAACAGAACTAGTTCTTATGATGTGACACATGCCAGCAGCAGTCCTTCTACCCTCTTAAGGCATTATACCCAACTGTAAGGACTTACCTGCTGTAGAGATTAAAAGATCAGGATTACCACATTACAGTTTGTATAGATTTAAAAACCTTGAACATACACTGAATAACGTCATTCAAAGGTTTATATGAAGCTATAGTAGTTAATGATCCAACCCAAAATTATTTACAAGCTGAATATTTTATGTCATATTTTCCATGAGTTATGCAAGACTTCACCAAGGTCAGAATACAGTTGTGTAGTTACACCTGGTTTAGGCAGCTACTTAGCACATTATTTTTATCTATCCACTCTTGTCACTACACACATATGATTATCTCATGTGTGTTTCTCTTTCCTTCTGTGTGTGTTCTCCATACTGTATCAACTGGAATGTTCAGCAGCTGATACAACAACTTGTATGCAATAAGATGTTTCAGAGCAGCATAAGCTGTGTATCATACAATAGGAACACAAAATACTCCAGAAAAGGATTAAGTCTTTGCAGCAAGCACTGGCCAACGGCTCTGCTCTTTGGAGCCATCACTGACCTTTGCTTTCAGACTTCAGGAGATGGTATCTTGCCAGACTGGCAGCAGCATTACAGAACACAAGGGATTGATTCACTGTCTTAGCTCACCACAAGGAATCTTTAAGAATGCAGTGAACAGTGTTGTTTTTCCATTAAGTCAATCAAAATCTAATAATTTTAAACAAAGAAAAATCAGCAAAGTTACTGCTGTCAGTAAACTTTCAAAACACCACAAAATTTTTGAACTAATGATTTAGTATTTTGAAAATGGGGCTTAGGGGCCTTTTCAAAAACAACAGAAATCTTTTTAACTGCAGAATCAAAAAATCCCTTCAGTTTTCAGTTATCCCATGCTAGAGCATGAGTGTAAGGAGGAATTTCACCAATAAAGAAATAGTTTCATTTTCTCCATGTGGCAAATAAATAAAAACAATTTTAGAAAATTTATTTAAATGCTAGAAGATAATACCAATAAGAAGATTTTTTATCTGGCTTTGTAAATCTGCCATGAAATGGCTGCATTCACCAAGGGTAAGTGAGGAAAATAAGATTATTTTTAAAAACCCCTCTCACCTATTATTCTCAAAACCTACTCTTTTTATTTTCAATTCTCTTCCTAAAGGCATTTTCATTAAAACTATTTTTAAATCTGCTTTGTACCTGAAGGGGAACTCAAGTGACTGATGTGCATTTTAAAGAGAAAAGTGGTTTGTCTTCTCCCTTAATCCTGACAACAATATAGTACCTCTTTATTTCAAATCATAATGATTTTTTAGTATGTCTTTTCCTTTATGTCTGACACTGGTCTGAATGTACAGTGTATTCTTAAAAGATTTTCACTGTGAAAAAAATTAAAGTTTTACATCTACAGTTAAGAGTCATGCAGCAAGTAAAAAAAAAAACCCAAAAACCAACACTGTTGTGAACGAGAGTATAGAAGGCATTCTACATTTTTTATGAATGTCAGTGCCAAATGCCAAGAATCACTCCTCATCTTCAGAAGACTTTTGTAGGGAAAGTAATTTTTGGAAAGTACTTAATGTGTTTCTATTCCCAAAATTTTCTTGTGTTCTTCTCTCATGTTATATATAGGAACTACTGACAGTACAGACAACCAGATTGATGTAACTGAGAGAATTTGTAATTGCTCTGTCTTTATAACACCATTTAAGCATGTAGACATTTTTCTTTACTACTCAGCATGTCAATATGAAGCCTTCTCTCTCCTCCGCCTACTGGAGCAGCTAAAAAACAAAAGACCATGGTGTAATATTTTTTGGCAGCCTCTCTGCTCTCCCCACATGCGGAGCAGCACCCATGAAACAGCTTGCTATTCTTGTGAGTGGGGAAATTCAGGAAGGGAATTACAGTCTGAAAACAAAGTTCACCGTTTCATCTACCCTCAGAAGAGCAAAATATAGACTGAGAAATTATAATTTATAGCATTTTATAGATAGTGGTATCTAATTGTGTTCTTTCTAACCTCTTTTTAATTCTCTATAATTTTGAATACAACTTTTATATACCCCTGATACATTAAATATTACAAAACCCCACTTTCTTTCACTGTTTTTTTGTAATACATTTTTTTCTCTTGCTGAGATTACACAACTAATAGTTAAGGGAATCTGGGATTCTCAAAATCTGGGTGGGATGTGCCAATTCTTTTCATTTCTATTGCTATAAACAACAAAAGTATCTAAATCTAAAAACAAAAGATACAGATGAACAGAAAACATTCTTTAAGGAAACACAATACATGGCAAAATCATAAAGTCATGCACCTGCATCTCTGATAATTCTGTTGTGTATCCTATTCCACACATGAACTGCCTTGCCAAAAAATCCCACTAAATAAGGACATCAAGGACTCAACTTCTAAGGCAGTACAGTGGATTACTGACCTGGACAAGGATACCTGTCCTTGTACCACTATTTTCAATGGAAAAGACAAAATTTCCTTTTCCCTTTCAGACTTTCGTCTCCTCGTCACAAAATCTTCTCTTAGAACATCAGAAAAATTGGGGATGTTTCTACAAGTCTATGGCCTTTCCCACTCCTGAAGACTTGAAAGAGATTGTGTTTGATTGGAAAATTTTATTTTGTTTCATTTGCTTGTGTCACATTTCTGCCCATGACAAGTAGTGGGATTTCCAAACAGCACCAAATTTAACTATACAAGTCCAATGACAATTTTTCATAGGAACTTACCCCTACTTCAGCAGTTCAGAAATTTTCATACACTTTTTTTTAATCCAAAGTATCATGGAGGAAGAGGAAATCCAAGGAGTCCAGGGTTAAAAAATATACACTGTCCACTGAAACACGTGAGTAGACTGAAATATTTTCCCAATGTCTTAAACACAATTGTTCATAGAACTAAAACAAGACACTGCTTTCCATTTTTAAATGGAAATTTTAATGGGGAATTTTTTTTCAAGTCTGTAGTACAGAATCTCTTGTTCCTTCATTACAGCAGCTGTTCTAAATCCACATATGTGCCTTTTGCACTCCTTGAACACCTTAGTGATCTCTTCTTGATGGGAAGTCAAAGTTCACTGAAAGCCTCTATCAATAAAGCCTTTTGTTCCCATAGATACTGCTCTTGAAAATTTTGACCAACAGATCACTCAGTCAAATTATTTCACCTGAAAATTACCTACTTCATTGCCAGGATCTCAACTGAAGAACACTGCTAGCATCATTAGGTGTTTGTGCAGAAAGCCAAAAGGGCAGAATTATTGTCATTAATGTTAAAATCTTTACATTTACTCCTCTTATTATACTTAATTTTAAAAATTCAATACTATATATTTATTCAAATTAAACTTGTTTCTGATTATTTTTATTCTTCCTCTGTCGTTTGACTCTCATAGAGGACAATGCAATTAAATCAGAACTGACTCCAAGCTCTCAAGATACACGACTTTTAGTGAAGCAGACGAAAGAAGAGACATTCAGCATCCATAAGGACAGGAAAAAAAATATCCAGTATTAAAAAAAAACCTATAAATTAAATCAAAAGTCGATGATCATTTCTTTTAGTTATCATTCTTGCAAGCATGGAAAATCAAATGCAGTTAATTGTCTACAGATGTCCATTCTCCAACCAAATTTTAGCAAAAAATTCTGTTGCAAAATTTTAGCAGGAAAGGAGAGAGACAATTAACTGGAAAACTGCAGCTTAATTAAGAAAAGAGCAAGCAACTATCTGTTAATACATAGTTCTTCTAAGATACTCCTAATGCTACATTTAGGAAGTTAATGAGCTGCTACACAATTACGGGGGAAAATAGTACAATTATCACAGAGATAACTTGGGTGGACAGGCTACAATTTTTGACTATGTTAGATAGTATTAGTGAAAGAATAAATCACAATCGAACTGACACTCAGGGTCAAATGCAGTAATTCAAGAGAAGCTTTAGGCCTTTCCCAGAAAATACTTAAATGGGCAGCATTCATAACAACTTCAATATTCTGTCTCATATTTACTTTTCTCTCTTCTCTCTGCAGAAAACCACATTTCACACAGTGACAGAGGAAAATTAGCAGGTCCTTTTCCTTCTGAGAAAAATGGCTTGCAAGGTATATTTTAAGTGTATGTATGACTTAGTATATATTTTTAGTCAAAGCTCCTGAAAAGGCTACAGTGTCACAAAGAAATGCTTTGAAATGAAAAGCCAACTAGCAAACTGTGCTGAAGCACGGCTGCATTTTTCAGAAGTCAGTCCTGCACTTAATGGGCAGTTTCTTAGTCAGAGTAAATCCAAACAATCCTTGGTTTCCTTTCCTTGGTTTGGAGTCACAATGGTGCCACAACATTTTACACAGGCTGATAATCTCATGCTGCTTTTGTCAAAAAATGCACAAAATAAATTCATATTTTTAATGTATCTTTAGTAAAGACTTAACTATGGCAATTTCCAAAGCACCCTTGAAAACCTCCAAAAAAATGTTGAGATATGTAAAATAAAACACAAAGGAGGAAAAATAGGCGACCTTTGTATTCTTCTCCTCCCTCCTCCTAACTCACAAGTTGTACAGGTGTGGTTCATACACAGTAAGCAAAAAAGCAGAACTACTAAAGCTGGACATCTATAAAAATTCTTTCAATGGAAGTACCTTTAAAGGGCACGAAAATTCTTCCAAAAATGTGCTTACCTCTTCCAGAGCAAGGTAAATTAGAATTTCCTTGGCATTTCTTGGTGCTTTCTTCAACTGACATTGGACAGGAATGTGGATGTTCACACTTTTTCCCAGTCCATCCTTCTTTACAGTCGCATCTTCCACAATTACACTGTCCATGACCTTTATAATAAATACAATTCAAGATTAACCTCCATTCTGATGAGGTATAAAAAACTCTTACTTGGATGAACTTTATCAAAGTTGGGGCTTCATCCAATAATGAGACTGGTAAAAAAATACAAGCAATCCATTATATCTACTTTTGTTTCTGAAAATAGCACTGGGTCTACCATTCCATTTGAGCCATACTCCCTTTTCTGTTTTTTTCCTTAAGGGATGTTTAGCCACTTAGCACATGATTTATTGCAAAAGGGTGAAACAGAGATTAAAAATATACATTTCACCACTGTTTGGAAAAGTGGAATGTCATAAGGCAATATTTAATTTATTTTTATGTTCTTTTTCTACCGTGGTTGCAGAATATTCTCTAAGAAATATATCAATACCATTCTTTATCTACTTGCAATCAACATGATCCACTAGAGATAAGCATCGTCACATCAATTCCAAGCCTCACACCAGTGCTTTCTACTAAAAAGTGATATACAAACAATAAAATACTGAAATACTGGACATAATTCTCATTCCAATAGGACAGCTGGATGTGGGTTTTGGTATCTTACTCAATGTCTGGGACTATTCCCTGCACGCATATTTCCTCTATATAAATGCAAACATATGCAATTTTTCTTGAGCTTTTATCAAGAAAAGTGAAGGAAAAAAAAGATAATTGTCCTTCTCCGTCTTTATGGTCTTTGCAAAAAGCATTGAGACTCTGGCAATGCAAAATATTCCCGAGAAAAGCCTGAGAATCAGCAAAACAACATTCCCTGCCACAAAATCAAATATCTATTTTCATGAGCTCGGACAGCAGGTTAGATCTCTCACAGTTTTCACACAGTCATCATTCATTGGACACAGGACCAAAGCATTGCTCCAAAGTTCCCTTTTCTGTCCATGTTCTTCTTGAAAACCATAATAACAGAGATTTTATATATTTTTAACCATACTAGCACTTTAGTACCAATTTATAAAACATATTTGTTTATTAGTTCACAAGGAGAAAATGGGAGGAAGCAATCATTCTAGGAGTCATCAGATTACTTCCCAGAATACAAGTCTAAATAATTTCACAACATAACTTTTCCTTACATTAGTTGTTTTCCTTGAAAAGCATTACAGGCTTCCTCTTGTTTAGAGGATGAGTTTAGATTAGATTATTAGGAAGAAATTCTTTACTGTGGGGATGGTGAGGCTCTGGAACAAGTTGCCTAGACAAGCTGTGGATGCACACCTCTGGAAATATTCAAGGAAAGTCTGAATGGAGATTTGAGCAACCCAGTCTCACCAGTGGAAGGTGTCCTTGCCTATGGCAGGGGTTGGAACCAGATGATTTTTAACGTTCCTTCCAACACAAACCGTTCTCTGATCTCACTATTCTTCCCTTTGCTTTCATGTATACCTGGTGACAGGTTGTGAATTGGATTTATGATCCCTGACCCAGATAGATACTTATGAGAGGATCAGGTACTTTCATACAACAGTTTCTTTGCTAAAGCCACAGCAAAGGAACTAATGAAATGTGCAAATATACGAATTTTCTTATGAAAGCGTGTTTTCTTTCTGTGTCAAGTCATGAAAGCTATTATCCCTTTAAATGAAGACAATC
>VWZV01012696.1:84906-171646 GCA_013397155.1 Irena cyanogastra | reverse complement strand
ATCCATCCATCATCCATCTATCCCTCCATCCTGCAACCAGCCTGCTCAGCCCTGCAGTGACAGGAGTGGTGGAATGCAGGGCCTGGTGCCTCTGAGCAGATGGAGTTTGGGATTGCAGCACAGCCCCAGCTCCTCAGGGCCCCGTGGCCGGGGCTGCTCTCCCAGCAGAGCCCCCCTGCTGCATTCTGCCCCTGGGCCACAGGCAGGGCGCTCGGCAGAGGCTGCCCAGGAACTGTTCCTTCCAAACCACATGGGAAGGGTCGTGGCTGAGCCTCTGCAGACACATCCAGGGCTCTCCCATGCTGGAGAAGAACTGTGCCCTTGTGCAGATCCCCACTCCATCCCATCCTCACTGGGAGCTACTCAGCCATCCCAGTTCTGTAGGCCTAGGGGCAGGGGGAGATCTCCACCCTGTGCTGCCAGGATGGAGAGCTCTGCTGGCATTTGACCCAAGGGTTGGTTGAAACAGCACCTGGATGTGCACAGAGCAGGGCAGGAGCTGGCTAGGAACTGTTACTGTGCGAGATCCCAGGCCAGCACACATGGCTGGAGAGACAGGGAATGTGTTTGGAAGGCAGTAGAATACAGACAAGCTCCTAGGCTGGCTGTGACTCACCCTGCTTGCAGAGGTTCCCCTTATGCCTCGGGCTGCTCGTGGCTTTGCCACGCTCCCACCAGTGACAGGGGACCTGTCCCCTGCTCTATGTCCTTCTCAGTGTGCTCAGAGCTGTTCTAGGATGTCATCCTGCAGAACAGAGCACATTTTCAAACTCAGAATTGCAAAGAAAGTCTGGAAAAGGTGAGTTTGGGTCACAGAGCAAGGAATGAAAAAATGACTGATTTTCATTTATGAACTCTACAGTCCTTGAGCAGATGCAGGATTGTTAAAGGCTGGGCTGGGCCTCCAGGTTTATGAACTAGTGAAATGCAGCACTGCAAGGTGCAAGTGCTGAGCTGAAACCCTCTCTGTCCCCAGGGAAGTCCTGCCTGGAAGGAGGATTTCATCTGTGGAAATCCTCTTCCTGTGTGTCCACAGCACGAGGACTGTAAGTGTGTCCCAGAGCAGAGGACCACGTAAGATGCTGCCATGGCTGAATCCCAAACCTTGTTGGTGTCAGTGAAAAGGCTACAGCCTTTTTAGGGTATCCCCCCACCCCCACCAAGTCGGATCCCAGTTAAACCAGTTTTCCCTCTTTACAAGTATGCTAGGAAAGGCTCTGTCAGCTGCGGGGCTCCGGACCCTGTCTGCACTCAGTCCAACATTAAACACTCTCCCTGGCAGTCACACCTGAGTGATCCTCTCCGAATACAGGAGTCTATTAGTGATGGATAAATAATCAATAGGACATCTCATTGCTACCAGTGGTAGGGCCATTAACACCCCAGCAGAGCCTGGCTGAGGCTGCTTACCCAAGCACACCCCAGGGCACATGGAGGGTAAATTGTCTGTGACTGTGGCTGCTCTGAACGTTCCTAATCCAAAATATCCTGTCACAAGAAAGGAGAATGCAGCTCACTGTGCCCCTGGCGTGGGGAACCTGCAAGTCTGTGCCCTTCTCCCTTTGCTCCTCCCCTTGGGGCTGCACGAAACAGCCAAAATCCCAGCTCAGAGCCAGCCAGGACAGGAATTAATTTCCTGAATGACTGAGTTATTATAACCACGTTATTGTCAAACCCTAGAGAACTGCCCCTGCTCAGGAAAACCTGAAGCACCCCCTGACACTCCACAGCTCTGCCTTTAAAACATCACTTTAAGTCCTTGAGCTCTGCAGGCTCCCAAGCCGACCGAGGTGCAAAGGCTCTGGAGGGGCATCAGGGGCCAATTTTCTTATAAAACCAGGGGGAGGTGGGGGAGGCCTCCTCCAGCTGAAGCTCCTGGGGCTTTTATCAGGCAAGATGTTTTGTGACTGATTCTGGGATTTAGAGCAGACCTTCACAGTTGGGCAGCTCCACACCTGGCCTGGAAGGTGACAGGTCCCTCCAGCAGCTCTGCAGCTCCTGCAGGGACTCATCCGGGGAGCTGGAAACCACCTGTGGACAGCACGTGGTCCTGGGAAGGTTCTAGCAAAGCCCAGAACTACAGAACAGCATTTTCTGAAATCTTCCTCTTTCTAAAAGGGCATTGAAGTCACCATTGCTTCTAGATTAACTGTGCAAGGGAAAGCTCCCAGTGAATATCAACCAGATCAGGGCTCTTTTCATGGCTGAGATGCTAATGAGACATGAGGTAGAGATGGGAAAGAGGGAGCTCAGACTCCCAGACAGGTTTGGGTTGGAAGGGACCTTAAGGGCCATCCAGTGCCACCCCTGCCATGGACAGGAACACCTTCCACTGTCCCAGGCTGCTCCAAGCCCCAGTGTCCAGCCTGGCCTTGGACACTGCCAGGGATCCAGGGGCAGCCACAGCTGCTCTGGGCACCCTGTGCCAGGGCCTGCCCACCTTCCTAGGGAACAATTCCTTCCCAATATCCCATCCATCCCTGCCCTCTGGCAGTGGGAAGCCATTCCCTGTGTCCTGTCCCTCCAGCCCTTGTCCCCAGTCCCTCTCCAGCTCTCCTGGAGCCCCTTGAGGCTCTGCAAGGGGCTCTGAGCTCTCCCTGGAGCCTTCTCCTCTCCAGGTGAGCACCCCTAGCTCTCCCAGCCTGGCTCCAGGGCAGAGGGGCTCCAGCCCTTGGAGCATCTCCGTGGCCTCCTCTGGACTGGCTCTGGCAGTTCCAGGTCCTTCCTGTGCTGGGCCCCAGATATAGACAGTCTTATTTATACTTTGAGGCCAAAATCTGGGCTGATTGGGAAGGTGCTAATCCTTCTGGGGCAGGAGTGTTGTGAATGCCAGGCAATCAGCTCTCCTGTGATTTCAGCCCTAGTGGAAACCCGTGTGCACACACTACCGCTGCTCCCCAGACAGCCTGGAGGAGGACGATGTCACCCCCATCATCCTGTGGAGAGCAGAGCTGAGTCTTCTTCCCTCACCAGAGTCTCTATATAGTCACCTGCTGGTTTTAGGTTCATGGTCTTTATACTGATTTTGGCCCATCCCTGCTTAGGGTGATGAAGGCAAAAAGTTCTGACTAGGGTTTTGATGTTGTCATATGTTTTCTCTGGTCAGAGGTGTTATTTTAATTCTTTATTTGCATGGTGGTTCCTTGTTCTAGGGGTTTTTGTTAGGTAATTCTTTTTCTGCTAAGTCTTATGGGAGTTTCATATTTGCTTATTAAATGATGTAATCTTCTTCTTTATGGCCTCGGGTAGTTCACCATTTTAGATGCGAGTGGGAGCAGTGGGGGCAATACCCAACGGTAAGGGGATTTACAAAACTATAGAATATTTAACAAGCAATTTATAACTAACATTGGAACTTTATATCAACTTCTTTAACAATCTATACAGGAGGAAGAAGTTTTTGTCTCAAGATCCTCTCACCTGTTGCATGCTCTTTCAGTTTCTGCCATACCTTTAACAGTTTAATTGCAGTGTTTAAAAATTCCACTAATTTCAGGCTGTCCTTACCAGTCACACAAACACTTCAATTGCCTGGGAAGGGTTTACATTCAGCCATGAGGTGCTTTGTACCAGAAGTCCATAACATGAGGTATCCTTTGCTTTGTTACTGTTTCCAAGGGCATGGAGTGACAGGACAAGGGGAACGGATCACTCAGACACAGAGTGTGTTTAGATGGGATATTAGGAAAAAATCCTTCCCTGGGAGGGTGGGCAGGCCCTGGCACAGGGTGCCCAGAGCAGCTGTGGCTGCCCCTGGATCCCTGGCAGTGTCCAAGGCCAGGCTGGACAGGGCTTGGAGCAGCCTGGGACAGTGGAAGGTGTCCCTGCCATGGCAGGGGTGGCACTGGATGGGCTTTAAGGTCCCTTCCCACCCAAACAATTCCATGAGTCCATGATTCCATGATTCCCCAGCTTCCCTGTGCCTCTTTGACCATCACAAATTCTCTTACCTTCCTGCCAGGTCTGTCCCTTTCTCCTTTCATCTCCTCAGCACTAGAAACGTGCTGTTGGCCAAGGTCTGGCCCAGAGCTGAAGGAGAGTGCTTCAGGGAAGGGAAATGTGCCTTCCTGGCGCTCAGAACATCCGTGATCCAGCCACAGCAGAACTTGTGCCATTCCAACCACGGGTGCAAGGGCATCTCTGCCCGGGGCACCGAGAGCAGCCAGTGCTGCCCACAGGAAGTGTGGCTCTGGATCCTGCTGGGATAACGGGTTCCCATCCCCCTGTGGGTGTGCAGGCAGGAGCAGCCTGGCAGGGAGCACTGGCAGGGCCACAGGGAGCCCTGAGCCCTGCTCCCACAGCTCCTGCTCCATCCTTCACCCTCTCGTTGGGAATTGGGCCCGTTTTGGGAACACACAAACCAGCTGCTCCAGGCCAACTCTGCTCTTTCCCAGCATTTCTCAGCTGCCAGGTGCTGCCCTGCAGCCACAGGTCCTGGCTGTGGAAATGTGGCCTTTAAACTCCAAACCAGGCTTTGCACCACAATTAATTACCTCAAACACAAAATCAATGGTGCCTTTATTTCGCTCTGCACAGCAGTGATGGATAAGGAGACTTTTAGTCTCCTCTGCATTAAATAAACTTTTCCCTACTGTGTCCCTGGCAAGGGACAAATCTGCATGTGCTCCTCCTGGTCACTCCAGAGCCTAGGAAGGAGCATGGCTTAGGGCAGATTGTGAGGAACTGTGTTGGAGCTCCCCAAATGACAAGGACTTCCAGTGGCCAAACTGTTCTGTCTGAGGTAAATAAATCCATCACATCTTCTTTCCCTATGGAGCTCAA
Organism: Irena cyanogastra; assembly: GCA_013397155.1. Classification (NCBI taxonomy): domain Eukaryota; kingdom Metazoa; phylum Chordata; class Aves; order Passeriformes; family Irenidae; genus Irena; species Irena cyanogastra. The sequence continues at coordinate 166,864 of VWZV01012696.1, read as the reverse complement.
ACACTCCATAAACCCAGAGAAGGGGGTTTCACATATTGTCCTTTAACTATGGATGTACTCAATTTTTATACTCATAAATTGATATGATATGATATGATATGATATGATATGATATGATATTATATTATATTATATTATATTATATTATATTATGGTTGTGCCACTGCCCTTGCACAGCTGAAGGCCAGGGCTGAGTTTTGTGGCTAAAGCTGGGATTCAAACAGCTTCTTATGTAGGAAGGAGGCTTTAAAGAAACTGTTTTCAAGGAATGCACGACTCTAATGACTAATTAATTGTTGTGTTAATTTTAAGACAAGTATTTTGAAAAATGTAGCACTGTTTGGGGCCATTTTGCTCTCTTGAATATAGATTAGAGCAGATCCTCCAGATTTGCCTCAGAGGTAAAACCCCATGAAAGTTGGTTCTTTGGCAACCTTTGCAGTCTCACTCTTTACGGTGAAAGCTGCTGCTCCTGGATTTTGTTCTACCCAAGGGTTCCTTTGAGTGATCACCCAGCTGAAGGTTATCACGAAGCTCTCTCCCCAGGGATGCTGCAGTGCAGGAGGTTGTGCAGCTCTGTGCCCACTCCCTGCCCACGCTAGGGTGGCCGCAGTCCTTCTGGAATGTGCACGGAGCTGCTGGCTGGGCTCTCTGGGAGCAGGGGATGCGGAGGGCAGCTCCCCCCGTGGGCACACGGCAGGAGCAGCCTCAGGCTGCACCTCCCTGCCAGGACCAAGGCTCCTGCAGAGCCCAGCAGAGCAGCAGGACACCCGGGACCGCACAGAAAGCGGCACCGAGAGCAGCCTGAGTGTCCCTGATTCCCACAGCTGCCTGGGCACAGACACAATTCCCAGGTGAGGTCACCCCAGAGCCCACACAGTGCCCGTGGTGCTGCTCCCCTCTCTCGGCTGCTACCGAACCGTGCCCCAGGGCAGGGCTGTGCTGCTGCTGGGCCAGGGCACCCTGCAGGGGCTGGAGCCCGAGCCCAGCCTGGGGAGCACCCGCAGCTCCCAGCTGGAACCAAATACAGGAATCAAACCTGCCCGGGTGCAGCCACTCACCCACGGGGCTGGGCTGTCACCTGGAAACCAGGACAAACCCCTGCTCCAGGACAAACCCCTGCTCCAGAATAAATTCCTTGCTCCAGGACAAAGCCCTGCTCCAGGATCAGAGATGAGGACCCTCCTGGGGTCCATGGTCCCTGTGGACTTCATTAAGGCACAATCACAGAATCCTCAAGGTTGGAAAAGACCTCCAAGATGATCAAATCCACCTGAACGGCCTCGTGCCCACTGGGCATGTTGTGGAATGTCACATCCAGTGCTCATCTGGACAACTCCAGGGACAGTGGCTCCACCCCTGCTCTGGGAGATGGGACAGCCAGGTAGCTGTCCCAGGAAGTTCAGGCATGAACGTTCCTCATGCTGAGGAGCATTAAAACCAGACAGTGGGCAGGGGAGCCATGCCCCCAGTGCTGAGCCTTCCCTGCTGTGCAACAGCCACGCAGAGAGCAGGAACACGGGCCTGGAAGGGACAACTCTCACAAGGGACAGGAGAGGGAGCGAGATTTGGCATCAGGGAGGTTTTGGCTCCAGCACTGCACATGAGGGGCTGAGAGAGCACCCGGGGCCAGGGCAGGCTGAGCATCAGCCCCCAGCGTGCAGAGCTGTCGCTGTGGAGCAATGAACGAGGAGAAAAGATGACCAATTCTTAGAATCAGAAGGCTTACTTTATTCTAACAAGGTGACTTAATTTATAGAGTCTTTCACTAACAGTTACGTGATTGGTTAAATGGAACAACGCCTCTCTACTAGCACTGGACGAGGCAGAGCATGTTTTGAGAACAGACACAAAGAGAAAGTAAACTTACAGTGACAAACAACATCTGCTATTTTGAGAACAAGAGATGCTTACAAAAATCTCTATCAATCCTTTTCTAAGAACATTAAATTCTTCACAGAGCTGTCCTGGGGAAGGAGAGCTGCTCTGCCTTGGGAAACCAGGGCTTACTGCTGAATTTCTCTAAGTCCCACTGAGAGTCAGCCCCACACAGAGCCCTGTACCAGCCAGGCTGGGGCTGCCAGGGGACACACTGGGGACAGACACACACTGAGCCCACACACCCCGTGAGGAGAGAGAGGAGGAGCACACCATGCTTTGTGCAAACGGGATTTTCAGGGAGTTTTGCTTGTGAACTGGGAATTTCCTACTCAGTTTGTTTAGAATGAGGTTTTTCAAGAATTTCCAGTGAGAGTAAAGCAAACTGAGTTTCCTCAGGGTCATCCAAAGTTACTGGTTTCCCTGGCACCCCCAATACCCCCCAGGAACCGTGGGGTGCCCCTAACAATCGTAGCATGTCCAGGAATTCTTTAATTGTGGAATCATAGAACCATGGAATGCTTTGGGTTGGCAGGGACATCACAGCTTGTCTAGTGCCACCCCTGCCATGGCAGGGACACCTTCCATTGTCCCAGGCTGCCCCAAGCCCCACTGTCCAGCCTGGCCTTGGACACTGCCAGGGATCCAGGGGCAGCCACAGCTGCTCTGGGCACCCTGTGCCAGGGCCTGCCCACCCTCCCAGGGAACAATTCCTTCCCAATATCCCATCCATCCCTGCCCTCTGGCAGTGGGAAGCCATTCCCTCTGTCCTGTCCCTCCATCCCTTGTCCCCAGTCCCTCCCCAGCTCTCCTGGAGCCCCTTTAGGCCCTGGAAGGGGCTTTCTGAGCTCTCCCTGGAGCCTTCTCCTCTCCAGGTGAGCACCCCCAGCTCTCCCAGTCTGGCTCCAGAGCAGAGGGGCTCCAGCCCTTGCAGCATCTCCGTGGCCTCCTCTGGACTGGCTCCAGCAGCTCCAGGTCCTTCCTGTGCTGGGCCCAGGGCTGGGGCAGCTCTGCAGGTGGGCTCTCACCTGAGCAGGGCAGAGGGACAGAATCCCCCCTGCCCTGCTGCCCAGAGGGATCAGCCCAGCACAGGGGGGTTTCAGAGCCAGGGCAGGTCCAACTCTCCCCCACCAGCACCCCAAATCCTTCTCCCAGGGCTGCTCCACCTCTTCATCCCTTGGCCCCATTTTCAGAGCAGCTGAAGTGGGTTTTTTATGGAACTCTCAGAAGGCACACACAGACATTGCCAGCCTGAGATGGTTGATATGGGAAACATCAGCTCAATCCATCACCGAGTGACAAAAGCCACTGCAAACAGGAGAACCTCAGAGCATCAGCTGTGCCAGATCCATCTGTGACACAGCTACAGATCCGTTACTTATTTTGGCTGAGGACAACTTTTTCCCCTCAGAAAATGGAACTATCAATGTAAACAGTTTGCAAAGCTGTCAAACTGCTCCAGTCAAAAGATGAAGTTTTTAAAATGCCCCCAAGATTCAAAATTTTGCAGTTTTTATGTACAGCAGGTTTTGGTGTTTTTTTTTTTCCTTCACTTCCATCCTTTCATTTTTAAGTGCTTAGAAAAAACTGTTACAAAGATGCCCTGACACCACACACATTAAACAGTCCCTGGCATGTTCTGGTGAAATCCTCTGCTCAGCCCAAAATTATGGCTTGATTGGTCGAAGAAATGCAAAACCTGAGTTGTTTGCCCAGCTCAGGGTAAGAATGAACTGTGAATGGATCCTTGCTCTGGCTTTTGTTGTGAGCGTTTGGGCACTGGGGACTCTCAACACAAGGAAAGGAAGGCAATTTGAGGTCAGCTGCAACACTCACGAAACAGGAAAAATAGAAATATCTGTGGTTTTTGCAAAGGAGCCCTGACAGCCCCCGGGTTCTGACACTGACTGGAGCAGTGGGGATGGTGGCAGTTAATCTGCAAATGTCTAATGAGGCCCTTGTCCCTCCCCTGCCAGCCCAGCCATGACGAGGCCACTGTCAGTGGCATTTCCAAGTCCAGCCCACGCTCAGCCTGGAGCCTCTTTCCCTTCACATTTGCCAGAGGCTGTCTTTAGCACTCCAAAATACTACGGAGCAATCAGAGCTACTTCCTGAATTTTATTTCCCAAAATCACAGCATTTTGATTGACTAAGCAGCAATTACCATCAGAGTTGTTTTTATTTTATATCATGCCAGTAGAAACATTGAAGTCAATATCCATCAGATTTGTGAAAAATGAGCAAAACCTGGCCCTTTCCAAGCATAATTAAGACTTGGGGAATGGTTCTGCTTTCATCTATAGGTCAGTACCAATATTAGCAATTTGGCTCAATCTTTTATTCTCATTTCCAAAAAAAATCCTTTTTAGTTACATCCACCAGAAAGAATCTTCCAGTGACATAAGCACAACCTCAGGAATGCCAGGACTTGAGGGACTGGAAGCAAAACTGATGAAGTCTAAATAAATTTGCAGAAAGCTTGATGCAGCTTGGTTGTGTTGTCCTCAAGGGTCAGCATTTCTCACCTGGCATCCTGAAACTCATGAAAGCGACTGCAAATTCCACATCATCACCATCATCATCATCATCACCATGGAATGGTTTGGGTTGGGAGGGACCTTAAAGCCCATCCAGTGCCACCCCTGCCATGGCAGGGACACCTTCCACTGTCCCAGGCTGCTCCAAGCCCCAATGTCCAATCTGGCCTTGGGCACTGCCAGGGATCCAGGGGCAGCCACAGCTGCTCTGGGCACCCTGTGCCAGGGCCTGCCCACCCTCCCAGGGAACAATTCCTTCCTAATATCCCGTCTGTCCCTGCCCTCTGCCACTGCCCCACATCTGCCCTGGAGCCAGATTTCCCTCTCATCCTCAGGAAGGTGCTGGAGATGCCCTGGGCCAGTGAAAGCTGCTGGGCAGTGCCCAGGTGAGCAGCTCCAGACACAGCTGCAGAGAGCCCGGGGTGGATCTGGGCAGACACAGCTGCAGGAGCAGCTCCAAAGCTTTGTGTGACACCCACAGCCCACAAGAGCCCCAATTTCTAGGCTCTGAAGCTCCTTGCAAAACAGAGCTGGGGGACTCTGCAGGATCCTTTAGGGGTTTTAGGGCCTGCTCTTCCCACCTCAGAGCTCCGAGGGCAGGGCTGGGGAACGGGGACAGCAGGGAAATGGTTAAAAGTGCCCACGTGTTGAAGTGCTTTACTCCAGCACAGCTCCCATTTGCCCTGATTAGGAGTCCTGGCCCTGGTAATTGTCAGTTACATGCATGACTCCTGCCCACAGACAACTTTCAATTCATGGGCGAGTGGAGCTTGCTCAGCTTTGTTCATCACAAATAAAGATTTCCCATATTTGAAAGAGGAAGCTCAGATCAGGCTCTCATGCCCAAAACAGGAATATTCAGCCACAGAGCGCTTCCCCCTGTTTTTTTCTGGTGGTAATTAATTTCCCAGTCTGGGCTGCATTGGGTTACATGTCAGGATTATTTTATAGATTCCTTATAGAAAGACCTGGGTTTATGTGATCACGTGACCACATGCAAGGGACAGTTGGATTACACAACTAAGGCCGTTCCTTGGTTAATTTTTACTCTCCTGGTGCAAAAATGAGCAAAGGATAGGAACAGAAAGTCTGGTTTTGCATAAGCCCCTTTGCTGAGAGAGAAAAGACTTCAAATGCCACACCACTGCTCTGACAGCAGACAAAAGCCACAGGATGGGCAGGATGGGACTGCCAGGGGCAGAGCACATGGGAAGCAGGCTGGGCACACTCTGCACAGCCACTGCACATCCCTCTCCACAGGGTAACAGTGTGTGTGCCTGTGGGCTGGGGAGCCAAGCTGCTCCTAATGATCCTGGGACTGCTGCTGATGGATCCGAGTGAAAGCCAGGCCCGGGAACCTCGCTGGTATCCTGCAGGAATGGAGATCATCCCAGATGGCAGAGACAGGCAGATGGAAGCAGAAAATCGGTTGTGAATAATCTGCAAACAGAAGCTCCTCGACAGCTGCTGCTCTGAGTCAGGGCATCAACAGTGTGCAGCTCCTGAGTGCACAGAGGAGGGAATGGTGCTCCAGGGCTGGAGCCCCTCTGCCCTGGAGCCAGCCTGGGAGAGCTGGGGGTGCTCACCTGGAGAGGAGAAGGCTCCAGGGAGAGCTCAGAGCCCCTGCCAGGGCCTCAAGGGGCTCCAGGAGAGCTGGGGAGGGACTGGGGACAAGGGATGGAGGGACAGGACAGAGGGAATGGCTTCCCACTGCCAGAGGGCAGGGATAGATGGGATACTGGGAAGGAATTGTTCCCTGGGAGGGTGGGCAGGTCCTGGCACAGGGTGCCCAGAGAAGCTGTGGCTGCCCCTGGATTCCTGGAAGTGCCCAAGGCCAGGCTGGACATTGGGGCTTGGAGCAGCCTGGGACAGTGGAAGGTGTCCCTGCCCATGGCAGGGGTGGCACTGGATGGGCTTTAAGGTCCCTGCCAACCCAAAACATTCCATAAATGATATGAAAAATGAGGGCAGAGATGCTATAGCCCAGGATCAGCTGTGTGCTGGAGAAGGATTTGCCCAGAGGGAGCTCTTTGGGTGAAGGCCTTGAGCTGCTCCCACCCAAGGGCTGTTCCCACTGCCGGGAGACATTTGGTCATTGGGCAGAATGAAGCCACACATAGGAAATAATCTTGGTCTCTGGTTTGCTGCAGGCTGTGGCCAGACCCAGAGTGCAATTCTCTTTGGGAATGCAGCCCCTGCTCCCCGGGGAGCTGCTGCTGCCTGACTGGAGCCAATTAGGGGCTCATTAGCAGCCAGAGCAGGGACAGAGCTGCTCAGGGCAGGGCACGCTCACACTGCAGAGGAGACCAACCTCTCCCACACCCAACCTCGGGCACAGCAGCAGCTCAGGGGCCAGCTGGGGGCCAGCCTGGGCCAGGGAGCAAGGAGAGGCTCAGAAAGCACAGGATGCCTGTCCCTGCCCTGCTGTGCTTGCACGGCTGTGATGGCACTCACCGTGGCTCAGGTCATTATCCCACATCCCCTTTATGGGAAGCACTGCTAAGGACGGGTGGATCTGGAGTCTGAGGCACCTCCTTCTTCCAAGTCTCTCCAGGAAAGCACAGCCCAGCAGCAGCCCAGCACCTCTCAGGGATGGCAGTCACAGACACTGTGCTGTGCCAAACCCCTGTGCCTGGGGGAAGGATGTGACAGGAGGAGTTGTAATTCTTTGGAATAAAGGCCGTGTTTAGAGCTTCTGCAACACCCTGTGCACAGTCTGGGCTCCTCCTTGTACCCCGTGCCCTTCATGTCACCCTTCCCATGGCCACAGCAGCTCCTGCAGTTCAGGAATTCTGTCTCCCAGAATTCCCACAGCCCTCCCAGCCCATGGTGCAGCAACCCCCTTCCCAGGGTCACCACAGGCTTCCCAACACCATCTGGGAAAGTCCTCACATCCAGAAATGATCCTTCTCCAGCTGTGGAGGAGCAGTCTCAGACATCACTGTATAAATAACTGTTTGTGGTTAGAAAAAAAATCCCAAAACCTAACCATTTACTCCCTAAGGGAAAAAAGAAAGGGCTGTGCATTTACCCACCAGGGTATTCTCTTTTCCCATGGAAACTGCTCACTTTTCATCTTAAAAACAAAATCTAGGAACTGTATATCAAAATTTGTAATTCAGAAACAGAGCTGAAGCACTGCACAAGAGCCTTCCTGGGCTGCCTTCAGCCCTCCCTCTCCTTTGGGCTTTTTTGGGAGTCACATTGGAGCAGGTTTACATCTCTCACCACTCCCAGAGGCCACAGTGACACTGGCTGCCCCTACACGGTCTGGAGAAGAGGTCCAGTGACTCCTGGAAGCTGCAGATCAGTCAACAAATCTTACCCACAGAGAATAGCCTGGAGTGGTGAGTGACAATTCCCATTAGACACAGCAGCAGTCTGTTGTAATAAAAACCCAATTTCCCACTCAGATATTTAAATTTTGCAAGGAAATTCTTATGCTTCGGTTCCTTACCAGAGTCTGGGAATTTTCTACAGTCCTGCTGTAATTTCCTGCTTCCTCTACCAGTTCTGCCTGGGCTGTGCAGCCTGTCCATGCAGGGGTGACAAGAGCTGGGTGTCCCTGGGAGCACCCTGGAGCTGGGGAGGGGTCAGCAGAGCCTGTGGGGCTGGGTTTGTCTCCTGGTGGCCTGAGGGCTGCTCCAGACATGGGCACAAGAGGCCTGTTAAGAGCAGCTCCCTAAATACCCATTTTCGAGTGGAACATCCTCTTCTCCTCCCGGCCCTCCATGGGTGGCATCCAGGAGGGAGACGGGCAAATTGTCCTGCCAGGATGTCACCTCTTGTGCCAAGGGGACAATTGACCACGTGAAAAAGCCTCCTGGCAGTGTCCCAGGGCAGGGACACTGTGCCAGGCCTGTGTCACAGTGTGGGCCCCAAGTCCTGCAGTTCAGCCCAGGATGGGGTAACCTGCACCCCACAGGCTTTAGGGGCTGCTGCCTCTGCAAAGCTCTGCCCCAGGGCAGTCCCCAAGTCCCTGACACTGCCACCTGTAGTGCATGCTACAAACCATTCCAGGTTTTCCTCAGTGGAGGAGAAGGAGCTCCCTGACATCTGTTCCAGGAGCCGTGGGAAGCCAATTATCCTTGAAGGCAAACTGTCCGCAGATAATTGGAAATATAGACTTTTAACTGATGGAGTGTTGACTAAACTGCAGCTCCCGCTTGCTGGTGTCATGTTGAATCTCAGAAGCTTCTTGTAATGTTTAGCAGGTGCATTATCCTGTCACATCCAGACAGGTTCCAAGGCTCTGCTGCTAACTGCAAAGCAGGGTTGGAGTATCCCTCCCACAGCTGCCCCTGTGTGAGTGTGACTGCAGGAGTTCTCCTCCCCTCCTGGCCAGGCTGAGCAGACACAGCCAGGGCTGCAGGCTGGCATGCAGTGCAGCACTCTGTGGTTCTACTGCTGGCAGCAGAGCAGGAGGCAGCTCTGAGAGCAATGGAAGGTGGGAAATGGGAGGATGGAGAGCAGCCCATGCCACAGCCCCTAGCCAGAGCCTGTGCTCTGTCACTTAACCAGGCCTGTAGAGTTGATAGGGCTCTGTCACCTCCCTCCTGGATGTCTTTGCTCTGCTGGAGTGTTCCAGGTCCCAAGGGACACCAAGCTCCTGTGGGAAGGCAAGGAGAGGCTTTGCTGAGTGTGCAGGGGGAATCCTTCCTTGGGGAAGGGCCATTGCATCCCTGAGGGAATGGCTGGAGCTGGGCAGGGCAGCTCAGGCTGGAGATCAGGAAAGGTTCTTCCCCCAGAGGGTGCTGGCACTGCCCAGGCTCCCCAGGGAATGGGCACGGCCCCGAGGCTGCCAGAGCTCCAGGAGCCTTTGGACAGCGCTGCCAGGGATGGACAGGGTGGGATTGTTGGGGGCTCTGGGCAGGGCCAGGGGTGGGACTGGATGGTCCCTGCGGGTCCCTTACAGCTCAGAATATTCCATCATTCTGTGAAGTTGTGGCATTCCAGTCACTGAAGCACATACCAGATCAGTGGAGAGTTTGGGATGGAACAGCCTCTTACAGCAGAAAGAAAAACTCTGTCCCACTCCACAGGCACAGGGATCCCCCCACCCAGGCTGCACAGGGGGAAAGTTTGGCCCCAGCAGCTGCTGCAGACTCAGCTCTGACTCTTGCAGTAAATAAAACAGGCACAGTTTTCATGATGCAGGAACAGAGAGCCCCAAACCCCGCCCAGCAAAGCCACCAGGTCACTGCCTGGCCCCAGCCACGGCCACACTCACGTTTTGCTTCACCACAAGGACAGGGACAGCTGGGAGAGAACATCAGCCAAAGGGAAGATGCTCTTGAGACCCAACCTGCAGAGCTGTGTCCAGGCCTGGAATCCTCAGCACAAGAAACACATGGAGCTGCTGGAGCCAGTGCAGAGGAGGCCATGGAGATGCTCCAAGGGCTGGAGCCCCTCTGCTCTGGAGCCAGACTGGGAGAGCTGGGGGTGCTCACCTGGAGAGGAGAAGGCTCCAGGGAAAGCTCAGAGCCCCTTGCAGGGCCCAAAGGCATTTACGAAAAAGAGAGAGAGCAGCATTTTACTCAGATAGAGAGTGACAGGACAACATCTTTAGCCTCTTTAAAATAAAAGAGGAGAGAAATTGTTCCCTGGGAGGGTGGGCAGGCCCTGGCACAGGGTGCCCAGAGAAGCTGTGGCTGCCCCTGGATCCCTGGAAGTGTCCAAGGCCAGGCTGGACATTGGGGCTTGGAGCAGCCTGGGACAGTGGAAGATGTCCCTGCCCATGGCAGGGGTGGGACTGGATGGGCTTTATGGTTCCTCCCAACCAAAACCATTCCATGATTTCATGAAGACCTGTTTTTCCTAGTACAATGCTCTACTCCTGTGTCTGTGTCCCAAACCCTACAGGTCTCCCAAGCTCAGGCACTGGCATTGTGCAGTTTTACCCGACAGAAAAAAAGCTCTGCAAAAATATCAGTGTCAAAATTTCAACATCTGCACCAGAGATGGAAGTGTGGTATTGCTGAAGGACAGTCCCTGAGACAAACTATCCACAAGGAATGCCCCCAGGACAGCAGGATATCATGCAGGGATACCTGGGGGTTCCCATTACTCTTAAATACTCTCAACCTTTGAGCACCTTGCTTCAATCAGGTGATCAGTTCTTATTAAGAAAAAGTACATATTGTTTGCCAAGACATACCCTTGCATCCCAGCACCTTCCTAGAGGAAATGGGAACTCCAAAGTTTGAATCCTCTGAGGGAGGAGTAGAATGTGCAGGTGGAGCTGTCCGGGCTGCAGGGGCGGCTGCTTTTCCCGCAGAGCCGGGGGGAAGGGCTGCACTGAGGTCACAGAATCGACAGCCCCAGCTCTGCTGTTCCCCTGGCAGCACAGCCCATTTGTGTTGTAATTAATGCCTTGGCTGGGGGAAAATAAATGCTCCAGCTCTATTATGAAACAGAAGTAAATTTTTAATTACTAGTGGCAGTTTCCCGTGGAAGCAGCTCTGCATCGTCCCAGCAGCCCCCCAAGGAGGAGGCAGGAGCAGCTCAGGGCGCCCCTTCATGAAGGCCCCTGGCTCCCAGGTCCCTGCAGGGCTCTCTGGGGTACCCTGGCTCCCAGGTCCCTGCAGGGGCTCTCTGGTGGGTACCAGGCTCTGCAGCATCCTGGAGATGTGCAGGGGTCCCCTCATGTGTCAAAGGTTCCCCGAGGGCAGCTGGAAGCTGAAGGTGGGAGGCAGCTGTGACACACAGGGATGTCCCCCTGTATCCTGGCTCAGCAGAGTCTGCCCAAACTGCCCTGGAGCAGCATCCTAGAGAAGCCCCACCAAGCTGTGAACTTCCAGCACCACAAACCAACCCCAGCAGGAACAAATGCCCTCTGGATGAGCGTGGGCTCCCTCCTGGATCTGCAGACAGCCTGGCACAGCTGCAGTGGCACAGGTGTGCCAAAACCCTCCCTCTGGGAGCGAGTGATGGTCATTTCCTGGGGACAAACTCATATTTCAAGTCAACAGCTGGGCCTACACCCAGGAGGAGAGAAGGACAATGAGCACAGCAGCTCCATTTCCAAGGGGCCATCTCAGAGAAGCACAAGGAGGCGAAGCTTTTCCAAAGTATTTGCAATGCTCTGCTCATGCTGGGGAGGTTGTTTTGGCAAGGGAAGTGAGACTGCAGATCCAGTGACCTCCACAGCCAGCACTCGGCTCAGCTGTGCGGGCACTCACAGCAAACGCAGGGCAGAGCCTGGCACCACGGGGTCCCAGGGTGTCTGTGACCCAGGCCAGAGCCAGATGCACCAAAGGACGGGCACAGAGTGGCACCACACCAGGGCTCACATTTAAACCTTTAATCAGAGACCCAAAGACAGCCCTCATCACTGTGAGCTGCCTCACAGGGGGACTCAGCCAGGAGGGGACATCAAGAGTCCTCACTCCATCTCCAGACTCAAATCTTGTATCAGACCAGGCTGCTCAGGTCTTTGTCCAGCTGGGGCCTGACATCCTCCAAGGAGGAGATCCCATGATCTGCTTGGGGCTATATTCCAATGTTTCACTCTCTTGACATCTATTTCTTTTCTTATATTCTGCCAAAATGTCCTTTACTTCAGTCTTTAACCACAGTCTCTTATTTTCCCACCAAATTTCTCAGTAAAGATTCTGTTTCCATCTTCTCAAAACCTCCTTATAAGTACTGGCAGATTGGTACTGAGGTTCACTCTTCCCTTCCCCAGGCTAAATAAGCCAATTCCCTCAGCCTCTCCTGGGCTGTCACATGAGCACCAGCCTCATGACCAACATCTTTATTTTCCTGGAAGACACCCCTCACCTGAATCCTCTTTTCTCCCAGGAACCCAAAGGGATCAGATTTCCCGAGAGATCCCTGTCTCAGCCCTCCTGCACTACTGGAGTTGTTCTCTTTGAACCTTTCCTCTAATCCCAAAGGCCTGAGACACGTCAGTGGAGGAGACAAAAAGAGAACAGGGAGTCCTTCCACCTTCTCTGTCCCCATTGAGTCACCCTCTTCTCAATCAGCAGCAAACCCAGCCGCCTTATTACCTCCTTTTGCTGCTGTCACACTGGTGGAAGCTCCTCTTATTGTCCTTGACATCATCTTCCAGCTGAGCTTTGCCCTTCCCAACACCATCCCTGGCTGAGTGTTAGTGACTCTCCATCCTCTGCCCCACCTGGGCTCCCTTCAGCACTGGAGTTCAGCTATGAGTTCCCAGTGCAGCCAAGTTCTCTCTCACCCTTGGTGATGGCTCATTCCATGTCTCTGGCTGCCCAAACCCCACCTCAGGTGTGGCTGATCAGCTTTTATGTGGCCATTGCTCCTCCACTGGCCAGCAAACACCCAGGTCCTGCTGGCTCTTGGCAAGCCCTGCTCAGCACCAGTACCTGCTGTGGGCTCAGTGGAACTTTGCAAGATGCCCTATTATTTAAGGAAAAAAAAGTATCAATTTATAGCCTTTATTCCACACAGCTATTACCCTAGGTGGGAAGGCACCTGCTGTCCCCTCCAGTCTCCCCAGCATCCATAGCCAGTCTGGGCTTTGGACATCACTGCTTCCATACCATTTCTCCAGTCCATGCCATTCTGCCATGCCCCCTCCTAAAATGCCACCAAACTCAGGGAGATGCCAAAGGCCAGCTGGCATTTCAGGTCCCTTGCCCACACTGTTCCCCTGCTCTCCCTGCCCTGCCAGCAGAGCATTCCCACCTCAGTGCCCCACGCTCCCTGCATTTCCAGCTTCCCTCCCTGAGCAGGAGCATGGTCCTCTGCTGTAGGGAGCAGCTTTTTCTTGGCTTCCAAATATCCCCTTTCCAACCTTTTCGGCCTTTTAGAACCCTGCCTCCCAACTCAGTCCTGCCGCCAGTCTCAGGTTCTGCACTCGCAGCTCCAGGGCTCTGTAGATCCAGGCGGGAGCTCCTATCCCACGGGATTCCATCTGCTGGGGAGGAGCTGGGCTCACCCCACCCCATGAGGGTCACTGGGGCAGCAGAGAGGGACCAGGACTCCAAAGGAAGTGCAAGCACCAGCAGCAGCTGTTCTCTCCTCAGCTTTCATTTCCTGTTTCTCTCAGCATCCCTAAGAATGTTTCATGTCTCTTTATTGCACAGTGAAAACACAAAATGGGTTTGCAAAGCATATCCTGGGTAAACAGGACAGCTCTGCCAGGGGTCGTGCTCAGAGACAAACACAGCCACACCTCTCTGGAAGGGTCCAAGGCAGAGCTGCTCCAGGGCACAGCTCACCCCAAGCACTGCATCTCCAGCTGCAGTGATCCCGGTGCATGGAGGAGATGAGGAGAAACACCCTTCCCTAAAGAGATCAGGAACATTCATCCTGGCAGCTGCAGGTGGCCAGCTGAACCCAGGAGCCTGGGGTTATTAAAGACACATTTTCCCAAAATAGGGCTGAGAAAAGCCCCGAGCATGGCTCAGGTACCCACCTGGGGTCAGGTACCTTTAATTCTCTCTCTCTGTGGATGAGCAGCTCAGCCCCAAGCCCTAAACCAGCCCTTTCTATTTCCGTGCCTCCCTCCCTCAGCTGATCCTGACACGGGCCCAAGGAAGTCCTGAGTTTAACACACAGACTGAGCAGCTTAGGCTCAGCTCTGCACATCTGCTCTGGGAGGGGCTGGGCAGCTCTGGAGTCTGTCCCTGCCAGTTTGAACCTCTTCCAAGGTGTTTGGAGGATACAAATAAATTCTTAACACATTTTGTTTTATAATACTGGAACTGTCCATATTATAACAATAGAATTTGTTTTTAATCCTACCAGGAGCGTTTTGAGGTCCTTTGCCACTTGCTAAGTCCTTGTCATTTTCCAAGACAGAGTTTATCCATGGAATGGAAACTTTCCTCAACAGTTTTAATTTAAAACTTCATAATTATTTGAAGAGCCTGTTAGTTAGGGGTTTTTTTCATAAAATGATGAAAACAATCTCCTTTCCTCTCACCCTACTAATCAGAAACTGTAAATAAGTGATCTTTAACAGCAATATAATTTCTTCCCCTGCAGAACAAGGCTGATTAATGCCACTCTGTGGGGGATTGGCATCGTGTGAATATCCCATTATTAAGGTAATTTCAGTCAAAGCAGTGACAAACACAGACACTGAGACTCCTGTCAAGGGATGTAGATTTTTTTGGACTTTATTGACGTGGAGCCGTGACCAGACCTAGAGCATGATGGCATCACCTGGGCCTTTGGGACTGGGGAGGAGGAAGGAAAGAGCAATGAGGAAAACAGAGATGAGGATACCCAGCAAGGAAGGATCAGGTGTGGAGAACTGACCTCGCTTCCCATTCTGGCACCTGAAGCTCAGGGGTCTGTGCCTGCCTCTTCCCTTGGGAGGACAAGCTGGAGAGAGGGTTGTTACTGCATGAACTCCACAGGCTCAGGAGCATTTGGACACCACTCCCAGGGATGCCCAGGGTGGGATTGTTGGGGTGCAGGGCCAGGAGCTGAGCTGAGCTGGAGGATCCTGGTGGATTCCTTCCAGGATATTCTGTGACAAAAATCTGTGGCTCCCCCAAAACACACCAGAACATCAGTGGTCTCTTTTAGCTTTAGTGAACTTTATTTCAAGCCAATTTGAGGCACACAAAGCACAGAGGAAGGAGTGAGTGTCCAGCTCCCCATGGCCTCCAGCAGAGCCTCTGCAGCTTTAATGGATGTTCTAAAACAGGACAGAGCCCCCAACACCACTCTCAGCCCAGAAATTAATTGCTTGGCTGTTGGCTGTCTATATGTTGTTATAGGAATGTTTTTACACTTGAAGCTCCCTGAAGGCCTCTATAAGTATTCTGCTCATAAATACAATTATAGCAGAGCTCTTGCTAGAAACAGCCATCTATTATGGGATATTGCAGTCTCATCACCATACCAAAGACACTGCAAAAATCCAATAGATCAAAAGCAAAGAGTTATCACCTGAGCACTCGCCCTGGTGGGAAGTTCAGCACTGGAATACTGAAGATGCTGGCATTTCCTCAAGGCTGTCCCGCAGGATTTTGCAGGTGGAGCCTCCTTTTCTGGGCCTCTCTGTGCACAGGCAGGAAAGCTGAGCACTTGATTTCTTGTACCCTGGCTGGATGTGTCCTCATCAGGAGGAGAAAAATTGCCTCCTGGAGGATTAGGTGATGAGGTGGAACTCTCACTGTTCATAAACATTGGCAAAGGGAGGCACAGATCAGCTCTTCTGGAGGCCTCATCCCCTCTGGAGGCTTCCTTACTATTCCAAAGGATAAAACAGACTGATCCTATATTAACCCATGAGGACAAAATGCATTGAGGTGCTCAATGTCACCCTCTCACTGTCACCCTCTTTTGCTGGAAGGGCCCTTCAGGCTGCTCTGGAGCCAGAAGGAGTCCGCTGGGTTCTGCAGAGCACAGCTTGGAAATCAGGGGCTATAAATGAAGGGATGTCCTCAGGCAGCAAAATGAAGCCACCACCAGCAGCCAGGCAGGGGCAAAACCAGGCACAGAAGAGACTTTGGGAAAGTCCCTGGCCCACTGGGATGTGGCCAGAGACCTGAGTGCCTCTGTCAAAGCATTTTCCTGTGAGGATCTTTGTCCCAGCTCTGCCCTGGAGGGGCAGCTCTGTTTGGAGCTGTCTGGGTGTGATGTTCTGTGCCAGGCCCAGGGACAGCACCAAGCACCCAGACCAGATAGGTACAACTAATACAGAGCATGGAATCAGGGACTGGTTTGGGTGGGAAGGGATCCTAAAGCCCATCCAGTCCCACCCCTGCCATGGGCAGGGACACCTTCCACTGTCCCAGGCTGCTCCAAGCCCCAGTGTCCAACCTGGCCTTGGGCACTGCCAGGGATCCAGGGGCAGCCACAGCTGCTCTGGGCACCCTGTGCCAGGGCCTGCCCACCCTCCCAGGGAAGAAATTCCTCCGAAAATCCCACCCAACCCTGCCCTCTGTAAGTTTAAAACCATTGTCCCTTGTCCTGTCACTGTATGCCTCTATGAAAAGTCCCTCTACCTCCTTTCTATAAGCCCCTAAAGGTACTGGAAGCTGTAGTGAGATCTCCCTGAGACCTCCCTGATGTCTGCTCCTTATTTCACCTCTGTTCCATGAAAGTGTTCTGTTTTCCTCAAAATTTAACTGTTCAAGAGCAGCCAAATCTCAGCCAGGACAGGATCTCCTCTGTGAGCAGGATGCAAGCTTTGCAGGTCGATTCTCACTGACCCAAGCTCAGGCAGCCCATGGTTTAACGTCTGTGCTGGCACCTCCAGGCCTGCACCAGAGACACCAGAGGACAAGCCCTGATCCCCAGGGTGTCTGTCCAGCCTCAAGTCCACTCATTGTCCCCTGAGCTGCCTTGCTTCTAGGATAGGCTGTAGTTAAAGAGATTAAAGCAAACAAGGCTGCCTTGCTGTTTGCCACAGCTCATTAGACAACTATTAGGAAGCAGCTCATTAGAATGTAGAAAATGCTGCATTGCTGTTTTCTTGGAGGTTTGTTCACACAGAGCAAAACAAGAACTTAGAGGACAATGAACAGCATAGGAGCCATGTGACTCCCAGAGAAGTTCCTTGCCATCATTCACTAGTCTCAAACTGGAAACTTTTCCAGCCCTGCTCTAAAGAGCCCTGGATGGAAAACCATCCAGGAAGAAAAGGTTTGCACACCTCATGTTCTCATCTCTGCTTGGGAGCCTTGGGCTCTGCAGGTGCTCTGGGAGGATCTGTCCTGTGATGGGTACAAGGTGCATGGGCCTGCCTGCTGAGGGGAGCTGGATTTACCTCCTGCCCTGCACTCTGCAGGTGGCTCAGGCAGGGATGGTCCTGCAGCTGCTGCACAATGCACGTGTCTTTGTCACCTTTGGTCCCCACAGCACTGCAGCAAGGCTGGGACACATCTCTGCCCAAGAATGCTGTTTGTGTCCATTTTCCTCTGTTCCCACGTCACGCTGGGCATGGGAGGCAGCTGGAGCCTCTTGCAAAGAAAACAGGAATCAAACTGCCATGGGTGAGATTTCCTTCTCCCGGAAAAGATAACGTTGAGATTGGACACAGGAAAAGTCTGAGGTTTTGTCAGGCCAGGGGTTGCAGGGGTGGGTGGGTAGGAATCACACAGGTGCCTGATGATTCTCCTGGCCTGGCCACGTGTGGTGGGAGAGGAATGGACCTCATCCAGCATTCCAGGGACGTGCTCCCAGCTGGCCCCTGCTGCACAGGCTGGGGATGTCCTTCTGACACAGGGACTTGGAGAGGGAATTGGTCACAAGAGCCCAAACCATCTCAGTTCCCTGAGCTGGCACCAGCACCCTCCAGCTGACCCAGCTGTGCCCAGGGCTTACAGAGTGCCCATGAACCCCTCCAATATTCTCCTGGAGGAGAGGAGTCTGCCAGACAGGGAAACCCTGGTGCTGCAGAATCACAGAATGCCCTGAGCTGGAAGAGACCCACAGGGATCATCCAGTCCCACCCCTGTCCCTGCCCAGACCCCCCAACAATCCCACCCTGTCCATCCCTAGCAGCGCTGTCCAGAGGCTCCTGGAGCTCTGGCAGCCTCGGGGCCGTGCCCATTCCCTGGGGAGCCTGGGCAGTGCCAGCACCCTCTGGGGGAAGAACCTTTCCTGATCTCCAGCCTGAGCCTGCCCTGGCCCAGCTCCAGTCATTCCCTGGGTGCTGTCCCTGCTCACAGAGCAGAGATTGGAGCTGCCCCTCAGGAGGAGCTGCAGCCCCTGGTGAGGTCTCCTCTCTCTCTGGACACATCTGGATGTGCATCTGGATTGCCAGTCCCTGGGAACAGTCATCACAGCCAGCTCTGGTCACCTAAACCAATCCAGACTGCACACTCAGAGCAGGATTCATCTCCTGGAAGGGGCAGCCTGCAGCTGGAAACCCCCAAACCCCATGGAGGACAGCGGGTTCCCCCCTCAGCCACCCCTGTCACACCAGAGAGAGTCACAGCTGGCAGGGAGGTCCTGCTCCTCTCCAGGAAAACCTGAAGGCTGAGGGCACCTGATGGTTCCCACTCTTCCCCAGACAGCAGAGGTTGCTCCCTCTTTTCATGGCTTCTTCTTGTGGTTTGTGACGTCCTCAGAAGCACTTAATTGATTTATAACCCAATAATCCCCGCTCTCGTTAAGCACAGTGTGCCCAATTCATCATCCCCTGCACAGGAGCTGGTGCCAGCCCTGTCAGGACCTGACCTGGAACAGTGATGGGCCTGCAGAGCTCAGCACGCCAGCCTGGCTGAAGGGCACCATCCCCGAGGTACAGCAGGGTCTGTGTCACCGGTGCCACCCTCGGGCATGGGCCCAGCTCCTGGGCAGCACCTCTGCAGCTCCGTGTTCCGACAGTTGGAGCTCGGCTGCCGCAGGGATTCCGGCCAGGGGCAAGTGCCTTCCAAAGCCTTCTGCCCCAGCAAGTTCTCCCAGTCCTTAAAAAGGGCAGATTGCTCAGACTCCGAGCACATCCAAGGTGTCTAATTGCCTTTACTAGGGCATCCACCCGTTATTTTCATCCAGCAAACAATATTTGAAACATGATGACAGAATCATAAAATCACAGAGCATCCTGGGCTGAAAGGGACCCACCAGGAATGTGGAGGCCAGCTCCTGGCTCTGCACAGTCCTTCCAGGCAGGCAGCAAAGATCAGCCACATCTGACAAGTGAAGTCCCCAAAGCCTTTCCAAAACCCCACTCAAGTGGTCAGGGGTCATTATGGTTGCAGAGAATGTCACAGCTGTGACCTGTCCCAAGATCTTGCAGGATGTGGAGGTCAGCCAGCCTTGGGCAGCTCCAGGGGCACATTCAGGGCCAGAAGCAGGGATCTCACCTCAGGGCTCCAGGAATCCTGAGCTGTCAGGGATGGGGGTCAAGTGGGGCTGGTTTTGGGGGCAGGCAAGCCCAGGAGACAATGTGAAAGCACCTCAGTACTCCAGCAAGAGGAGCAGGGGCAGTGATGGCAACTGGGGCCAACAGCTCAGAACGCTTGGCGAGCCCACGCTGATGTCCAGGGTACAGGGCAGATAAAACAACCCCAAACTCAGCTCAAACCAAGGCCAAGGCCTCACTTTTGAGCTTAAATGCACCTTGTGATCCAAGCTCCAAAGCAGGTGGGGCAGAACAATTAAAGGCTGGAGTTGTGCGGGGCTGGATGGAGCGGTCAGGATGTGACTCCCAGCCTGCCCTGCACACCTGCAGCCTCGGAGCCTGCCCAGCTCTGTCCCCAGGCCGGCTGAGCGCAGGGATCAGCACAGCTCTGTTCATTCATTATTCACTCCTTCCTTCCTTGCAGCAGGAGACAGAGAGCCTTTCACGATGAATGCCGTGGTTGTTAAAAATAGTTTACTACAGCTCGAAATACAAGAGCTGACTCTTCCGTCCCTGGTGAGGAGTAAATTGGAGTCACTTCAGTGGAATCTGCAGCGACACACATGGAGAAGGAGAGGAGAGGAGGGCAGACAATCCCTCCTGACGCCTGATTAGCCCTGTCTGGGCACAGCTCCTGCCACCCGTGCTGAGCAGCCTCACCTGGGCAGCCCTGGGATGGGAACTTCGCCGCTGGCAGAACGCAGAACCCCCCAGAGCAGGCACAGAGAGTCTCCAGCCATGCTTCTGAGCCCTGAACAGCTCCGCTGCTGTTCCCGCACTCCAGCTTCCCCGGCACGTGATCACAGAGTTATCCCCTTTATCGCTTGAGACATTTGGGAGGGAGAGGCAATAACAATTCCAATCTCCCTGTGCCAGCGTGTCGGGAGCACGGCCCTGCCCCCAGTGGAGCAGGGAGATGCCCTGGGGAGGAGAACATGGAACCAGCACATCACTTTGCAAAGGACCGAGGGACGAGGCTGATTTCTGCTCCTGGAGGCAGGAATTCGCTGAGGTCTTTCCCAGGGGCACGAGAGGATCTGCTCTATCCATGACTTGTGAAGCTAAGGCCGGACTGAGGGTTCCAGGTGATCTTTCTAAGAGCTGAGCAGGGCTCCAGGAGGTGTGTGAGAGGGAGGGAGGGCAGAGGAGAGAGGAGGAGGAAGGAACAGGAGACAGCTGTGTGCATACAGCTCAATGTGGAGGGCTGTGTTAGCTGTGCTTGCACAGAAAACCCTGCCCAGAGCAGTCCAGTTATCAAGATTCAATTCAAATTATCCTAATTCTACTTCTGAACTGTTTTAGAGAGTCAGGATCCCTGGAGATGCCACCCTGAAGAGAACGCTCCCATGTCACAGGAAACAGACCCTCCTGACAGCTGTGTCACACAGAGAAGACGATCAGGCTGGTGACTGCCTCAGGGAGCCTCTCTGCTGCTCAGCCCGTGCCCAGAATAGCTCCACGAGGCTTTCTCAGGGAACACTTCCCTGCCCAGGAGCCCCAGAGCCTCTGGTGTCCCTTGTTTGGATTTCCTGCAGGCACACAGCATCCCTCAGCCATGGGCAGGAAAAAAACATTAGGCAAAGAAAATATCAACGGAGAAGACTTCTCTGGGCCTTCAGTCATGAGGTTATGCCCCGAGTGTGCACAGGGAGTGAGCTCTGCCGAGTCCCAGCTGTGCCCACCCCTCGTGATGGCAGTCCTCGGTGGGACAATGGCTCCGCTGCAGTGCCAGGCCGAGCCCCGGGCGGGATTGGGGGTTGCCAGCTCCTCCCAGGCAGGCAGGACGGCCCTGCAGGGCCTTGGGAAGCGCTTTCAGAGTCGGCCATTTCCCACACAGTGCCCGGAACGGCTGTGGAGGGGGAGCCAAGGAAGGCAGGGGCTTCCCTCAGCCCCAGCACAGGAGGGGAGCAGCCCAGCCTCTGTCTGCATCCCCGGGAGTCACACTTGGCCCAGAGATGGTGGCTGGCATAACAGAGCTGCTGGACGTGGCACAGAGGATAATGCTCCTCGTGCCTGGCAGTCACCCATGCGCAGCCAGGAAAAACAGGAATGTGGTGACAGAGGCACGCCAGGGCGGTGAGAGACACGGGGAGAGTGCGGCCTGAGCACAGGGTCTCGAGGGGAAGCCGCAAAGGAGCAGCTGAGGGCGCTGGGTTTGTTCTGCGGGCTGAGCTCCGCGCTCGCCGGGGCTGCAGCTCCTCCCCAGGGGCACACGAGGTGCTGGGACAAGCCGTGCTGGCTGGAAGTGCCTCCCTGCCCTGGGCTGGCACCTGTGGATGTCTTTGGGCTCTGTGCCTACTGCATCACCGGCTGCTCTGGGAAGTGTTTGCAGATCTCCTCCAGGGCCAGCCCTGCCCACCCTTCCGATACCGGCGGTCCCCACTCCCTGGCACAGCGTTCTCCCTTCAGGAGCTGTAAAACTGCTTGGTGTTAAAAACACAAGCCAAAGAAAAGAAGCCCAACTCTGTCCCCAGGGTTCTGGAGCTCAGGCTATCGATTGTAGCAGGTGGCTGACAATGAGCCCACCCACAGTCACACTAAAGACAATGCAAATTAACACTTTATTGATTGCTAAAAGCAGCTCCTACTGCTCACACCAGCGCAGCAGAATGTGCTTCTCTGTGATCTCAGAGATCCTCGTACCTCGGGGTCCTCCCTCTCTCTATCCTGGCTGGATTATTTGTGAACAGCTGAGCTCAGCCAGGCACCTGAGCGATCTTCCTGCAGTGGATGAGAGTCTTGTGGAACCTCCCTGGTGTCCACAGGATCTTTGCCAGACATAATCTCTGCTTCCCTGAAGAGCCTCTGAAGCTGTGCTGCCACTTCAGAGGGGGAATACTGTTTCCTTCAGGTTTGTCAGGTCAGAGCCAAGCAGCTCGGTGCTGGGGAAAGCCCAGTGCTGCAAAGCCAAAGTGTGCTTGGAGCTCCATGCTGAGCCCAGCAGTGCCACACCCACCCAGAGCAGGAGACAGGGCCTGCCGCATCCAGGAAGGTCAGAGTGCATCTCTTCGCATTGCAGAAGGCATTCCTGGCTCTGCCTTCAGGGAGACTGAACACACCAAACCTCTTTGGAAAAAACTGCTGCTGTAAAACTCAGAGTGGAGCTGAAAGGCTGGGCAGTACCAGGTACCCGCAGTGGGGAGGAGCAGTGCCACATCTGAACCAGGCCCAGCTCTCACACCATAAGCTCCAAACTGCCTGGCTTAGAGGAACCACGGCAGAGCTGATCACTGAGCCCTGCTTTGGCCAGGGCACAGCTCGGAGCTGCATATTTCCTGCCTCCCTGAGCAGCTGCTGCTCAGCAGGACACGCCTGGGTTGAGGAAGATGTTTTTCTGCACCGTGTTCTTCTTGGTCCTGCTCAGAAGTGTGGGGACAAAGCCCCAGGTACTGGGGCTGAGGGATGAGTGACCAGCTCCCCAGGACAAGAGGAACGTGGTGCAACGTCTTATCAGGTGACAAATCTTGGAATGTGCAAGGCTCAACAGCCTGACATCAACCTGGTCCAGACAGGGCAGGGGAGACCAAGCTCCTGCAGATGCTGTCCTGGGGCCCAGTCTGTGCAGCTCAGACCTTGCTGGGATGGACTGGGCAGCAGCAGAGGCCAGGTTTGGTGGCAGCTGAGCTCAAGTGCTGTATCTCAGCATGTCAGACTCAGCAAGGTGACACCCATCTCTGCCAAACACTTCTGTAGGCACCAGATCTTTTAATTAGCAGCTTCTTCCAGTTAATTACTTTTGGAAAATGCTACAGGCGCTGAATGAAAGCAGTATTTTCCTAGGACAATGAGGCCCATCTCCTTCCTAGCAATCATAGTAGCAGCAGAGCTTAGGGCAGGTGAGAGCCTCTGTGGGACCCAGAGCATTCAGCAAAGGGCAGGGACCTGATGCCACCTCCATCCTTTGGAAGGGGAAACTGAGGCCCTGGAGCTGCTGTGCCTGTCCTGCCCAACAAGGCTGCAGCGCCTGTGGTTACTGGAACAGGCTCACCCTACACACGCCGAGCATCCCTGTCACGTTCCCAAAGATGTGGCTGTGCTGAGCTGGTGTGTGAGGCAGAGATGGCATGGAACCCTGCAGCACTTCTGGGGACACAGAGAATCACAGAATCGTGGAATGGTTTGGGTTGAAAACGGCATTAAAGCTTGTTCTGTTCCAACCCCTAACACAGGTGGAACTGGATCAGCTTTTAGATACCTCCCAGCTCAAGCCATTCAATGTTTCTGTGACTCTTTTCTCCCACTCTCCTCTTGTATGCTCTGACCTGAGGCAGGGATGACCCCCCTTTCCAAGCACCTCCCCCAGTGTTTGGCTGCTTTAATCCAGGGTGAAAGCCCAGAGTGTGTGAGATGCTGAGGTCTGGCAGTGCCTCTCTGCTCAGCCTCACAGAGGTCACTCATTCCCTCTATTCCTTGGCCGAATCCCTTTCCTTTTCCCAGGACAGGGGGTGTGCAGAGCCTTCCTTCTGCTCTGTAGGTGGCTGCATATCCAAGCAGTGACAGACAATGGCTGGGCCTGGGAGTGGTTCCACGCTGTTTTGGGAAACATCCCCAATTCCACAGGCTGCTGCCTGCTAGCAGAAATTGCCTCCCCACAGATGGCACCTCCTGGATACCTGACAGGGCTGGGGGGACAAGTTTAAGGTGCTGTGAATCTGCAAGCAGGGGATCACCCCAGCACTTGGCCCTTCTGCACAGCAGACATTAAATGTCCCTGGGGACCAGGGCAGCCAAAGGGATGGAGTAATTCCTGCCTCTCCAGGGGCCCTGAATTCCTGATGCTAACAGGCCACATTTGTCAGGATTTTATGCCTCTGCCAAGCCCCTACATGAAGCAGTGCAGCAATATTGAATTCTTCATAGAACTTATCCTCAAGCTGCCTTAATCAACTGCTGTGTTAATTGCTCTGTGCATTGAATGGCCCCTCTCTAAGATCTCGTTCATTAATGAGCACAAGTTTGTGGATGTTGTTTATATTCATATAATCATAAAGCCATCGGGAGCTTTGTGGCTGAGCCATTACAGGGCTCTGGAATAATGAGGGCCTGATTCCAGGGTACACTTCCCTGTGTGCATCCCTGCCTGTGGGAATCATGGAACCATTCAGGCCAGAAAAGCCCTCCAAGATCATCAAGTCCAACCTTTGACCAAACAGCTCAGGCCCACCAAACCACAATGCAAAGTGCCACATCTGCTTGTTGTCTGAACACTTCCAGGCATGGGACTCCACCACAGGCCTGTGCCAAGGCTTAACCACCCTTTTGGTGAGGAAAGTTTTCCTGGGGTCCAAGGTGAACCCCCCCTAGCACAACATTAGGCCTTTCCTTGTCTGTTCCCTGGGAGCAGGGCCTGATTCCAGCCTCCCTTCAGGTCATTGTAGGGAGCAGCTCCAGTTCTCATGGCCTCCCAGCATCGGTGGGGTGGGATGACCCTGGTGGTGTCAGGTGAATATCCCAGCACCCATTCTTCCCAGAGCCGTGTTCCCACATTCCCACGTTCCATTGCCAGAGCTGCAGCTCTTGGGGACAGCTGCCAGGGATGTCTGGAGCTCTGTCCATGCATTGCTGGACACAGACCTCACCACCTTCACAGGGATAAAACCACAGTCAGCAGTTTCTGCCTCATCCCCTGTGAGATAATCAAGCTGCTTTAATTTGTGCAAAACTCCTGAGAACTGAAATGTGTGAAAAATGGTGGGACAGCAGGAAGTCCCTAGGCCTAGGCAGAAAAGCCATCATTAGAACAGGGAGTCCAAGCTGTCACCTCTTCTAGAACAACCCTCATTCTGTGTTTGTGTCACCCTGTGACACTCCTGTGTCACAGTGCCACATCCCACTTCTACAAAGAAGGCAGGACCCAAGATTGACAGATGCCCATGATTGAAAAAGAATGGCAAAAGCCAGAAGGGGTAAAAAAACCCCAAACCTTACAATGTTTTATAGCTTTATTAGCAAATAAGACAGAAACTGGTCTGTGTCCCTGTCTTCTAGTGGGAAGAGGAATGAAAGAATAAAGGAAAAAAGGGAGGAAGGAGGGAGTGAAAGAGAGCAGAGAGGAGAGGAGAGGAAAGCAGATCACCAGCCCTGGCCCAACATCAATGCAGCCCACAGGGAGTCCAGATGTACCACCTGGGCTGTGTGCAGCACATTTTTGTAGGGAAAGATTCGCCTACACTGGGATTGGGTTTCTCACTTGTCATATAAATGGTGAACATGTATGTCCTGTTCTTCTGGACCTGTCTGGAAAAGGGTTAGGTGGCTTTGAGGGTCTTCTGGTGGTCTCAATGCCCCTCTATTGATCTTGCCCACTCCTTGACCCCACTTCTGCACTAGCACTGTGCATTGTGTGGTCACCACGGACCTGAGCAGGAAAATAAGCTCCAGAAAGGAGCTGCCCCACCTCTGTACAGCCCCTTTCCAGGCACGTCCTGTTCTAACTTCCCTGTTTGAGGCACAGCCACTCTCTAACTCCCTCCAGGCTGCTACACTCACCAATGGGGTTTTCCATCAGCTCCTTGGGGCAGGACCCTGCAGATCCTCTGACTTTTACAAGTGAATATCTCCACACCAGATGTTGCCTGCATTTTACTGTCCTGCCCTTGGTAAGCCAGACATGCAGGACTGCACAGTTCACTGTGCTTTTAGGCCTCTGCAATTAGTGCAAATTGATAGGCAAAGCAGCCACTGCACACACCCCACCCATCCCCGGCCCCGCACATGCCGGCTGACGGATGCGCCGGCAGAAGCCTCAAATTTGGGCAGGGACGCCTCTTGCATCACAAATGCACATTAACAGAAAGTGCAAATGGCCATGTAATAAACAGAGGCAGAGCAGCTCGTGGATGCAATGAGGTCTGGCATAAGGAACACAAATAATCACCCTGAAGCGGAATGAGCAGCACCAGCCCTGCACCACGTCCGCATGTGGGGCCAGCTGGGGACCCTGCCCCAGCCTTGCTGCTTGGCAGCCAGGCACAGAGAGAAAGGGACGTGCATTTTAAAGCTGATTTCCTGTAAACATTGATAGAACAGGCCCAGGTATTGCTGCAGGAAGCCCTCAGGAGCCCTATTAGCGATCCCACACTCAGCTCACAGAGCTCCCCCTCGCACCAAGGTGTGGAGCTGGAAGGGTTGATGGACTCGATGATTGTTGAGGTCTTTTCCAGCATTATTGATTCTGTGATCCTCAGGTCAGTGCCCTTGTGGCTGCAGAACATGATGGGGAGCAGGAGTTCAACAACAACCTTGAGATGTTATCAGAAACCCCAGCTGTGGAATGCAAAATCACTGCTTCGAAAGAGAGGCTGGACCTTGAAACCCCTGAACCTAGCCCCAAAGTGCAAAGCCTGCTTTTAGAAGGATTACGAATATTTGGCTTTTTCTCCCTGTGAATTCCTTGCTCCTGTGGGTAACACAATCTCGCTGGCAGCTCCCCCACATCAAAGGGCAGCAAGGTGAGCTTGTTCCAGCTGCAGAACCTCTCAGAGCAGCAGTGCCCAGACATGCAGCAGCTCTGCTCCAGGGACTCTGCAGTCCTGAACAAATAATAGACAATCCCGTGCCACAGGACCCACAGCACTGTGTCCACTGCTGTAGGACACAGGTGAGACGAGTTGTCAGCCCCTGACCAGATCCTTCCCATTCTTTGGGAATAGTTGTGAGAAGCCAGATGTAGGGCTAGGGTGGATCCCTTTCCAAAGCTAAAGAGTCTCTTACCAGCTCATCTGATCTCACTTCAAGCCCATGTGGAAGTTGAGAGGCTCCAAGGCTCCTGCTGCAGCTGAAGGCAAAGGCAGGTGGGCTGTGATAAGGCTCTGTCTGTTGACAGCTCTGGTTCTGGGTACAGAAAATCCCAAGCAATGTTAACCACATGCAACGTGTGTGGCTTCAAACTGACTTTTCTTCAACCAGACTGATTTCAAAAGCTGTCAAGCAGAGTAAGGCTCTGATCCTGCTTCTTTCCTCTGGAGAGGGTCAGGATGAGCGGTGCCATTTCTGTGACCTAAAAGCATTGAGGCTTTATAGATGCTACCAAGTCATGGCCCAGGCTCTGGAGAAGGGTTGTGTATAAACCCAGGTCAAAGGCAGCTTTTCCAGAAGAAAAACTAAAATTCTTGAATACCTGATCTCTGTTTGATTTAATTTGTTGAATTTTGGGTCTCTGAGATTTGGGTGTTGCTGGGACAGTCAGGGCTTGAGCCCCTCCTCAACCTCCACCTCTCCAAGGAACTTCTGCCAGGTTTCAGGAGGCCAGGCCAAAACCAGCAGTGAAAAGCAATTGGAAGAAGATCTTCATGTTTAAGGAGACAGTTCAGCCTTACTGGGCTTTCTAAGGTTTGGGATGCAGACACATCCCAGCAAGCAGAGACTGTGTGTTTGCTGCTCTTGTCCCGTTTCTGTGCCACTGCACACTGCCAGCAGAAACCCAGAACCCCACCCTTTATTGCTCTCTACAACCTTCCTGCTCTCCACCCTTGAGGGGTTTCGTCTGGTGTCACTCTCTCCTCCCTGGTAATGACTGACACAACTGCAAGAAATGGCCTCAAGCTGTGCCAAGGGAGGTTCAGGCTGGCTATGAGGGAAGTTTTCTTTGCAGAAAGGGTGGTCAGACACTGGCACAGGCTGCAGGGCAGTCGTGGAGACACCATCCCTGGAAGTATGCAGAGATCAAGGGGATTTTGGAGCAGCTTCAGGGGTGCCAGGATGCCAGATTTACATGAAGGCATTCCCATTCTTTCCCCTGCCAGATCCTGTAAGAAGATGCTGATTTCTCTCTCCATGGGGACAGAGAAGATCAGGGTCCAGATACATCTCACATGGCTGCAGCACATCTGTCATGAGCTGGTGACTGTTATGAGCAATCTAAAATTTTAAAATTAAGCCCATAAGTTCAGCAGAAGAATCTCACCCTGTGACTCCTGCCTCACCTCCATAACTCCTGGCTCAGTTGCAGTGGTTCTTGTAGAAAAACCACCTGATTGCTGCTTGAGTGCTGAAAAACCTTCCTGGCTTCCAGCAGTTCTCTCCACTGTCTTCCCCAATTCCAGTCTCAATGTTCTCTCTCTGGCTGTGGCAGTAAAGAGCTGCCCAAATCAGAGATGTTCTTCCTGTGATCTTGGCGCCTTCCCTGTGATGAGTTAAGCAGTGAGATCTCCATTCATCTCCACAAAAACACTGATCTTGCACCCCAGGAATTTTTATTCAGTGCGGCAGCATCTTCCAGGTATAGCTAAGGACCCATAGCTCATATCAGCAGAAGGACATCATTAAATCAGGGCACTCCTCTGAGTGGAGGCTCCTGCTCATGGCTGGCACTTCTGGGCCACAGGGGATTAACTGGGGAGTGTTTTGAAGCCATGGAAAAAATCTGCATCTTAAAGACATTATTTAAATTCAGTTCAGTCCAAGCAGCCCTAATGATGTTACCCACAATATATCTTAATTTGATGTTGGTAATAAAGTTCAGTGTAGCTGGAGCACTATCATACCAATGTACCAACATACAAATGAATGTTACCCATGTCATTTAGTACCTCTGGCTGTTAAGGTGTCACTTAAGCCATATATTTAATAAATAGGTCCTTTTACGACTATAATACTGATAAGTATTCAACTAATTTCCATGTACGTTGCATTCTATATGTTGCTAGAGATTTTACCAAGGCCATCACCAATAGCAACTGGGACAAGGAAATAATAAATTCAGGGGACATTCAGAAAGTGTGGAATCGCTTTGTAACAATACAGGAGACATTAATCACATCTGTGGCTAATGGCAGGGCTTGATGCGATCAGTTTAAATCCCCTGTGATAGGAAAAGAAACCTCTCAGCGCTCAGCCCCAGATCTCCTCTCAAACTGGAGTAAAACTCGCCTGGAAACTTTTGCCAGGTTCACGATCCCAGCTTATTTTTGTCTCTGTAGCCTGCGCTGCCTGGCTCTGATCAGGGAGCGCTGCAGCAGTGGGAGGGATGGCTTCAGAGACATCTGGAGTCACAAAAGGTGCCAGAGAGCTACATCTTCTGGCCTGTTCTAGCAACTGAGGCGCGCTGCCGCGGCAGCGTTCACCCTGCGCGGACGACAGGGCGGCTGGAGCTACCCGCGCTACCCGCGCTACCCGCGCTACCCGCGCCCGCCTGCGCTGCTGGCTCCGCTCCGCTGCGCTCGGCCCGGGGCTGCCGCTGGATTCCAATCGCTCTCCTCTCCAGCAGGGGCTGCAGGGATGGCCCGGCAGCAGCGTCCTGCCGGCGGCAGGGACAGTCAGGAGATCCCTGCCAGGGGGTCAGACTCGGCCGGAATGAGCATCCTCAGCCCCAAAGCCCCCGATTCCCCCCGGGGCTGGTTCGGGGATTCATTGCAGCGCGGTGCTCCCGCGGGACGCGCTGCCAGGGATGCGACAGCGGAGCAGGGATGTGTCACCTGCCGGGGTGGCCTTCAGCAGCTCATCACTGTGTCTCCTTACAGTGAGAGGAAACCTACGCTGAAGTCGATGGTGGCTTCTCACGCCAGTCAATGACACAAATCCCCTTTCCCGGAGCCGGGAACACAAACCTGCTCAAGACAGCTCCGGGTAAGACTCAGAGTTGTGAAACACCCTCAGCTGGAAGGGACTCACCAAGATCATTGATTCAGCTCCTGGCCCTGCCCAGACCCCCCAACAATCCCACCCTGTCCATCCCTGGAGCTCTGTCCAAAGGTTCCTGGAGCTCTGGCAGCCTCGGGGCCGTGCCCATTCCCTGGGGAGCCTGGGCAGTGCCAGCACCCTCTGAGGGAAGAACCTTTCCTGATCTCCAGCCTGAGCTGCCCTGGCCCAGCTCCAGCCGTTCCCTGGCTCCTGTCCCTGTCCCAGAGCAGAGATCAGAGCTGCCCTCGGGAGGAGCTGCAGCCCCTGGGGAGCTGAGTGCCCTCTGCTCCAGCTGAACATTCCAAGTGCCCTCAGCTGCTCCTCAGCTGGGAGAAGACAGACTGGCTGGTAAGGAACGGGAAGAGGTAGGCCAGGCCCACAGTGCCTCTGCCATCTGTCACCTGTGTGCTCGGCCAATGGTCCTCATGAGGGCCTTCCCCAGCTGCACGAGCAGAGTTTGGGACAGGTGAGGCAGATCTGGACAGGCCCAGCTGCTGTGGGAGGGGAAACTGGCACATTTTTTCTGAAGGACCTCAGTCAATTCAGCTTTGCATCTTCCTCCTAGGACACCTCCAGGGACGAAAGATGCATTTCAGGTGGATCACCCCATCCCTACAGGAGTCACCCCCAGACCATGACCCCACAGCCCAGCTCCCTGTGGTAGGCACAGCCAGCTGGATCCACACCCCTGGCACCCACAGGATGTGCAGTTCCAGACTCCTGCAGTGCTTCCCAGTTCTTGAGGAGCAGCTTTGGTGTGTAAGGAGGTCACAGGTGGCTGAGCTGGGGGAAACTCCTTAGAGTGCAACTGAGGGGAATGCAAAAAGAAAAAAATACTGTCCGCTTTCTTAATAAACACAGAGAGCAAACCAGATGTGGAAAGCAGGTCCTGTGTCCCTTGTGTGCGCTGGCTGAGGCACAGCACACACATTGCCCTGTCCCTGCAGTCCCTGCCTCCCTTGTGCACAGCCACAACATGGGTGTCCTTCTCCCCTGCCCTCCAAGCTCACCCCATGGCTCCTGCTCTGCCTCTGCTCCTGAGACCCTCCCTCACACACAGCTCTGCCCCTGCTCCCCTCTGGTTTCCTCCCACAGGAGCTTGGCTGCACACACCTGAGCATCCCTGACACTGTTCTGTGCTGAAACTGTCACTGTCCCCAAGACCTGAAACTCCACGTCACCACAAGCCAGCTCCCTGTGCCTGCCAGGTCCCTTCATGCCCTGCATGCACAAACCCTGCCAGCCACACCCAGCAGCACCCCTAGCTCCCTCCTCTGCCTCCCTGGCACCTTCCCCCAGGACACCCAGCCCCTGTTCTCTCTGTGCAGGCACCAATCCCCTCCTCAGCACTGGCTGCTCCCACCCCGGGGCTGCAGGGCTCTCCTCCATGGAACTCAGCAAACTCCACTTGGTTAAACGGGGCCTGGACCTGGATCCTGGCAGGCACTCTCCTGTTCCCAGGGCCAAGGCCAGGAGAAACCCTTTCCCCTCTCTGGAGAAGGGACAGCGCTGGAGGTGTGCCCAAAGCACAGGCACAGCTCTGACAGCCCAGGGCTCCCAGTGGGGAAGGAATTGTGCACAGAGTGCCCAGCTCACAGACACACACCCAGAGCCTGCTGTGTGTGTGGAGTGTGGAGAGCTCTCACACCGCAGGCCGTGCCCTGCCAGAGTGCTGGCACCAACACCGGACATAATCCTGGTGCCCCAGGGGTACCCAGGCTACATCTGGGGCCCTCTGTGCCTGTCACAGAGGTCTCTCACCCTTTGCAATCCAGAGATTCTATTGAGCAGACTCCCCCCAGTTCAGGCAGGTTTTCAGCAGTCGGTGCAGCAGGCAGGGGTGAGATCTGTGCTCTGTGGTGCCCAGTTATGGGGACATTGTTCCATGGTGAGTCTCTCTAATGTATTCCTTGCATGGTGCTGCATTTAAGCCGCTCATTTCTGTGCCCAGCTCACAGCATACCAATGAGCCAGGGCTGGAACAGCAAGGTCAAGCCTGAGCAGAGCTCTCCTCAGCCCTGGGAATGGCTCTGGCATGTGCAGGACGTGGTGCAAACAGGGCCCTGCTGCTTTACCCTCCCTGTGGCCATCCCCATTCCCCAGCAGCACTGGGAATGCTGTCCAAGGAGGTTGGATAGAGGCAGGGCCAGGCTCACACCGAGACAGGGGACACTCCCTGGGGTGTTTGCAGCAGCAGCAGGACCCATTTGCCTTCAGGGAAATGATCCTTACCAAGCTCATCCTGGCAGCTTGCTCAGCTTCAGGCTGGTTCACAGATCTGCCAAAGAAACTGCTCTCAGAAGACAAGTCCTTCAGGTGACACTGATTCCAGGGAAAAGGATCTCATGGACCATCCTGGATGCACCTTGCAACAGCCCAGGCTAGGCCAAGCTGATTTTCCAGGATGTGTTCTCCTGCAGTGCCATAGGTCCCCTGCAAATGCACGGCTGGATGAACTCGCCTAGACTGAGAGGAGAAGACTTCACTCCACAGTGTGCTCCTGAAGAGACAGGAGCAAGGCAAAACTGATAGGGCAACTTCAAAAAGACCCTTCAGAATATGGACAACCACAAACAAAACATTGGAACACAACCAGTGCTTCAGCTGGGCCCTTTCCCACCGTGTGGGAATAAGGGCCGGGTAACATTGTCTTTGAGAGATAACTACAAACCATCATCCATGGGCAGCCTGTGACTCCAGACTAGGGCCAGGAGTACAACAGCTGCCTGAGGATAAAGGATGCTTCCAAGCAAAGTAGTTGAATCTTCCATCCAAGGGGATGGCGTACTCGGGCTGATGCAGCATCTTTCCCACAGTAACCCCAGCTCTGGCTTTGCATTCCAGATGGGCTGAAAATGTAAAATCCTGTGCAGTTTTACAGCACTGGAAGCTCTCCTGCATTTCCATTGGCCAGCTCAGACAGCTATTCCATGACCAAGGGCTGAGCTTCAAGCACCTTCTTCATTCTGAGAGAATCCCAGGATGGGTCAGGCTGGAAGGATCATCTGGTCCAACCTGCCAGCTCATGGCACAGGATTATGAGCAAAGCTCCACACTGGCACCTCTGCTCACACCCAAATCCTGGTGCCAGAACAAGCCTCCTCACATGGACCCAAGGGAAAGCTCTCATCTGGGTGGTAGATGCCACCACCAGCTCCAGGTAGTTAATTTTATTTTCCCAATAGGAGAAAAAATTGGTAGGAAAATCTGGTCTGGCAACATAAAAAAGCTGCCTTTGCTGGCAAAATCCTGTGTCAGGGGACGTGTTTCTGATTCTGCAGGTCAAAATGCATCCAAGGAGAGAGTGCAGGTCCTGGGCACACGGACACACATTTAGTGCTGGGTAGTTTTGTTCTTGGGGTTGAGCTGCTTTTGCAGGTCCCACTGCCTTCGCTACTGCCAGTTCTGGCAGTTCTGTTCTCCAGAATCTATCGTGGAGAGTGTTACAGTCAGTAATTACTGAGCTGCTGTAGAGCTAATTGCCTCTTCTCTAAAGATTTATCAGTTCCATGGAGCAATTCATATTAAATACCTGCAAGTGAGCTACTCAGGGTTGCATTTGTTAATTGATATGAGTTGTTTCTATTAGAGACGGAGCCGTTCTGCTGCTCACTGGAATAATGCTGAGTCATTCATTTGCTCACACTGAAATTTTCCCAAATAACCGAGATCTGCGCGGTGGGAGCAGCTGTGACTGTGCTCTCACAGCATCTGCCACGGGAGGTCTCTCAACTGCACAGGTGTCTCCTCTTGTCACCATGTCACAGCAGTTGTCCTGGTTCTGTCACATTCATCTTCTTGAAGGGCAGCTCCAGGAGAGCTGGAGAGGGACTGGGGACAAGGGACGGAGGGACAGGACACAGGGAATGGCTTCCACTGCCAGAGGGCAGGGATGGATGGGATATTGGGAAGGAATTGTTCCCTGGGAGGGTGGGCAGGCCCTGGCACAGGGTGCCCAGAGCAGCTGTGGCTGCCCCTGGATCCGTGGCAGTGCCCAAGGCCAGGTTGGACATTGGGGCTTGGAGCAGCCTGGGACAGTGGAAGGTGTCCCTACCAATGGCAGGGGTGGCACTGGATGGGCTTTAAGGTCCCCTCCAACCCACACCAGTCTGTGATTCCCTGATTTTTTTATTCCATTGTTCCATGGGTCATTGTTCAT
This sequence comes from Irena cyanogastra, assembly GCA_013397155.1. Classification (NCBI taxonomy): domain Eukaryota; kingdom Metazoa; phylum Chordata; class Aves; order Passeriformes; family Irenidae; genus Irena; species Irena cyanogastra. The sequence continues at coordinate 132,870 of VWZV01012696.1, read as the reverse complement.
CACAAGTTGCTGTGATCCACAACCAGACTGATGTGCCTGAGAGTGTAGAGGGTGGTGGGATCAGGCCAGGACTGTGTGTCCAAAACTCCTGTGGGAAGCCCATAGGCTGCAGACAAGCTGGAGCAGACACATCCTTGGCAAGAATTTCAAGGAAATTTTTTGCTCTTAAGAAAGATGTGCGGGAAAGTGGCAGTGCCCAGGGAGCATTCCGGCTCCCTGGACAAGGACATGAAAAGCTGCTGGACACGCCCCAGGTGAGAGTGAGATGGACCCAGTGTGAGTGTCCAAAGCAGCCTTGTGCTCCCCACAGCTCTGAAGAACGTGGTTGGTCTGGGAAGTTCTGTGGGCTTCAGTTCCTCTGCGTTAAAGCCTTTCCTGCCCTCAGCATGTGCAGGGGAGGGGACGAGCCACGAATGTCACCTGAGACTTGTCTGTTGTCTATCCCAGGCTGGGACTCCCTCACAGCACTGCTGCTGCTTTCCCAGGTCAGGTCCATGTCCTGGGCCAGGTGAGAATTAAGCCCATCACAGATTAGAAAATGCACCTGACCAGACCCAGAGCATCCATTTCTGCATCTGTCTTCTTGTCCAGCCCAGACTCTTCCCTCCCTACTGAAACATTTGCCCTGAATACCCCAGAGCTCCATCCTGCCCTGCCCAGGGCAGCGCAATGGGAACAGGTCCTGCCCTTTCCCATCACAACGGGAACAGGTCCTGGGCCTGTTGTTTGGGGTCTGTGCACCCTGGCAGAGCTCTGCATGCAGCCCCAGCCCAGCAGGGCAGTCCAGGGCACTTCAGCAGTGTCCCTGAGCCTGAACCCCACTCTGGCTGCTCAGCAGTGCCTGGCAGTGAGCTCTGCCATCCCCACACATTTGGGATCATGGTTTGTCCACAGGACAAGGCAAAATGAAGCCTCCTCCATTTACCCAAGCCTGATCAAACAGTGACATCCAGGGATCACTGAGAGCCTCATGTCCAGGAGATTTGGACAGGTCAGGTGGATTGTGGAGCCACACCAGTGACTGGAAATGCCAGGGATGCTTTAACCTCCATGGAAACTGGGCTGTAATGTTGGGAAAATACTGAGAATGAGAATGAGAATGAGAATGAGAAGAAGAAAAACCAGAAATTAAGGAACAGCATCTAAATCAAAAGCGGAGCTCCAGCAAGCCATAGAATAGAGCTGACAGAGCCAGAAGGGCACAGAGTATATTTCAGGAATGAACGAACCCGGTGACATTTCCTTCTGCTCCGTTAGAGAGCAGAGGCGAGGCAGGAGTGGGGGAAGCAAAGCAGATGTGAGAGCCCCCTCAGACAAAGCTCAGCCGAGTGGGGCTGGCCCGGGGCCAGGGTGTGATACATCCCTGATCCTGGGCAAACCAGCATGTTCAATGTTAAAGGCAGGAATCTAAGAACGTGCAGGAGGATGGAACTCTGAGTATCAGAATTGCAAAAGACATTACTGGAAGGATTGATTGCTGTGTTTTTTAATAATAGAAGCCCCTAATTAGTGCATGAAAGGCCCATGATAGCAGCAGCCTGTCTGAGTTTTATTAAAACATCTGATGCATTGTCTCACAAAGCCACACTTGAAAAATTAATTCAAACTGACTTGGCTGTAGCTGGAGTCACATGGGCTGGGGATGAATGGAGATCCAGGGAGTGCAATAATAACCCGTTATCTGTGGCACGGAGCTCATTTCTACCCAAATGAACCCTGCTTTGTGTGGAACACGGGCAGCTCTTCCCTCACTTTGTCAGGCAGGAGTGCCTCCTGCGAAGCCACTGAGTGCCAGTGAAAGCCACCCTGAGCCTGGAGAGCTCTTTGTTCTCCATGCCATCAGTATCTGGAAAGGAGGCGGCTTTGGGAAGTGTCAGGGATTTCACAGCTGGTGTGTTTGCTGCCTGCCTGCCTGGGAATGCCTGCTGTCTGTAGCTCTCACAACTTCCCTCTCAAGTCAGCTGATACCTCAGGTTTTCTCATCGAGCCCCAGCTGCTGAATCTATGTTATTTTCTCAGAATATCAAAAGTAGATTTCCAAGCTTTCCTTTCTCTGAACGAAACATGGAATATTGCAGAAACCCTCCAGTGCCCATTAACACATGTGCACTGAGTAACTGTTGATTATTTTCTGGTGGTTTCTCCATGTTTTTTGATGTTTTCCCAGTACTTTCTCAGTGTGCAGCATTTTTGGATGCTGAAGGGAATCATGATGGTTTTCATTCACCTTTAATTGTTGCTCTCCTGGTAAAATGTCTCCGTACTCCAATAAAGGTGCAGAAGTTGTCCCACCTGGCCCAGCACATGCAGGGAATGGTTAATTAGCAGTCAGTCATCACAACAAACAGCCTTTGGTAACACCAGAGAGTAAAAATTATTTCCCTGTACCTCCAGCATCCATATGAATAATGAATGCATTTGCAGGACTGAACATCAGCTCATGAATGAAACCTCAACCAAGGAGCACTGAGAAATACAACAAAAATTAATCATTGTGAACTGTTTTCATAAAGGCACAAACTCCGAGCTCAGGGGGGACCATTGCTCAAGCCATGCAGGAGAATGAGTCTAAGGAAGATTGTCACAAGTTTTCCACCGTAGCAGAAATGAGAAAGGTTATAAAAAAGCTCTGTTCTCCTTTGCAGTCTCTGTTCCCATTTTTGTGGTTGGGGTGTGTGATTACATCAAACTTCTGAGCTGAAATTAAGGACTTTCTTTAGAATCTCCTGTTTAAAAATGGAACATGGCATGCAGATGAATATTTTCTATCATATTTTATTGTGAAAAATGTCAGCCAAAAGCTTCAGCCTCACATAAATAAAGAATCAGATCGGTTTGTCAAGTATCAGAACTGCTTTAATGCCTTCTGCTTTCTTTTTTGAGTATATTAGAGCAACCAGACCTAGGAAATCATATGTGTAGGATTCCTTGCTATCAGTAGATCAGAAAAACATCAGATAAAAGTAGCAACATGTTTGGTATTAAGAGTTCCTGGAGGTTTGAAAGCTTCCCTGGAGTTGGCACCTACAGCTGAGGATGAGGCTTGTTTGCTCCATCCAAACCAGAACAAGCCCAGAGTTCCCAGCAATGGAGGAGACAAGTAAAAAGGCTCTTTTTCCTGGAGGGAACTCCAGCACAGGGTAATTCCAATGCCTCTTCCCAAACTCCTTGCTGTTGGAGAAAGTTTATGAGGAAGAGCCAAAGCCAAAGCAATGGGAATGCTGCTGGCAGGCAGGGAGAGGGCAGGCTGGGAGCTGGGTGTTCCCAGGATGAGGACACAGAGTGCTGTCTGTGTCCAAGGCAGCTGCGGGGACCTGGCAGGTGCCACCCAGGAGTTCTCTCAGCTGAACTGCTCCTAGGGAAGGACACACGGGATGGGCTGGGACCTCTTCCCACCTGGAAGCTGCTGTCCCTGCTGATGAGGCCGGTTTGGGAGAGTTCTTACACTGCTCCTGGGAATGTCCTCAGTCCTTGGGGATGTAGGAGTTGGACTCAGTGCCACTTGTGGGTCCCTTCCAGCTCAGGATCTCCTACGATTCCATGAAGTGTTACCATTTTGGGTTCACCCTCACGCCAAACCATCCCTGCCAGGGTGGTCTGGAAATTACCAAGCTATAAAGTGCCATTTATTCTCATGACAAAGGTTTTGGTCTGGCTCAAATGGCTGGGCTAAGCTTTAGGGAGGAGAAGGAGCCCCAGTCCTACAGTGCTTGGGAGCTGAGGCAGGTCCTTCACCACTGTGCAGCCCTGTCCCTGTCACACCCATGGAGAAGTGCCTGGGGGTGTCCTGTCCCCACTGCCCTGCCAGGCACAAGCAGCTGTTTCTGGCTTAATAAATGTTCTGGTTTTCCCCAAAACAAGTGCTTGAGGCTCTGCCCACTCTCAGAAGTGCAGCAATGCAGTGAGCTCTCCTCTTTTGGTGGGGATGAGATGACAATTCTCTGTCGCAGCCCTGCTGCCCATCAGGCAGGGTCACCACATCAGAGCTCCAGGGGATGAATGCAGAGCAGACTTCCCAAAGAGCCCATAGATCCTCCTGGACACTGAACATCCCACACCCCTCTACCCCTGGGGTCACAGCCCACAGCTCTGTACCACCACAGCAGCCACAAAATGCCAAGCAGAGCTGAGCTGTTCTCCTTCACTGGCCAATCTCTTCCATGCCAGCCAGGGGCACCCGGGGAAGGGACTCCAGTACTGAGCCCCTTTCCCAGCTCCCTCAGCCTCTCCTGGGGCTCCAGCCCCTTCCCCAGCTCCGTTCCCTGCCCTGGATGTGCAGATGCTGAGCCGTGCCTGGGTTCATTCAGCTCCTACACATGCATCCTCCAGGATAATGCTCCTTTCTCACCATTCCCACACTGCCCTGGCTGTAGATCATCTGAGGCAGCCAAAACGAGGAGTATTGGCAGCAGGAGCAGTGTGAAAGTGCGGCACTCGCTGCATCGCTTTGCCTGAGACCCCGCAACAGACCCTGCCCAGGAGAGAGAAGAGGGGACCCCAGCCCAGCCCAGCCCATTGCCCCGGGCTGTTAAACCTGGAGCAAATTGCGTGTATTATTATTTTTTCTTTCCTAGTTGTTACCTCTCGTGCGGCTGGAGCAGGGGGCGATACCCAGGAACAATGATCTGGAAATAACCAGCGACGAGAGTTCCAAATCACTGCCGCAATTTAAGTGGCACTTGAGCGAGGTCAGCTGAGGCAGAGTTAAACCTGCGGGTTTCCAGGCAGGAGCCGTAGCGAAGGAAAACCCCAGGGAGCTCGGCAGGATCCCAAGAAGAGTTGCACTCCCAGTCTGGTAAGGCACTGCCGAGTGAGGAAGTTGAGGGGTACAAAGAACCTGAGAGAGCTTATCCACCTGGGAAAGTAATTTCCAGTGTGCCAACAGCTCCCTGAGTGGCTGCCCTCATCGTCACAGGGACTCGGAGGGGCCCTGGGAAAGCTAGGGGTTCTCCCTTGCAGTTTCTGCAGGAGAGAATCAGGATTGTGGATGCAGCCGGGGGCCGGCGCAGGTCCCACCACCGGGCACTGCTGGGAGCCCACGGGCAGTGCTCATGTGCTGATGTTTGGTGTCACACTGGAGTCACATCCCCTGAAACAACATGGGAAAACTCCCACATGGCATCCCAGAGCCCAGCATAGCCCAGAACCTCCTTCCCCTGCCTGTCTGGGACCAGTCTGGGACCCTCCTGGAGCGCTGGATCCAGCCCTGGGGTTCCAGCACAGGCAGGATGGAACCCGTTGGACATGGTCCAGAGGAGGCCATGGAGATGCTCCAAGGGCTGGAGCCCCTCTGCTCTGGAGCCAGCCTGGGAGAGCTGGGGGTGCTCACCTGGAGAGGAGAAGGCTCCAGGGAGAGCTCAGAGCCCCTTCTAGGGCCTAAAGGGGCTCCAAGAGAGCTGGAGAGGGACTGGGGACAAGGGATGGAGGGACAGGACACAGGGAATGGCTTCCACTGCCAGAGGGCAGGGTTAGATGGGATGTTGGGAATTAGGAATTGTTCCCTGGGAGGGTGGGGAGGTTTCAAGATGAGCTCTAAGGTCCCTTCCAACAAAAGCACTCTTTGTGTCCATGATATGATTCCATGAGTGTGGCCTTGGCAGGAGGAGGAAAAGCTGGGTGCAGAGGGATGGATCTTAAGCCCAGGAGTGAGATCTCCCAGTTGTTTCCTTTGCAGCAGGGCACCCACCCAGTGACCCCCCATGGTGGCACAGCAGCACCAGGGTCCCATGCCAAGGTTTATCCCCAGTCAATGCAACAAACCCAACCCAGCACCCACAGAACTTGGGGTCATCCCCAGGACCTCACAGGAAGTTGCTCCTATCACTGTCCAAGTCCCTGGAATACCTCCTGGGAATCCTGGGAACTTCAGGAGCCTCGAGCTGAGCCACAGAAGGCATCCAGCAGATGGAGGAGTCTGATTCCCACACTACCCCTTGTCATGTTTCCCAAAGGGGAGCTGTCACCATTTCAGACCAGTGACACTCCAGCCAGTGACACTCCTTCTGTCCCATCCAGCAGCAGGGAGACACTGGAGTTCTGGCTTATGCAGCTGCAGTTCTGTCACTGCTCCCTGTGCTGTGTGACGTTCCCAAGTAGTTTTTGACCCAAGGATGGGGCTCCCTTGGGAGCTGGCTGTTCTCAGCACCTGCTCTGGGCTCAGGCAGCTCACTGGGTTCAACTCCAGCACCCATAGCCATGCCAGTGGCTAATGAGGCATTAGAGCTGGTGTCCCTTTCCAGGGGAAAGAAGCAGGCCAGTTATGCTAATTAATGTATTCCCAAGAAACTCCTACCTGGAATTCCAGCATCTGCAGGTACTTCGGGGCAGGGATGGATGCCACTCCTCGGGGGCCCAGGCCTGTGCAGGGAGGAGTGGCCCAGATTTCAGGAGTGGGTGGGATGTGGAAAGTCAGCGTCAGAACAACCTAATCAGTGCTTCTAAAAATTGCCCCCAAATTAATAGCTGTCCACAAATAGAATATAATGCAGTACTGCTAACTTTCATTTGCTAAAATATAGTTTTTGGGAAAAAAAACCCCTAAACATTAAAACCCTTATTTAGTGAGAACATGACAGCACAAAACACCGCTTTTTGAAGTGTCACCAGGCAGAGAAGCAGAGCTGCAAACACTGCCCTGCCAACATTCCGCACACATTCCGTGCCTGAGCCCGCTCCCAGGATTGCCTCGCTCAGAGACAACACAGGAGAACAACAGGAGCTAAACGAGGATAAATTACATCAGAAGCACAATGTTTACAAGAGCTGGTAATTCACCCCCAGCAGCAAATTACCTTTACAGCAAGAATCTGCTTTTCATGGGCTTGGCTGTTGTGAATGAGGGAGCTCCCATTGGAATGCTGATGGGATTTACCTTGGAATGGTAAATACCCACAGAGATGGGAGAGAGGTGGATGGATGGATGGATGGATGGATGGATGGATGGATGGATGGATGGATGGATGGACAGGCAGACACACAGGTAAGAAGATACCCAATCTAATATCTGTCTTTCTTTTAAGTGATGGTATTTACAGAGGACTTTAAAAGAATTGTGCAATACAAAAATGTAGAATTATACTCAGCAGTTTCATTGGGTAATTGAACCAATTACAAAGGTGACAAAATCCTAGCCAGGGCTGTCCTGGATTGAGGTGCTCTAACAGAATGAGGCATTTACAGAAGACACAAACACATCTTTCTTCTCTCATTCAAATTAAAACTTACTCTGAAGGCCCCAAACTGCTCCACTTGCAACTCAGCACAGAAGGGGTCTCATCCCAACTAGGAAACTGTCAGACATCCTCCATTGCCAACATAAAAACTCCCACTAAAGGAGCAACAAGTGGCTCAGCAAATCAGAGATCACTGCAGAAAGCCAATATGTGCCTCTTGTAGCCTCAGAATTGATTATCCACAAAAAAGCAACTTCATCAGAATTTGAGAAATTATCCAGGAAATAATTTGATTGTTTTAGAAACCTTGCAAAGAAGTTCATAGAAAGATGTTGACAGTGCAGGGATGATCCTTTCCAAGCAGATTTACATAGAACAAATTTCTGAACTGGGATCAAGAATAATTTGGGAAGATGGGCAGGGAGGTAGAAGAAAGAGGAAGAACTGCTCTCACACCGCTCCTGAAGGACACAGTAAATGGTGGGATGGACAGAAAATCCAAATGCACCTGGGAAGTGACAACTGTCCTTCTAAAAGGGAGATCAGCAGGTTGGACCATGGCTGTGCCAGGCAATGTATTCATGCAGTGCCAGACCTCCGAGTTCATCCACTCCTCCCCTGCCATGGGCAGGGACACCTTCCACTATCCCAGGCTGCTCCAAGCCCCAGTGTCCAACCTGGCCTTGGGCACTGCCAGGGATCCAGGGGCAGCCACAGCTGCTCTGGGCACCCTGTGCCAGAGCCTCCCCACTCCCACAGCCAATATCCATCACTGTTCCCATCTTCAGGCAGGGGTTTTCCCCAGTTGTTGCTGGTCAGGAGCTTGGCTCAGGCAGTGCCACAGCTCGGGGTGGTGCCAGCCCAACAGGCTGCTCCTCACAGGCCCTGCTCTGAATTTGGGTGGTGCGTGCACCAGCCCACCCACAGCTGATTCCAAGCTTGGCTGTCAGCTGGCAAAGCACCATAACAAGACAGCGTAGCAGGACCTTGCTTTAATTTTATCCCCTGGTTTTGTTCACTGTGTGAAACAGCTCTGGTTGGAAAGCATATGGTGCAGTATAAAAATCTCCATAGGATGAATTACAGCAACTTCACACAGAAGATGGGGAAGGATTTAGAAAAGCATTTCAGCAGATTTTAATAGAAAATATCTTATCAAAGCCCTCACTGGCTGGTAGACCAGGATTTCAGAGTGGCAGCTACTGCTCTTAATTTTATACCCACACAGACACCTGTGTACCCACAGCGGGGTGTCTCCTGGGTCCCGGGGTGGGTCCCTCTGAGGTGGTGGCAGTGTGCTGCATGTCTCAATGCAAGTGCCACAGTTGGACTCAGACTGTGCAATCTGATCTCCTCATCGATTTCCAGGATGGGATGTAAATAACTTTGCTGTGTATGTGGGATCAATGGGGACGGAGCAGGCGTGTCGATGCTCAGCACTATGAGCCTCATTCATTGCAGCAAATGATGATCAACACAAGAGAACTTCCATCAAAACCACTCAATTAATAATTGCTTTGCAGCTTCTGTCCTTTTCTGTCATTTCAGCTCTTTGGCAGATGAAGTTCATCCCCCTCCAGCTCTCAGGCTGTGGCTGATTGCTCAGGCAAGTGGAGCAGAGAGACTGGATCAGAGGAGGCTCCACAGCTCTGCACAAACTGCAGGTTCTTTGTCTGGGCCACTAATAGCAAGTTCATAAAAATTGAAAGAGTTGTCAGCACTTGATTATTGATAGTCCCAGATGAAAAGCACAGGACCTGGTTAAAAAGCTGTATTAAGATTGTTAAAGACATGAGAATTACTCAGGGCAAATTTGGCTTCATTGGACTCCGTGTCAGGCTCTTGGGAAGAAATAAACTTCACTGCAAAACAGCCAAAAACAGACTTAAAACTGAAATGTTAGGGAGCAGAAAAATGTGCTGAAGTCTAGACAAGAAAGAGGAATTCTTGTGAAATTCACCGTGCAGGAAGCCGGCTCTGTGCCCTCACTCAGTGCTGGGCGCAGGGCACAGGCCCAGGCCTTAGAGGTGCTCAGGGCCCAGCTCCCATCTCTCCACAGGGACTGGTCACCCCACATCTCATCAGTGCTGCAGGCTGAAATGTGGCTGCACACCAGAGCTGCTTGGACCACCCAGTCCTGCAGGGCTTTCAGGAACTTGGATGGTCCCTCCCAGGCATTGCAGCCAAGGCAAGGCCCACAGCAGCACCACACAGCAAATGAAGGTCCCCAGCGTGACCCCAAATCACAGTGCATGAATCACAGACTCAGTAAAGCTGGAAAGGCCTCCCAGACCATTGATTCCAGCCTGGGACTGAACATCTGGTCAACTCAACCAGAGAACCAAGTACCACATCCACTTGGCCCTTGGACACCTCCAGGGATGGGCACTCCAAACCTCCCTGGGCAGCCCCACCGAGGCCTGACCACCCTTTCCAGAGAGGAATTTTCCCCAATGTCCAACCTGAGCCTCTGCTGGCCAGCCTGAGGCTGTTCCCTCTCCTCCTGTCCCTGTTCTCTGGAGCAGAGCCTGACTCCCCTGGCTGCCCCCTCCTGTCAGGGAGTTTTGAAGGTCTCCCCTGAGCCTCCTTCTCTCCAGGCAGCATTTGAGGAGATGGTGGTGAGCAGAGCTGTGGGGCTGCACATCACTCATGTCCGCAGCAATGCAGGAGGTGGAGCAGTCACCAGGATCCTGATTTCACAGGGGCTCAGCACGGTCCAAGCGGCTCTGAAGCCAAACAGCCCAGAGAGGCTGGCCCACCCCTCAGCTCTCAGCACAGCCTCTTCAAAGCACAGCTCCTGCACTCGGGTATGGAATTCCCATCCATTCCCATCCGTGCCATCCATGCCCCTCCCCTGCCCAGGGCTGGCCCCATGTCCCCGTGGCAGGGACCAGCACGCAGGGCAGCCCCAGCCTGGTGCTGAGGCAGGAGAGCGAGGGAAACCTCCCTGAGGAAACCCCAGCTCTGAGTGGAGAGTGGGTCTGAGGGTGCAGCAACCTGTTCCTGGAAAATTCATGGAAAGAAAGAAAGGCAGCATGGCCTGCATTAATTATTTCGTGCAGATGATTCACTTGTCTCTAATTATAGATGAGCTTGGAAACACAAATGTCAGTTAAAATGCTATAGTTCTGCAGCTGTCATTCATGTGCTGGTGAAGAGATCAAGGCCAGAGCTATTAAAAACCTTGGGAGTGAAAGGAAGGGAAAAGGAGTCCTTGGTGGAGGGAAATTAAAGCAGGAGTTTGCCCTGAGCATTTCAGGTCCACAGAGCTCTCACCTGTCTTCCAAACCCCTACACCCAGCAGGCAGCTGAGGGCCTTTAGGCCAGTTTTTAATTTCTGAAAATGCCGTGGTGCACACAGAGCCTCTGCCACCCTGAGGGGTGTGGGGAGCAGGACAGGAACTGCTGCTGGCTGCCCCTTGCCCACAAACAGGAAATGGAGAAAAACTGGAAAAAATCCCAGTGCCATGTGAATGGTCACAGGAGACTCCCAGCCTGAGGGGTGGCTGGTGATTGCAGGGAGTGGATGTCTGAGCAATGGAAACACAGAACCATGGAATGCTTTGGGTGGGAAGGGACATTAAAGCCCATCCAGTGCCACCCCTGCCATGGCAGGGACACCTTCCACTGTCCCAGGCTGCTCCAAGCCCCAATGTCCAATCTGACCTTGGGCACTGCCAGGGATCCAGGGGCAGCCACAGCTTCTCTGGACACCCTGTGGCAGGGCCTGCCCACCCTCCCAGGGAACAATTCCTTCCCAATATCCCATCCATCCCTGCCCTCTGGCAGCGGGAAGCCATTCCCTGTGTCCTGGCCCTCCAGCCCTTGTCCCAAGTCCCTTTCCAGCTCTCCAGCCCCTTTAGGCCCTGGAAGGGGCTCTGAGGCCCCCTCGGAGCCTTCTCTTATCTAGGCTGAATAATCCCAATTCTCTCTGCCTTAAGAGTTTATCTTGATTTACCTCTCATTAAAATTCTTTGTTAAATTAACATGTTTTGGTTCAGCATTTTGACACTTTTAGATGAGAAGTCCCTGCCCAGGGAAGCTCCTCATGGACTGCTTTCCCCACAGATTTTGCCCTGAGCAGAGTCATGAGTCACTGTCAAAGTGGGGCCAGGAGCCTCATGCCACCCCTTGTGCCACACAGGATGAAGGCACACACATTGTCAGGGTGTTCTCTGGGCTGATTTGAAGATAAAACAAAAAGAAGGGAGCTGTCAGAGAGAAAACGTGATGAGAAGAAACTGCTTTGCCTGTTGAGTCAAGGGAATTGTCCTTGCAGCTTCGTGGTTTCTGCTCCGGGGGTCAGAGCTCCCTCAGCAGCAGCTCCCAGTGACCATCACAGGCTTTCCCCCACCATGGGGTTGCCCTGGAGCTCTCCTGTAGCACAGCCTGGCAGGATAGAAGGGTCACCCAGCAGGCCCACTGGGTCATGTCCAGCTTCTCTCCCTGGAGCTTGGACCTTTGGGTTGTTGGGGATTGTTCTTTGCCTCTATCTAGCCACCTCTTCAGCTCATCCAGAGCTGCCACCCCTACTCCACATTCCGAGGGTGCAGGAGGCTGTTTCCAGCAGCATTCCCAGCACCGTGAGCAGCTGGGGCACAGCCTCTCCTCTGGGGTGTCTGCGCTGTGTCCTGGGGCAGCTGAGGACACCCAGGAGGAGGAAAACCTCAGGAGGAAGAAGACCTTGCCTGGAGTTTCAGCCCTCCAGAAAGAGCCCCTCTGCATGTGGTGGATGGCCATGGTCCCCTGCAGCAGTGCCTGAGCAGAGTCCAGCACTGCACTTGGACACAGACTTGTTTGGCACCCTCAAATCCAGCTTTCTAGAAAGCTGCTTAGCAGGAACAGCCCTGGGGGTGCTGGTGACAGCGGCTGGACACGAGCCCAGGTGTGCCCAGGTGGCCAAGAGGCCAAGGGCACCTGGGCTGTGCCAGCCCTGGGGTGGCAGCAGGAGCAGGGCAGTGCCTGTCCCCTGCGCTGGCACTGCTGGGGCACCTCCAGTGCTGAGGCAGCTCTGGGACCCTCCTGACAAGAGAGACCTGGAGGGGCTGGAGCGTGTCCCTCAAAGGGAATGGAGCTGGGAAGGAGCTGGAGCCCCAGGAGAGGCTGAGGGAGCTGGGAAAGGGGCGCAGCCTGGAGAAAAGGAGGCTCAGGGGGGCCCTTGTGGCTCTGCACAGCTCCTGACAGGAGGGGACAGCCGGGGGGGTCGGGCTCTGCTCCCAGGGAACAGGGACAGGAGGAGAGGGAACAGCCTCAGGCTGGGCCAGGGGAGGCTCAGGGTGGACACCAGGAGGAATTTCTCTATGAAAAGGGGGGTCAGGCCTTGGCAGGGGCTGCCCAGAGAAGTTTGGAGAGCCTATCCCTAAAGGTGTCCAAGGAAGGCCTGGAGGTGGCACTAGGAGGTGGGGATTGGGCACAGCTGGGACTCGACGGGCTGGGCTGGCTTTTCCAACCTTAATAATTCCATGATTTGGTGATCTTTTCTGTCTAAGCACCAGCTCCTGGGTACCAGCAGCACCTGCAGCAGTTCCCTGTCACTGAAGCTGCTGTGGGCATTCCCTGAGGGCAGCAGAGCTCTCTCAAGGCAGGGCTTGTGCCATGAGCACAGCCCAAAGTTGCAGCTCTGCTTGTTCCATTCTTTAAACCCTGCCTTGGCCGAATGTGCCCAAACACCCTGGGTTAGACACAAACCCCTCAGTGAAAGCTGCTGGAGCAGATGATGGCTCTGCTGCCTCCTGTTCTGCAGGCTCAGGAACATCTCAGCTGTTAACTCTGCAGCTCAAGAGCATTTGGAGTTTACAGTTATTTTATTTTGCGAGGACAGATGGCAGACAGCTCTGTAGTAGAGGGGCAGATGGCTGTGCACCTATGAGCAAACCAAAACAAAACAGAAACCAAACCCAGAGAAACTGCGTCGTTAAGCTGCAGAGCAAGTGGGCTCTACTCCTCCTCCCAGACACAGCACATGGGCCCAGCCTCATCCCCATGAATCATCTCCCACACACAGGTGAGAGCAGGATGGGGCCCTTGGCTTTAGCAAAGCATCACACAGCGAAAGAAACATCACTTGTGCTGCTTGAGATGAATGTGAGTGCAGGGAAGTCATGGCCCAGGGGAGAACAGCTGGCACTGGCTCAGGTGGGTGGTGGCTCTCCTTTCTCACTAAGGGAAAGCAGCCCAGGTCCTCCTGCCCAGGAGGGACCTCTGTCCCACCAGCGTGGGAGGAACGCTCCTGCCAGGTGCCAGCCCGTGGAAAAGGGCACAGGGGCTGCTCCTACTCTCAGGTGACTTTGGCAGGACCTGGAACAGAACAGGTCCCTCCCGCACCTCACCTTGGCCTTTGGATGATGCTTCCTCATGCATGAAGGCACCCATGGCTCTGGGAGAAGAAATCCTGGGGGTTTTGTGTCACCCACACTGGGGACCAATCTGTAAGGTACAGGTTGGAGGAAACAGCTGGGAACACTCAGTGAGGATATGTATCTGCTCCTCTTTACATTAAATGCACAAGGTTATGCAGTTAAATGTTGAGAGGTCCCACCTATTATCTGGTGAAACCAAATAACCCAAATTTAAGCCTTCTTACTTTATGCAAATTGTGCAAATTGTGCATAATTGTGCATAATATGCAAATTGCTAACCAACTCAAAAGGTGAAATTCTCCACGCCTGGGGAAGCAGAACATTAAGAAATTCAAGCAGAGCTTTTTTCAAGGATGCCTTTCCACAGAAAAAGGCACATGAGAGACAGAGCAGAGTAACTACTGATACACTTCCATGTCCCACAGCATTATGTGGCTAAAAACCTCTGGATTTTGATTAGACATCATGTTTCTTCAAGAAATATTAACTTTCAATATCTGAAACATTTTTTAAAAGAGCAAGAAGAAGGTCAGACCCTCAAGAGAGATGTCCCTCTTGCTCTCCAACAAATTGAACATCAGCATTATCAAGCCAATATTAGGAAACCTATATGTTGAGGCATTGTGGATTATTTTTCCCCAAACAATTTCCTTTTTATCAGCCCTGAATGTTTGTTTTCCCTCTTGGCTTTCATTTTATAATTAGTCTCTCTGGACAGAAAGTGAATCTTTCATTGACTTGCTTACGGACCAGTAATTGTCAGCTAACCTCGTTCTTTGGGGAGATTTAATGCCAGGCTGCATCCTGCACTCAGTCAAATTCCCATCAATTCTTATCCAGGCACCAGGAAATGCCCACAGTGTCAAGCAACTGCCATCTCTGACAGCTCCTGGCAGGATTTGCTCAGTGGCAGAGCGCAGGGCTGTTCTCCAGCAGCGATCCGTGCCCAGAGGGGCGGGAGTGCAGCTCATCCTGCTGGACTCACTGTCCCATGCTGCCTTCACTGCTTGCTGGTCACACTTCTTTGCCTTTTTTTTTTGAAATAAAAGAGGTAAAATAGACTAGTGGACTGGAATTCCTGAAGTATGACCAGAAAGTGGATGAAATATGAAACAGAATGGAAAATGAGCATTTAAATCATAGAATCATGGAGTTGTTAAGGTTGGAAAATACTTTTAAGTTCAAGTCCTACATCAACCCGTACCACCACATTCACCACTAACCCATGTCCCCAAGTGCCACATCCACACATTTTTTTGAACACTTCCAAGGATGGGGACTCCACCCCTGCCCTGAGCAGCCTGTGCCAATGCTTTACAACTGTTTCCGTGAAAAAAAAAATCCCTGATATCCAATCTAAACCTCTCCTACTGCAACTTAAGGCCATTTCCTCTTGCCCTGTGGTTTGTTCCCTGGGAGAAGAGACTGATTCAGAACCAATATGAAATTTATACCAGTGTCTCATCAGCTCAGGAACAGGGCCCAGAGTGTTACTGTCAGCAGCACAAGGTCCCGCTGGGGGTAAATCACTAAAGGTGCACCCTGGTCACTGCTGCTGTCAACCCTAGTTAATAACTTCATCTATGGCCTAGGACAGGGTGCCCCACCAGCCAGCCAGTCTGGGATGACACCAGCTGAGAGCAGTGGCTGACACCCCAGACAGTGGTGTGGATGCTTGTGGGCCATCCAAGGGCCCTCAGCAGCCTGGAGAACTGAGCAGAGAGGAATCTCATGAAGGAATCTCCAGGGGGATGCACACTCCTGCTCCTGGGGAGGAATGACTGCAGGCAGCACAGGCTGGGACCCAGTCATCTCTGCAGGGAAGGGCCAGGGGGCTCTGGTGGATCTCGGGCTCCCTGTGAGCTGGGGATGCACCCTCGCAGTGCTGGAGGCCAAAGCCTGTCCTTGGGCTGCATTGGACAGAGCATGGCCAACAGCTCAGGGGAGGTTGTCCTTCTCTCTGCTGAGCACTGGAGAGGCCACATTTGGAGTTCAGGGCCCAGTTCTGTACCCCCCAGAACAAGAAAAATATGGATTCATTGGAACAAGTCTAGCAAAAGTCCATTGAGTTGATTAAAATACTTTTTTTTTCATTGTGAAGAAGGTCAAGCATGGGTTGCCCAGAGAGACTATGGATTCTCCAGCTTGTACATATCCAAAACCTGACATCGTCCTGAGTAACCTGCTCAGGGGAACCTACTTGAGCAGGGCTTGGACTAGAGCATCTCCAAATGTGGCTTCAGCCTGAGAGGTTCTGTGATTCTGTGGTAGATTTGGCCACTAAGGATCCCAAGCTCCTCCTGCCTTGTGCAAGGATAAGTCTGGTCAAATCTGAGAAGCCAGACTGAGAACAAACACTGTTGGGTTATGGCAGAGGCTGTCAGAAATAATAACCTGGCTGATTCCATTAGGAAATCCTTTGTTTTGGGAAGGGAGTATAAAACTTCATAAAATAAGAAAACATTTGATCATCAAAGAACTCTTAGAAAGAATGTGAACTTGCTTGCACTGAGAAAAACTCATTTTTAGCCTGGGTTCATGAAGAACAAAGACTGCTGAGATTACATGGGCTCCTCTGCCAGCCCCTCTGCCTGAGTGAGCTCCAGGCACTTTGGGAGGGGGGGAGAGGTCTCAGACAGGGGGTGTCACAAAAATCTGCAGCTGAGGAACGGAACTCCATGCTGCTGGTTCTTCTCTGTGGGAAAGGCAGGGACAGCTCAGCCCTGGCATGCTGAGAGCAGCCCAGACTGATAACACAATTGATAACACAGCTCCAGCCTGGCCACGCAGCAGCTCACGGTGTCCCTTCTCCCTGGAACAGGGACAGGAGCCAGGGAACAGGAGCTGGGCCAGGGCAGGCTCAGGCTGGAGATCAGGAAAGGTTCTTCCCTCAGAGGGTGCTGGCACTGCCCAGGCTCCCCAGGGAATGGGCACGGCCCCGAGGCTGCCAGAGCTCCAGGAGCCTTTGGACAGCGCTGCCAGGGATGGACAGGGGGGAATTGTTGGGGGTCTGGGCAGGGCCAGGCGTGGGACTGGATGATCCCTGGGGGTCCCTTCCAGGTCAGAACATTCTGTGATTCTCTGATAAGAGGTGGTAGAGGCGTTTTCAGACGAACCCAAGAGAAATGACCAGGAGCTGAGGGTCCTCCAGGGGATTCAGGGGTTCTGAAGAGGAACTGGAAATTCAGTCTCACAGAACAGTAGAATTATTAAGGTTGGAAAAGACCTCCAAGATCATCAAGCCCAACTAGAAGGACAGCATCATGGCTGTACTTCATCTGCCCATTTCATGTGGCCTGTTTGCTTCCAGGATGCCCCAGTCCCACCAGGGTCACTGCGGTGGCAGTGCCACACCCGGACACGGCAACAAAAGGCAGCCACAGACACAGCTGACCTTGCAGGGCCAACAGTGGGACCAGGAGCCAGCTGGGGGCAGGGAGGGCAGGAAGGAGGTGACCCAGCTCCAGCCTCTCCCCAGCTCCAGGGTGGATCCAAGCTCCCCTTTCCTATCCCCCCCTGTTCTGGCAGGGTGGGATACAGGGCAGGGAGAGGCTGAGCAGCTCAGGACTGGTGTGGGGTCAGTGCATTGCACCCACCCAAGCAGGGCCAAGGAATCACCCTGTGACCAGAGGCTTTGCATGAGTAATTACAGAGGAAAATGCTTCACCCCCTTCATTTGGTCTCACCTGGGAAGGACAGACACTCCCTCCCACCCCGAACTGGAATTCCTGCTCCGGAGGGCTCCTGCTCGCCCCTTTCAAATCCAGAGCACACACCAGCCGCCTGCAGCAGCAGCTTTAATGTTTAAACTCTTTCTGTCTCAATTTCCTAAAATTCCCAGTGGTTTTAAAAACTGAACTGGCCAAAATTTCTCTTTGGGGAAAAAAATCCCCTGTGATTGAAAATATATTTAAAATAAGTGGATAGGATGGAATTTAAATCGATCAAGATGTACCCATGGGTGAGTCTTTATTCAAAATCTTCCTGAATCTGAGACATATCTGAGAACTGGTAGTAATGTACTGTTAAAATGAGTCCCTACAGGTTTTGGGGTTTTTTTGAGAAGTTTTTTTGTTGGTTTAGTTGGTTGGTTGGATGGTCAGTTGATTGATTTTTAATTTAAAAAATGGGGGTTTTGGTTGGTTTTTTTTTTTTAGTGTTGTTGGGTTTGGGTTTTTTTGGTTTGGTTTTTTGGCTTTTGTTTATTTGTTTGGGGGTTTGGGGTTTTTTTGGTTTTGTTTTGGTTTTGTGTGTTTATTTTTTGTTTGTTTGTTTGGGGAGGGTTTTTTTCTTATTTGAAAGAGGTCTTCAGGATCAAGAGATAAAATTGTTCCTGCAGTGGAAATCCAGCCAGGGCAATATTTTGGCTCTGATTTCATTGCTTTTGCCATTTAAAGAATTAGCCATTTTTGTCTCAGGATCCTTTCTGACCATGGAATATATTACTCAGTAATAGTGTTTTGTTCTAAGGGTTGGTTACTTATTCACCTGGGAAATGGAGAAAATGCATAATGCAAATACTCCTCCTAATGGGAATGAATCAATGGATTGCTAGTACCTGGAATTTTAATAATACTATGGAAAGATGGTTAAAACTTGGATTTAATTTAGGACAAGTGCTGGATCTGTGAGGTTTTATACTCTGCATTGTATCATTTTTAAAATCGCACATTTTTGGATTAGAAAGAAAAATCAAATTAAATGCCATTCAGTGACCAACTAGAACAGAAGAAATAAACTTTTCTCCCCATCATTTTGCTCAGGACTCATTTCCACATCCTTTCATAGAGGAGAAAAAAAAATTACCAATATAGGGCCCGCCTGCTTCCCTTTTCAGCACAAATAAAAGGGCAGGAAGCAAAAAGTTGTTGAGTAAACATCAAAAATAAAATATATTTTTATAGATAGCTTCTAATCCCTCCTTATCTGCATCTCACTGGATCTTCCTCATGTTCCCCTCACATTTCTCTTCTGACAGAGCTTCCAAATGCCCCTGCAGCCATGACCCTTCCCAAACCTATCCATGCAGCAACACAGCCTAGAGGACAAAGGAGGGAATCAAGTGCACACTGCAGCTTTTAAATCAAGAACTGAACTTTCAGATCCTGTCCTACCTCAAAATGCTTTGAGGTCAGTAAAAGGCTTTGAAAAGGGTAGGGGTTTTGGAGGAGTGGTGTCAAAGTAGGAGGGAGGGATAAGTAAATAGCAGAGAAATAGGCAGATGGACAGTCTGGGAAAAGGCTGATGAAAGAAATGTTCTGTCATTAGGAAACAAGCTGGAAAGGCAGGAAAAATAGTTAAACCCCATAAGTTTAAAGACTTACTTAAAAATGTTATAAAAATAAAAAAATATTAAAATATAAAAATTACACACTTGAATCTATACCAAAATTTTGGGTCTAAACTTACTGCTGAAAAAGGAGCTCATATTGGGCCAGGAGCTGGACTGGATGGTCCTTGTGGGTCCCTTCCAACTCAGAATGTTCTGTGATTATATTGTAAAATAGTATTGGGAACTGAGGGGAAGGGATGGGGAGAGGGGAGAGAATGGGAGGGGGAGGAAAGATGCTGATAAAACCATTATTTTTCTGAGAAGAAGCATTCATAGCCAAAAAAATATGATCTTTCTGTTTGAAACACAGAATATGGACCAGTCTGGATCTGGGACATTTCAGTCTCAGTGGGAAGTCACCCATATCCTTCTATCTTTCCATTATTATTGTTACTGTTATCACAGATTTCAGCTCTGGAGGGGGTTTGGAAAGGGCTGAGCTGTTCCCTCCCTTGCAGTGAGTGGAGCTGATGGTGATGGAGACCCAGAGTCCCACACTGTTAACTGAACCCAGCTCTAACCCAGTCCTTGGGTTGGAGCAGGAGAATTGTGCTCCCAAATTTGCCTCTTTTCTGCTACCCAAGAGGAATGCCGTGGTCCATAGTCCTCTGCAAGGCAAGGGAATTCAGTGATGGGAAGTTTGCTTTAAAAGCTCCTTTCCCAGTTAGAATTCTGCCTCTCTGGCAGGGAAGCACAGGCCAGGAGCTGCCGAGGGCCCCAAACCTTGGCTGGTCCTGGCAGGCAGGCCTGGCATCCTCACCCTTTATCCTCTGCCCTCGCCTGTCAGCCTGAAGAACCAGCTGGGGAGCTGGGAACTGCCCTGCAGTGAAGGGTCAGGGGATGAAACAGGAATTCTGACAGGCAGGAGCTGGGGAAGACACACTCCCCACATGCTCAGGAGGCAGTAGAGCAGAGCATTTTTGCTTTACAGATTTAAGGAAAATGTGGAAAGGAGAATCTGTCAAAGGCTTCAAATCCAAAAAGTCAGAAGTGTTTGGGCATCCTTCTAGCCAGGCTGTCTTTGTGGTCAGAGTGGAAATCCAGTGGGAACAGTGGTTCTTCTTTCACCCACATGGAAAAATAATTTTAAAAATGTATAAATAAATAAAAACAAAGGGGAAAAAATAAAATGCAACCACAAACCACTTTTGTGGCAGGGCTGGAAAGGAGCACAGGTCAGAGCTAAGAATAGGAGCAGCTGCTGTGTGTGTATTTAAATAGTGAAAAGGTCTAAGGCAGTAAATCAGGACACCTGCTGAGAGCCTCCAGGTGGTCCAGACTTCAGACACAGCCAAGGAGACAGAAAAGTGTTTGGAAATGAGCAGAAGCAGGGCTGCAAGGATAGAGCCCTGTGGATGATGAACAGAAGGAAGTGAGGAACCCCAGAGAGGAAAGATAAATGCAGGAGAAAGCTCTGAAGTGTGTGCAGGAAATAATAAAATGCAAATTGCCCTGTAAATAAAAGTGAGGACAGTTTGGGAAAAAAAATCATCCAACCCAGCAGACAGACAAGAGGAGGGAAAGGCAACCAAGCAGGGAAGGGGAGAGGCTGCAAGAACTGCAGGGCAGCAAATTAAAGCTTCCCAGCCTGACATGAGTGCAGAGAAGGAGCAAAGTCCTCAGCAGCCAGCAGGTCCTTGGGAGCTCAGGAGTGCCAGGGCAGCAGAGACAGCACTTGTCCAACACTGCCAGGGGAGCTGCAAATAAACCCTGAGTAATTCCAGGGTGCTGCAGGGAAGGACAGAGCAGCGCAGTGAGGACATGGGGAGCATTCTCAGTGCCACGGCCAGGAGACAGAGACCACAGAGCTCCTTCAGCTGCTCAGAGCAAAGCCAGAGCACTGAGGGCATGTGGATTTTCCAAGAGGCGCCACTGGCTCACTGCATTTCCCCTAGAAAGGCAGCAGTGCTGAGAGGGCAGAGGAGAACCTTGTGGGATACCTGAGTCCACAGGTTTGAAGTGCCAGCTCACAGTATGAGGCCCACTGACATGGCAGAGCTGTCCCCATGTCCCCTCCACCCCATCACACTCCCTAAATCTGCCCAAAGCTCATGGGCTCCACTGCTCCTTGCCAAGGAACCTCAGGGCGTTTGATCCCTTGCCTGACTCTGCTCTGCTCCACCACTGCCCATCCCACTGGCAGGGCTCCCCCACACACCTCCAGGTTTAACTCAGACGTGGGAAGCTCAGGTGACACCATTTGGGTGTAGCTGCTGTTCTCAGTGAATTTTTAGCTCTTCAGGAACCACATCCCCAGCTTTAGTTTTATTTTTCCAGCTGATTGAGACCTCAAGCAAGCACTGTGGATGGTCCTGTCCAAATGACTGCTAGCCCCATGCACGGCTGGTTACCCCAAAAGTGAGGTGGGCGTCAATCCCTTCTCCCTGGCAAGTGACAGGACAAGATGAAATGGCCTCAAGTCACACCAGGGGAGCTTTAGATTGTATATTAAAGAAGAAATATTCTCTGAGAGGGTTGGCAAGTACTGTCACAGGCTCCCCAGGGCAGTGGGGAGTCACCATCCCTGGAAGCGTTCAGAAGCCACGTGGATGTGGCACCTGGGGACACAGTTCAGTGGTGAACACTGCGGTGGTGCTGGGCTGACATTGGACTTGGTGATCTTAGAGGGCTTTTCCAACCATAACTATTCTG
Source organism: Irena cyanogastra (assembly GCA_013397155.1). Lineage (NCBI taxonomy): Eukaryota > Metazoa > Chordata > Aves > Passeriformes > Irenidae > Irena > Irena cyanogastra. Next base: position 111,355 of record VWZV01012696.1, on the reverse strand, counting down.
TCACTCTGTGAAAACCCACAGGCTACTTTAGCAGATTATTACACATCAAGGACTTGATGTGTGTCTTGTTGAGTTAAACTCCAAACCCTGGCCCTCATGGTGTGCCCAGGCACTGAGGCCTCCAGCTTGAAAAGCAAACAGTTCCTTCATTCAGATGGAATTCTCCAGGGTCACCCATCCAGGATCTCTTCCTTCTCTGGATGCTCCTAGCCTGTCATCAGTGAGACCAGGGCCCTGTTTTGACACTCTCTGCCAGCATTTGCAGCCCAGCCATGTGCTGCTCCCCCTGCACAAACTCTGGATTTTAGGCTGCACCCTCTGTACAAGGCCCCTCCCTGGGGGCTCCTGCCCGCCCCAGCCTGTCCAGCTGGCTCCATTCCAACTGCCTGCTTTGGCCAACACAAGGGAACCTGCAGGGAACCACCCCCACAAGCAGGTTGGACACTGGGGCTGGGAGCAGCCTGGGACAGGGGAAGGTGTCCCTGCCCATGGCAGGGATGGCACTGGATGGGCTTTAAGGTCCCTTCCCTCCCAAACCATTCCATGGATCTGCGATCCCATGAACATTTGGACAGATGCTCTCCAGCTTTCCTCTGCAGAACCAAAACCCCAGCCATGCAGTAAGTGCACAGAGCAAACCTTTGCAGAGCAAGATTCCCTCTCATTATTTTTCTGCCGTCCTTACCCTTAGGCTTCTTCTCAGAGTTTGCTCAATGGGGCCATGGGGTGTGATCCCACAGGCCAAACCTGCTCTCTGTGCTTGGCTGAGGTGGAGCCTCAAGCTTTGGCTCGGCCTGTGGCTGTCACAGTGTCCAAATTGGGCAGAGTCTGGGCAGGAAAAGATCAGAAGTACCAGAGGAGACAAGGTTCAGTGATGAAGATGGTTGAGGTGGAACAGCGCCTCGCAGGCACACAGCCCTGAGGGCTCTGCTGGCCCCACTGCTAGGTTCATGGGTTCCTCACACCATTGCACAGTTCAGTTTGGTGGAGAATGGCACAGTTAGAGGGAACCTACTCATCTGAGCACCAGCTTTAGCTGGACGGAGGTTTCTAAAGGTTTTTACAGCTTTCTACCTGCCACCAGTGCCTCCCTCTCTGAGAGCTCCTCTACATTTCGATTTCATTGACTGTTTTTCCTCAGCAATATCCTGCCCTTGTCCAAGAGACTGGAAAATCTTTATGGTGTTAGAAACCTTCTCCCACACAAGGCCTGAAAGAACAGCCCAAGCTATACCTCAGGCCCCCCTAAAAGATAGAGTAGGAAAAACAACCTTTAACCTCCCATCCTGCACAGGTTTCCTGTGCCTTTGTAAATCCCTTTTCAACCCTTTCTTTTTCCCAGCCTGGAAACCGGCACTGGTCCATGTGTGACGCACCCTGTGCAGTTGTGACAGGACCCCAATTTAGACACAGCTTTGAGGTGTCTCTGCCTTGCCTTTTTCCCCAAATGAGCTCCCCAAAGAAGATCAGTTGGCTCTAGAGACAGGTATTATTTATAACCTGCATTAACTTTACACAGAAAGAAAAATCAAAGTGACAGAATAGAATTAGATCAGATAGAACAGACATGAAAAGGCTCATTAACAGCTCTCCCCCGCCTACAGAGACCTTGCAAGTGGGTCCAGTTTTCCAGGCTCCCTTTCAGCCAATTCAGGCTTCCTGAGCAGCAGCAGACTCTGCACAGTCCTGGGAAGTTTCATTCCTGGAAGTTTTATCCACAGGTAATTCAGATTCTGGCTCTCTGGATGTCTGGCTGTTGGTCCTGCAGCCCTTTTGGGGCTTCCTTATTCTCCTCCTCCTGCCTTGCAGGTCAGAAACGCCTCTGCCCAAGCTGATCTTGGGACAGGAGTGATTTCCTATCTCCTGTGGGCTCCATTTAACCATTCCTGCAGAGAGGCAGACATTTAAGGAACAAGGCAAACCCTGCTGCTCCAGGAGGGGATGGCTGAGCCTTGCTGCTGCCCCGCGGAGAGGGGACGCACCTCAGGTAACTGAGCTGGCAGCACTCACTGACACCTGCGGAGTGCTGCTCTTCCTTAGCCACGGGATCACAGGATCAGTGAGGCTGGAAAAGACCTCTAAGATCACAAAGTCCAACCAAGGCGTCCCAGAGCATCCACCCTGCTCAGGGCACCTCTCTTGGGTGAATCAGCCATATTAACCTCATCTCTCCAGCGTTAAGGAAAAGGGCTGGACACAAAAGAAGAGTGATCGGTTCCAGCTCGGTGCTGCCCAGGGACATCAGGGCAGATGTTTTCTGTCACCAGCCTAAGCATCTCTGACAGTCACTGCACTATGGCACGTCCCTCCCTCCCCACAGTGTGACTGATCCCTCGTACAGCAGACAGAAATATTGGTTTAAAATATCTGCTCAATGGAAAATTGATCTTTTGTCAAAACAAGAAACCTCAGTGGGAAGTTTTCTATTAGTGCTTTCACATTTTTCATGGAAAACAAGATAGGGAATGGAAATGGGAATGGTTATTGAGATGTTATTCTTCTGACTAACTAGGGGTGCTGGTTTAGCTGTCCCGGTGCCTGGCACCTGCCCGAGACTCTGTCCTTGTCCCCAGCGTGACCCTCCATGAACAGACATCACACATGACAAGGAAGTGAAAGGAGTGGGATGTCACTTAAGCCAGCAAGGGAATTTGGAGTTCCTGGTCAGCAAAGGAAGGAGGAGAGCAGTCACCCCATCTCCATGCCAGGTGCAGGCACATGTGAACCACCGCCCACCCTGCAGCACTCTGCACAGACAAGAGGAAGTTTTTATCATCCATGGACACATTTAGGACTAAATGGGAGGAGAGGGAAAAGAAAACCAATCCAGACCTTTATAGCTCAACACCTCTCACAGCCCAGGGCCCTGTTTGGCCCTTTGAGAGAAGGAAGCAGAATGTGGAGAGAAAACCCTCATGTCTGCTCTGGAACAGAGAGTACAGCAAGCTCTGCAGATTTACAGATACAGACAGCTGCGAGATACAGAAATAGAGATGTCTAGATATAGATATAGATAGATACATAACCCAGGAGGAACTGGATCATCTTTGGGGTCAAAGGTGGGTATTAAAGGGTAGAATGAGAGGAAGAATTTGGGGGCTTTGAATAGGTTTTGTCCTGCTCTGCTGTGTGCCAGATGTTGCTGCACATGGAGGAAGAAAAGATACAGGCTGGTGCATGGGGGCTGATCCCATATCCCATACACCTGCTCTCAGCTGTGCTCTTTCTGGGGATCTGTGCTGCAGTCTCTCCAGCCTCTGGGTATCTGAACCACTGGACTCAATATGAAAACTCAAACATTCAGTCCTTCCCCCTGCCCTGAGCTTTGGGGGTGGCTTTGCAACAGAAACCTAAAAATATAACAAACAAACAAACAGACCCAAAAAACCAATTGTTTATCCCCCCATGTCCAAACCTTTGAGCTGTGCTGTGACAGCAATTCCAAACCTCTCCAGGGCCAGAGGCTTTAAATGCTCCTCTGTGAAATCCAGCCTGAGAACCACAATTCCCAGCAGGACTCCAGGCTCTGGCACCCTGACAAGAATCTCACCCACCACACGACTTGTGACTGAATCCTGGGAGGTGGCACTGGCACCTCTCAGTTACCAAACGTGCCTGGCTTTGGTAGGGAGAGCCAGGGGCCTCTTCCCTGTTCCACTCACCCTCAGCACCTGCAGGACACCCTGGGAACTCTCAGGAATCTCCTGCTCTCTCCTTCACCAGCCAAAGAACACAGACATCAGCTCCATCTCCCTCTGCTTTCCCTGCAGACTGGGAGCCTTTTATCCACCCAGCTGCCTTCCCAGGAGATGAATATTTTAAAACACTCCTTTTTTCTATTTTATACAAAATATATAAAATGTTAAGTATGCGTCAGTGTCCTTTTGATATTTTCTCTCTTCTACATGCTGGGCTTGAGCTCAGTGATTGATGCAGGAGAGTCCTCGTGTGCATCCCAGTGCTGGGGACACTGAGAGAAGTAGCCCTGGGCTGGCCACGCCTGGGAAGGTGAGGTGGTGTCCCCCTCTCCACCTCCACAGCTTCTCAGAGTCCATGGATAATTCATTCCTCACCCACCTCTAGTGATTTATTTATCAGACTCCTGGCTTGCAGGAATGAAGAGCTGTGAATTACCAGTGGCAGTGCTGGAAGTGGCCACATTCCAGGGACTGGGATCCGGCTCTGGAGGCACCATCCATGTTCCACTGCTCCTGCTGGGAGCCCAGAGCTGCCTGTGCCTCTCCAGCCTGGCTCCTGAAGGGACGCCATGGCAGAGATGATAATAAATACAATAACTCCGGGATTTCTAGGAAACCAGTCCCACAGACCTGGCTCCCAGAAGGGAGTCATCTCACATCCAAGGTTGGCTGTGCAGACCTGGATCCTCAGGGCACATTGAAACTCTCCTCTGGAGCTGGAAACTTGTTAACACTCTTTTTTTCCTTTTCCTTGGTAGTAAAACTTCAGGCCCTGTACTTATTCATAAAAAAGGACTCATCAAAAGCAAATGTAAAGAGCAGCTGAGGGAGTACAACAAAAAGAGAGATACTCCGAGGTGTTCCCTGCACCTCATTTGCTCTCACAAGCTCCCAGTGCTCCTTTGCAGGGTGACTCCTCCTTCATCCTGACTCCTCCTGCAGATTTCCATCTCCTGCCTCCACATGCGCTCCGATCTCCTCATCGTCTCCAGCAGCACCTTCTCCTCTCCCCCTTCGATGTTTGTTTGCCTTCTCCCAGGAGGAAGTGTCTGGTCTTTCACAAAGGAGGGATGCTTTTCACTCTTTTTGCTGTTACTTCATCTTTCTCCCCAGCCTTTCCAAGCTCTAACAGTCCATCGAGGTCCTCTGCAGGGTGTTTCTCTCCCCTAGCCCAGGTTCCTGGCACACCTTGATCTGCTGCCTCTACCCCCACCTTCTTATCGCCAGGCCTCTTCTTCCTCCTGCTGCTCCTTTGCTTTCAGCTGCCTGGGGATCTCCTCGATCTTATCACGCCCTCCCAAACCCAGGTGGAGATTGTGACCTGCAGTGCCAGACAGTGAGTCAGGTCAGCAATCCCAGGGTGGCAGGAGAGGCCTGGAGCTGGACCTGCATTCAGGGGGAGCAGTGCAGCTCTGAACTGCCCCACTGAGCACGGGGGCACTCAGACACCCCCTCCCACAGAGCCACTCTCTGGTAGAACCTGCCCCACTGAGCACGGGGGCACTCAGACACCCCCTCCCACAGAGCCACTCTCTGGTAGAACCTGCACGAATGTGTTTCCTTCTGGCCCTGGACCCCAAAGCCACTGTCCTGGCTGAGCATCAGGCCTGGACCAGGCCATGCAGCACAGGAGGGTTCATAGCCACGGAGGTGCTGAGCAGTCACCAAAGCTGCCCCTCTGCTGCCCTGATCCAAGAAGGGCAGAGCCACTTCCAGGCCCAGCTCCAGCCTGCTTGGGGAGCTTCCCAGAGTGGGTTCCATACAGAGTCATCTGCCAAAAGCAAAGGGTGGCCGTGGCAGAGGCCCCTCATTCCCAGCATGGCCTCTGTGAAAGCCAGCAGTGGCACACCCACTCGTGACCCAAAGGCAGGGTCACCCCAGAGTGGCACCCCATGGCTTTTGTGCACTGCTCCAAACCTCCCTCCTGCCTGGCTCTCACAGAAACATTTCCTTTCAGCTCATTAAAGGCAGCAGCTGTTGATCATCTGAAGATCTGTCAGCTCTGCTGAAGGTGGATGGTGACTATTTATTTTCAGCATAATTTCTTTAAAAAACTACAGTCACTTGGGAAAAAAAAAAGGGGGGGGAGGGGGGGGAAGCCAGCCCCCCTTCCGAACAGTTTCTGCCTCAAAATGTATGTTGATGGGTCTGACTATTCCCTGGCTTCCCCTCCTCGGATCAAAGCCTCCAGCTCATGCTGGAATGATGGTATTTCCAAAGAACCTCCCCCAGAAGGGACCTGCTCACCCAGCAAAGAAGCACAGGCACTTCTTGGCTTCACCACAGCATCATTAAAGGCTGAAAATAGCAAAGGCCAAACCTTTGCTATCCAGCCATTTTTTATTTTAACCGCTTTATTCACTTGACCACTAAAAAATTCATTACATCTAAAGTTTAATGAGAAATTAAATGGATGGATTGGCTGCTAAACAGCCTGTGTGCGGGTGTGAGCACTGCCAGAGGGGCTGTGGGCTAATGAAATGTTTAATGCTGAGGACTGCAGCGAGCTTGAGCGCAACAGATGCCGGCTTGGGGATATAAATAAGTGCAGTGATATGAGCTCATGTTCTCTTGACACTCTGCTGAAACCCTCCTCCTCTCGCAAAAAGCTTCAAACTTCTCAGCTTCCTCCTGAGTTGAAGGCTGAGCTCATATAACACTAGATCCTCCTCCTCCACTACCTGCAGGAGTGGTCAGCCCTGGCCAGGGATGGATTTCCTCTCATCATCAGCTCAGCTGATCCTGATTCTGTGACTCTGTGATTCTGAGATCAAACTCAGCTGCTGGAAAACAGCTGATCCCTTAATATTTGCTGGGGAAGTTCTGCCAGCATTCAGGCTGAACCAGAAAATCCACTTGGATGTCTGCAGTGCTCTCCACAACCCTTTTAGGCAAATTTTTATGCATTTTGGGAGCTTCAGGATGAGAAATCTGAATCCTGGCCATGAGGGACCTTGTCTGCCTGCATTTCCTGAAGGAAAACAAGTCCTTAGCTTCAAACCAAGATGCAGGGAGCTACATGTAATTGAGACCCAGAGATAGTCACAATGAAGCAAAAATCCAGGGAATTAGCCCAAAACAGCTCCATATTGAGCCACAGGCACCAGGCAGGTGACAGGTACCTCAGGAAGGAGTGTAGAAGCAGCATCTCGCCTGGAGCTGGGTGATAACCAGGATGTGTCCTCAGGTCAGATCATAGAAACACAGAATCAACAGAATCACTAAGGCTGGAAAAGATCTCAAAGATCAAGTCCAACCATCAAAAATCAAGACAATCCCAGGGAAAGGAGGTGGATCTGTGTGATCTCATCACTTGCATGCAGACCTGTCATTGTACCCTCTAAATATCTTGGGAATCCTGAGCAGCTCCATGCAGATCACCTGCAGGAAGGTGTTCCCAAGGAACACGTTTGAGGGTAAAGGGTTGCAGGCTCAGCTAACTGCTCTGCCTTTTGCAGGGTTCTTTCCAGGAGTGAGGAGCTGTCTGTGCCCTGAGGTGTGTCCGTGTCCTGGAGTGTCCCTCTGTGGACTGCTCAGTTTTGATCTGTCCTCTCTGGGGCATCCTGGTTCAGGGATGCTCAGACAGGACTCTCCCCCACCCATCCTGGCCAAGCACAGAGGCCTGTGCAGCTCCTTGGTGCAGGGGTTGTGCTGGGGTGCTCTTGCCATTCTGACCTCAGTAGATCTCTGCCATTTGCACTGCTGGCTGTACAGGGAGTGTCAGGCTGCCAGAACCTTGGCCCATGAGATGTCACACTTGCCAGCAGCGTGACTGGGGAGCAGGGCTGTGGTTAGGGCCAATAGAATCCCAGAGTCACAGAATCCCAGAATGGGATGGGTTGGAGGGACCTCAGAGCTGCTCTCCTTCCACCCCCTGCCATGGGCAGGGACATTTTCCACTAGACCAGGCTGCTCCAAGCCCTGTTGAACCTGGCCCAGAGAAGTCGCTCCGGATGACATTCACCTCCTGCCTTCTGACACAGCTGGGGTAGTGCTGGCGAGGCAGAACAGAGTTTCCCTGCTGTTTGCAGAAGGGAGGCTGCCTTTGGAAGCAGCAGAGGGGTTTGGATCTCTCCTATTGCAGTTTCTTAATCTTCCCATAATATTGGCTAGCAGGCTAGGAGCCAAAGGCAATTTCCTCTATTCCCACTGGCATCCTCCAAGTCAGGACACGCCCAGCGCCCTCGTCACTCGCAGAGGGAGGGATCGCACCCGGCCCTTCGTCATCACCTGATGATGAAGAAGCTTTTGATGGTGAGCTCCTGAGAGGAGTAGAGAACTGGGGCGAGAGCCCTCCCCGCTCTCAGCCTGGAAGGTATTTGAATATTTCATGGTGAGGTTTTTCGCCCACTTGTTTGTTTGGAAGCAGAAGCATATGTTCAGACAGAGACTGAGGACTGATGATCAAACGCTTCCCATTGCCTCGTGCTCCCAAAAGACTTCTCCCCCTCAGCAGACACTTGGGACAAGAGTCCAGCACAGAGCAGAAGATGCTGTCAGAGCAAGATGGGCTCAGGTTATTCCTTCATGTCCCACAGCGTTATCAGAAGATGCCGTGGAGCCACATTCCTGAAACGAACGGAGAAAGAACACACTAATCTTCACCCCGACTCCTGAGTGAGGTCTCAAAATGTAAATGTGCACAAAAGGCACCACAGGGCAGGAGTGCTTCTTAAGGGCTGAAAATGAGAGTATCTCTTAGCCCTACAGCTTAATTTTTTACAATAATCTGAAAAAGAGAGCATCATAGAATCCTAGAATGAAGGGTGGTCTGGGTTGGAAAGGACCTTAAAAATCTCATTCCTCCCCCTACTATGGGCAGGGACACCTTCCACCAGACCAGATTGCTTCAAGTCTTTTCCAAGCTGGCCTTGGACACCATCCTTGCCAAAGTACACAGCAAGCACACTGACCAGAAAGGCTGGGTAAACACAGCAACCCCAAAAGTTTTGTAGTGAGGCTGTGAAAGTGGCCAGATGTGAAAGGACTCACCTAGGAATTAATAACTCCAACTGAGAGTATCAGGGGGTGGAGGAGTGGGGGGTTCCATCTTTGGGAGCCATACGTTAGGGAGAAGATGGGGCAAGCAACAAGTTCAGAGTGATTTCAGCACATCAAGTCAAAGAGATAAAAAAACTAGTCCAAATTATTGAGGAAGGGGCAGAGTTTGTGGCTCTGAGTTTGTCACTGCTGAAATAGCGAGTCCCGAGCCAGGATTGCACCAATAAACCTGAGGAGGTGCAAGAGGGAATCAGGAAAAATGGTGGCAGACTCTCACTCTGCTTCATTTATCAGGGAGAAGGTCAAGAGTGACTGGATCATTATCTGCAGCTGCTGCTCAGGGAGCAGAAATCCAATAGCCCTGAGCTCTTCAAACCAGCCCAGATCTAAGGAGATACAAAGCGGTGCCACCCTGCACTGAGCATAGGGCACAGAGGCCTTAACAGGGAGATTTGGAACTCATTTAGTGAGGATTGGGTGGGATTCACCCACACCACATGTGTTAAATTAAAGCGTTCTGCCTAAGAGATACTGACTTGAACCAAGGACCTGCTTGAAGGTTTGAGCTGTGTTCTGGAAACCAGACTGAAGAGCTCATCTAGGAATGGCAAATGTGTCCATCTCCAGGGAGCAGGTTAGTCTGTGTGCTTCTCACATCCTGCTCTTCTCCATGGGCACTCAGGGCCTGTTCAAAATGTTAACAACCTCTCTTCATACCAGTACCCCTTCCCATAGCCCTGCTCAACCCCTGCGAGGTGCAGAATACCCTGAAGTGTTGGAGTAGGAATGGGCTGAGGCAGGGGATGGGCAGTGACAGGACATCTTTATGCTAAGGGATGAGGTCAGCACAGCCCTTGCTGTTCTCCCTCCACACTTCTTCTCCCTCCTGGGGGCCCAAACTGACCCACCAAGAGAATACTTCATTTCTTTAATCTGGTACTTTGGCAGACCAAGTGGTTTGTATGCTCCAAGGCACTCTGCCAGCCCTGCTGTCCCTGTATAACAGCACAGAGCCCTCCCTGCCACAGGAACACCTGGCAATGAAAGGCCAAACCCCTTCCCCCAGCAGGAGGAGAAACACAAAGTGGCTCCCACAAAGCAAAAACTGGGGGGGATTTTTGGAGGAAGGCACAGAGCCCTCAGGTTGACTGACCACCTCAACTCAGAAATCACTCTCCTTCCCTGCTCTCAAGAAGCAGAGAGGTGTGGTGGGTCTGTCCATTGAGCAGATCTGGCACCATATGGCCAGAGGAGTTGCTGCTCCACACACACACACATGCTCAGAGCTAACTTTGGCTCCAAAAGGCTCCCCAGACCTTTCTGTGAGATTTTCCAGCAGCCCCAGGTGGGCAGAGGCGATGAGTCACTGCTGGGAGCAGCCGTGCACAAGCACATGATGCCTGCTAGCTCTGCAGAAGGCTTCAGGAGTGTTAATCCTTGGAAATCAGAGGGATGATGTCTTTTGAGAAAACCCAGTTCTTGAGGAAAGGCAGGAAGGAAAGGCTGGGGAGCAAGACTACTCACCAGGAGTTACGGATTTCCCCCGCTAGTGCTGATGCGTCATCCCGGAACCTGCACAGAGGCAGAGATTTCTGCAGCTCATTAACTCTCTCTGGATCAGAAAGGTCACATCAGCTCTGCCCAGCCCCAGCTTCTCTACATGCTGTGGGTGTTCACAAAGCTCTCCTCGACACCAAGAAACCACATCAGGTTCCTGCACCATCTCCTCATGGCTAGGTGCAGACAGGCTCCTCCAACCGCTTCCCTTCTGACAGTGCATCCCTCCACTCTCCTCCAGGGCTTCTGGTCCCTCTGACCCTGCAGCAGCACGGGAGAGATCCCACCTCTGGTGACCCTGGGCTGAGCTGATTCACCTCAGGCTGCCTTACAGGCACAGCTGGAGCCTGCCTGGATTTGGGGTCTGCACAGTCACCACTGCTTTGGGGGAGCATAGACGGTCACAGAGGTTGGCTGGAGCATGACTGAAGGTCTCCTTCTAGTATCTTTCCTGTTTTGCTCTCCTGCTGGGCTCTGCATGTCGTGGGGGAGGTGCATAGAGGTGAGAGCACCCTCCCTCCCAGGAAGGAGCCATGCCAGGGCCCAGGAGCTGCCTTTGAGCTCAGTGCACATATGAGAGCAGAGCCCAGACAGCAGCAGGCTCCTCGAGATGTGCTGTGGGTTTCTTATGAGCAGATGCAGCTGAGAGATGCAGGGACTGGCAGTAAAGTCTTTACAGTTTTGCCTTTGCCAGCCCAAAGAAATCTGTCCTAAGAGACCACTCAAGGGACCAGCAAAATAATTGCATCTGTTTGAGACAGATCAGGCAGGTAGGAACCTTTGGAGGTGCTTGGGGACAGTCCCTACAGGCAGTAGGTTGCTTATAAAAGGTTTACCCCGGGTGCCATTTGTTCATGGCCTGTTAGTTTAGGGGAAGCCTTGGGAATGATGAAGCATTAATTGCTTCTCAGCTGCTCTGCTCTTGTCTTTCCACCATCTGCTGATGAAGTCATCCTCAGCCACATGCTTCAGGAGCCTCCTTCAGCTGCTTCTCCCATGTTTTCATCCACACATCCCATGCCTTGCCAGGATGATGCTCCACCACCCTCTCCTGCCCCTCCCTTTGCACACAGCTCCTGTGAGAACCAGCTCATGACTTCTCCCGTGGCCAGGAGCAAATCCATAAACACCCTGGAGCCATGGGGTGCTGCAGCCCCACAGCCTTGCCCCTGTCTCTACCCTTGCTAGTGTTTCCCTCCAAAAAGGAGCTGCAAATGAACAGTCAGAGCCCCCAGCCTTGTGTTTGAGCAGTGCCATGAGATCGTCCTGCCATCCCAGGGACAGTCACACAGTGATGGGGAGACACTGGGCTCACAGTGCCAGCTGGGAGTGGTTTAGAGCAGGGCACATGATTGACCAGATCACTTTTGCCATGGTCCAGAGCAAGCCAGGAGTGCAAAGCCATGCATGCCCAAAAGCCTCTGACACTTGCAGAGCACCCCTGGGTTCCCAGGGCACTTTGACAGGAGGGAGACAGGCAGAGCCAAAGCAGCACATTGCCAGGACCAGCCTCACCCATGTTCTGCCCCACAGATAGCAGAGGTCTCCAAGGATGGGGCTGAGATATACAAGGTACAGGAAAAGCAGAGAGTCCAGAAAGCTCCTGGCACTGATGGAGAGGGGAAGGGGAAGTGCATCCAGCAGCTTGGGCAGAGCTCACGCCACCCTGGAGGGCAAGAGCCCGAGCTAGGACAAGGACACACCAGAGCCAGAAAGGCAGCAAAGGGTGAGCCCAGGTTTGCTGGATGAGGGTCTCCAGCATCCACATAAATACAGCAGCTCCTGCTGGCTGGGATTCACTTGATAGAGTAATTAATGTGTGATGGGCAGAGAAGAAATAGCATTTCCCTGTAGCTTCTCTCTCCAGGGCTCCATGGCTGATAGGAGGGGTAGGGGGTTGTTTGCTCCCTCTTAATCCCCCTTTCTGAGGGTTTCCTCTCCACAGGCTGAGATCAAGGGGTTTGTGGATGCCTCTGCCCACGCCTTTGCTCCCCAAGGACAGCAGCCCCTGCTTTAAACAGCTCTGCTGCCTTGCACTTCATATCTTTGATCTCAGATTTAAATACAGCTGCCCATAAAGTGAATGGGAATGGTTCCCAGATGAGGTTTGATTTCCAGTCTCTCCATCCTCCCAAATAATACTATCAAAGTATCAGATTTTGGAAAACTAACCATTGCCTTGGCTAGTCAAAAATAAATGGTGGGTGGGGGGAGTAAAGGAGGGAATTAAATTCTCAAGAACAATTACCTTCAGGTTATTTTTCACTGCTTCTTTTTTATACCATTGTTTGAAATTAAACTTCAAGCTGGCCTACCTCTACATATTGTACCTCCACTTTTAATCATGGCAGCAAAGGAGAAGCTTGTAATCCTGATGGATTTCCCCCACAAACTCGTGATCCTTCCAGAGCCATCGCTCCCGCCACCTCCTCTCCCCAGCCCTTCGAGCACAACGAGTATTTCTAGTTCCTCGCATTTACAGCCTGGCATTTAGCTGCGTTCAACCACGGGCTTTTTTATCACCTCCAATTTGCTAAGTGATATAAACACCATCACCTGATTACTCGCTCTTGCCATTATTTACTGCTCCAGGAGTCTCTCAGTGTCATCTTCAAACTTTATCAGTAATGATTTTCTGTTTTCTTCCAGATCACTGCTAAAGATGCCGAGCAGCTCGGCAGCCTGGGGAAGATACCTGTGGGACTCAATTAGGAGTGACTGTGCTAAAGGCTGATGGAGAGCCAACGATTCCATCCCAGATCTAGCAGTTAGCCAGTTTTTAAACCCAGCCTAATCATGCCAGAGCCATTTGTTAAGTACTTATAAAAACAAAACCACAGCAAGACCGCCCAGATTAACTCTTGACAGCCTCAGCACACCAAGCTCTGTGAAACTTGAGTGTACCGGGTAAAAAGTAAACCACAGAAGTGACAGCAGCTGTGTAACTCCTGATATGACCTTCACAGGCTGTTGGTCTCAGCTCCATTCACAGCCCTGGGGAGGTCAGGTCTCTCACTCTCTTTTTTTCTGCTAAAGAGGATTTGTCTCCCAACGCCCAAGAAGAGGCTGGGATAAGGCAGGCAAGGGAAAAAGGCACCTTCAGCCTCTGCTGCTCTCTTGTTCCCACTAAGCTGATACAGAACTCCTGAGGCCCTTGGAAATGATGTTGAATCTCTAAGAAATCTCTGCTCTCCTTCATCTCTCCCATCACAAAAGGAACACAGGCCTTGGATCATCTGTTTATTAAAATATTTTAACTGGGAAAACAAGTCAGGGGAAGGGAGAGGGTTAATTAAATTAATGGCCTCTCTAAAGAGAGGCAATTAGGGTATTGATTGCAAGAAGTGCTAAGTTAATTGGGCATGTGACACATTGACATTTTTCACAATCAATAAACCTGCAACACCTTCAAAGAAATCTCGAGCAGTGCACGACCATATCAGGGTCAAAAATGCAATAAATTTCTTGAGCTGATTATAGCCGTTGGTTTCTTTCATGTTTTCTCAATGCCAAAAGCTGTCTGACAGGGCATCTCTTTCCCCATGTGGCTTTAATGAAAGGCTTTGATGGAGCCAATACAAGCTTTCTGTCTTTTTTTTTTTTTTAAGAAGAAGTCTTGTCAGCTTCAGTCAGCTTTGCCTTTCCGTTCCCTGACGAGCACTGGGAAGAAAGGGGCTGGAGAGGGCTGGGAGAAGCCAATTAACAGGGATAGTGGAGGGACAGCAGAGCAGCCGGCAGTGATGCTCTGGAGACAGGCTGGAGTCTGGAGCTCTGGATCCTGCCCGGCAGGACGTTGTTTGCTCTGAGAAGAGCCTCCCTGGCAAGAGGTCAGCCAGCCCTTCCCTGCCTTCCTTCGTCTCCTCCGCGCTCCAGAGCAGCGCTGATGTTCGCCCCCAGCTGTTTGGAGCGGGCGTCCATCCCCCAAAGCTGTGCCGTGCTGTGCTGTGCTGACAGCCGGGGCCGCAGGGAGCGGCCGGGCCGGGCTCTGCTGGCTCCCGAGGAGCAGAGATCGAGTCACACAGAGTGTCCCGCTGATCCCTCGGGACACGGGACAGGCTCTGAGCGCAGGAGCTGGTGAACGATGTGACAGAAGCATCAGGGACGCGCCTGCGAAAGTCCGAGGGGAGGGGTGAGCAGAGCACCCTCGGGGTCCTGACGAGAGAGGAGGGTTTGGATCAGAAATTCCTCCCTGGGAGGGTGGGCAGGCTCTGGCACAGGGTGCCCAGAGCAGCTGTGGCTGTCCCTGGATCCCTGGCAGTGCCCAAGGCCAGGCTGGGCAGGGCTTGGAGCAGCCTGGGATAGTGGAAGGTGTCCCTGGCAGGGGATGGCACTGGGTGGGATCTAAGGTCACTCCCAGCCCAAACCATTCTGGGATTTTATGGTTCTGTAACACCCTGCTGAGGGCACAATAGTCTTCGTATCTACACTGGAGCTGGGCTGCAGACTGGTTCTCCTCTCCTGAGCTCAGCTTCCCTCCTTTCACTGCTCCCTGCTCTGGGGTTGCCCCTCTGGGTGTGTTATTTCAAGGTGCTTCAGGGGGATGGCACCAAGAACTGCCAGCCTGACAAAGCTCATCTGTCTTGTGGTGCATGTCTGTACTGCCTGGGCTGGACCTTCCCAGTATCTGCCCATGGCCATTCCCATTGTCAGTGCCTTCTGTGTGACACAAAAAAAATAAATCTCCTATTCTGAAACTTCACACAGAAAAAATCTGAAACCATATTCTGTGGCTCTCCTGTCCTGGGAGGGAAGGGACTTGGAGCTGGCAGGGCTGGGGACCAGGAGGTGTTTCAGCACCCAGAAACTCCAGTGAGACCAAACCCAGGTCTTACCTCCCGGCCAAATGTGGAGGGGGATGACTGCTGCTTTCTGCTCAAGGGTGAAGCTCTGGTGCCACTTTTTCCCCCTTGGGAGCTTTGCCACAGCATTTGAGAGCCCCACTCAGCTCTTTAGAGCTGGGCACCATAACCACCCTCATCTCTGAGAGCAGCCCTTGGCTGGCAATGTCGAGGCCCAGGCCCTGACCGCAGGTGAGCTGTGCCTGCTGCCCACTGGGTGCTAAAACATTTGAAAGTGTCCAACCAGCTGCTGAGTCCCAGAGGTTACCTGTGCACAGAATTACTGTGAATTCACTGCTGGTAATACACACCCAGACTGGATTAACTGAAAACTCAGCTTTCTGCCCTTTAAATTGTTTCACTAAGCTGACCTGGGCACTTGTCCCACATTAACAGGATTTTTCCCATGGATAAGCCTATTCATCTGCCCCTGCTGCTTATGTTTGTGACTCAAATTTCATTGCCTATGCAGTGTTGTATAATTTACATGAAGGAACTGTGCATTTGAGTCATCTGCATGGCTGTGACCCAGCACAAGCCCTTGACTGTTCATCACCTGTTGTCTGCTTTAACCTTACCCAGGCTGCACTCAGGAATTAACTTGTACAATTAGAACGTGACAGGGTTCACAAAAGCCACGTCCTGCCAGTGCCCCCAGCCCACAGTTTCCTCGTTAGCAGCCTCACCTGGATCAGCTCCTCTCAGACAGTGGCTGCAGGCTGCACCCTTTTTTTCCAGGCTCACTGGGTTTTTTGCCCTGGACAGTGACACCCTCTCACAGGATTAATGCTGACAACCATCACCTCATTACAATCAACGTTGCTGCTTTATCTCAGAAAAACTAGAGGAAAATTAGTTTGTTCCTAGGAGACACAGGCTTAAGCCAGACAGGCTCTCTGCTGCCCTTGTCTGTGCTGGGGACAAAGTCGAGAGCAAATTCCAGGGACTGTCAGGGAAAGCTTTCCAAAGGCTGGAGCTTGTGGTGAGGGTGGTGATCTTCCTGCTCTGCCCCTAGCCGAGGTGATCGGCAGAGTCCCTGGAGCACGTGTACATCCCATGACTCCAGAGGGAGGATGCAGGGACGATTCTCCATCACCCTGTGGTCATCACTCACCACACGGTGGCCAGAGCTCCCCCTGCCCCTGTGAGAGCAGCCAGAGCTCCCCAGCCCCTGCACCCACTGCAGAGAATGAAGGGCCTTGACAAAGACTCACAAATAAATGTATCCAGCTTAATGCCCCAGCTGAGCCTGAAGATGCTTCCCAAACCCTGAGCCAAGGCAATGTCCTTCACACAGCACGGGGAAGAAGCTGCTGGAAAGGCAGGAGGGCAGCTCTGCACGGGATGGCTGAGGCACTGATGGGACAAAACAGACACTGAACTGTAGGCAGAGGGGTGTTTTCAAACTGGTGTTAATGGGCATAAAAAAGAACAGCACCACCTTTCATGAGCACATGGAGTCCAAAACACAGGAACAGTCAGGGAAGAAAAGAGAAGAAAAAGAAAAGGAGGGGGAGGGGAAAGGGAAGAGAAAAAGAAAAAAAAAAAACAAAAACAGAGAAAAAAAAGGAGGGGGAAAAAGGAGGAGAAAAAAGTAGGAAAAAGGGAGGGAAAAAAAGAAAACTCTATTCTAGACATACTCCTTACACCCAAAATTCAAGAATGGCAGTTTAATGCAAAATCTGAAGGTAATTCCAAAAAAGCTGGCAGGGCCCAGGTCTCTTCAGGGATAAAGCTTAATTAATGCAGGGGTTTAAATTACCTGTGCCTTGTTCATGGAGAATGCCTCTGGTTCTTCCTCCTCACCATCAATCCATCATTCAGGCACCCTCAGGATGAACTCCACAGGTTTGAAAAAAGGCTAAAAAAAGGCCTCCTGTTTCTCAAACCACCAGGAAATTGGAAATTTTCCACCCTGGCCACCATTTCTAATTAAAAGTTTCATTAATTCCAGGGAAGGAAAGAGTTTCTTGGGGGTCTCTCCTGACTCCAGCACTATTACATGTTCTCATTAATGACCCAGGTGATGGAGGAAAAAGGCTTATTTCATTTACTGGGTAGTACCAAGTTTGGAGATATCATGTGTAGGCAGAAGGACAGGATTCAAATTCCAAATCTCTCCATGAATTAAAGAAAATTTGGTTAAAAAAAAAGCAGGATGTGGTGAGGAAGAAGAGTGAGGGTTCCACTGCTGACAGGAAGGCTGCTTGGAGGTCTCTCTGGGAGAAAATGAGTGAACAGGACAAAGCAGAGCCAAAAAAAGCCTATTTAATCGTGGGGTCATGTACAGGGGTATCATTTGTAAAGAAATACACTCTTCCTCCTGCTCTCCACTGCTAAGGCAGCAGCTGCAATAAATTTTCTCTGTTTTGAGAAAGCAAAGGGTCATATGGAGGGAGTTCAAAAGAGTGGGAAGAATTGCCTGAGATCGGGGAAACTGGTCCCAACAGGCAAGAGTGGAAGGTTTAGGCAGGACAGAACACAGGCCAAGGAGGAGATGAAGAAATCTTTGTGAAGGAAAGGAAAGCAAATTTTGTTCCCCACAGCACATGGGACCAGAAGCCATGGGTTAAAAGTACCTTTGAGGGTGAGGTGTCAGGAAAATTCAGCTTCTGGAAGGCAAGGAATGGACACAGAGTGTTTGGAAAGGTTAGAGCAGCCTTTCACTGACAGGTTTTAAGATCACAGTAGGAAAAGGCCTGTTAGGAGTGGCCCAAGTGGAGCTGATCTTGCCTGAGACAGAGGTGGGCCACAAGCATTATTCCCAGCCCCAAATTCTGTGAGGAAACAGAGCATTTGTAGAATTGTGGAATCCCAGGATGGTTGGAGTTGTAAAGGGCCTTGAAGCCCATCCAGTCCCACCCCCAGCCATGGGCAGGGACACCTTCCACTGTCCCAGGCTGCTCCAAGACCCATCCAGCCTGGCCTTGGGCACTGCCAGGGATCCAGGGATAGCCACAGCTGCTCTGGCTACCTTGTGCCAGGGCCTGCCCACCCTCCCAGGGAACAATTCCTTCCCAATATCTGATCTAAACTGACTCTTTTTCAGTTTGAAGCATCTGAGGGGTGAATTAGAGAATTTGTAGTGGATTCTCCTGGGAATGTGCGTGTTGGACTGAGGAGGGATAAGGCAATAGAGCATCGTGGCACAAGCTTTGCCATGGTGAGTGAACATCTCCAACAAGCCTAACACATCCTACAGAGCCCCAGGCACCCTATGGAGTCTGTGGCCTGGCATCTACACCTCCAGTTGGACCAGCTCAGGATACCTCTCTTTGGAGAACAGGGCATCATTCTGAGACAGCAGGAAATGTAATTTTTCACATCTGTTAGTAAAAAACACAACACCATTTTCCCAAAATGTTTATTTGTAAACCAGACTGATTTCAGTAGAAAATATATAAAACTTAACCAGCTCTTCAAGAAATGTGTTATTTTATCCACAGTCCTGAAATGTTGTGCCAATGCACCATTGCCACATTTCCATATCGGCTTCTGTTGTTTTTTCCATTGCTTAATGGCATGGAGCACAAGCACAAGATGCATATTTAGTGCACCTAGGATTGGATATGTGGCCCTTAGAGACAGACATTTCAAAATAATTCTTATCAGCTGCCTGGTGTAATAGTTGTGAACACAGAAATTCCTCCCTGTCAGGGTGGGCAGGCCCTGGCACAGGGTGCCCAGAGCAGCTGTGGCTGCCCCTGGATCCCTGGCAGTGCCCAAGGCCAGGCTGGACACTGGGGCTTGGAGCAGCCTGGGACAGTGGGAGGTGTCCCTGCCCATGGCAGAGGGTGGATCTGGATGGGCCTTAGGGTCCTTCCAGTCCAAACCATTCTGTGGGTTTATGATTCATGGGCTCATTTACAGCTCTGCTTTCCTTGTGCAACTCACACAAGAAGAGGAATCCACCACAGGCTCTCAGTAGGTGGTGGAACACAGGAGCTGAGCTCCAGCACAGTGTACAAAGCTCTCCTCAGTGCTGCTGAATGGTTACTTGCCTCCTAATTAGTAATCCCACGCAAATCAGTTCTCATCGCCCTAAAGTTCCCAGAGAGATTTTCTTCCAGCTATGAAACGCTCTGCCTCAAAATCTCGAGTGTCTCAGAGGGCCAAACATGGCAGTGAAGAGCCTGTGACTGTCTCATCGTTCAGGGCTAATGGAGAGGAACTAAATGTGAGATTCCTCAGCCTCGCCAGTACAAGTGCTGACACCCAGCAGAGGTTTGTGCTCCATGGGAGCAAACTTCTGACAGGGATGGACCAAATACCTGGGCAGGAGCAGATCTGGGTGAGATTCATGAGTCTTCCTGGAGCCTTCCTCCAGGAGGAAACAGAACTGGCCCAGAGAGGGATGGATGGTGACCCAGGGTGACACAAGGTCCAGCAGATGGGGCCATCAGAAACACACACCAGCAAGGGACTGGTACAAGCAGAATCCTGTGTGCCCA
The DNA here is from genome assembly GCA_013397155.1 of Irena cyanogastra. Lineage (NCBI taxonomy): Eukaryota > Metazoa > Chordata > Aves > Passeriformes > Irenidae > Irena > Irena cyanogastra. Next base: position 91,810 of record VWZV01012696.1, on the reverse strand, counting down.
GCACTGCTCTGGTCTGTCCCAGCCAGCCGGCATGGCCAGGGGGGACAGGAGGGGCTGGCTCGGCATTACCATTGTCCTCAGAGACACACCATGAGAGGGACCCCAAGTGACAGCCTGTCTGGGCAGGATGGGGTGGCTGCAGAGGCCAGACACCCCCATTCCCATCTCTGTGCCACCCTGGAGGTGTGCCCTGTCTCATGTGTACAAAATGCCAGGGGTGATGTGGAAACTGCAAAGTTAGAAGCACAGGGGGATGTTTGTGTAAGAAACTCCTCTTACGTGATTTATAAAGTGTGGTGACAGGCTTGACAATAAGTGATCCAAAAAAAAAGCTTTAAATTGCAGAGGTGACATTTCCCAAAGGACATTTCCCTGTTTACACGGCTGGACGAGAGCGTTCACGGCCGTGTTCCCATGTCAGTCGCGTGCATAAATGGGGTGTCCCAGGTGGTGCCCAGGCTGCCCCAGCACAGCCCCACTGTCACAAGGAGCCTTACGTAACAAAGATCTCAGGTGATGGGATGCATTTTGTACTGGAAAGGGCTCAGTTACAATGAATGAGGCATTTTTGGAGGACAGGTGTCCAGTGAAGACTGTAATCTTTCCAGCAGAGGATAATGAATGCCACAATATTTTCTTAAATGAAGAGTAAGACAAGACAGGAATTATAAGAAATTCCAGAGATCAGAATCATAGGATCATGGAATGCTTTGGGTGGGAAGGGACCTTAAAGCCCACCTCATTCCACCCCTGCCATGGGCAGGGACACCTTCCACTGTCCCAGGGTGCTTCAGGCCCCATCTGACCTGGCCTTGGACACTGCCAGGGATCCAGGGGCAGCCACAGCTGCTCTGGGCACCCTGTGCCAGGGCCTACCCACCCTCCCAGGGAACAATTCCTTCACAATATCTGATCCAAACCTCCTCCCTTCCAGAGAAAACAAGCCAGGCCTGGATACCAGTGCCTGAACCTCTCCCCACACTCCATCCCAGCTCCTTTGCACTCTGAGCCAACCCTGACTTCCATATCCCACAGCTATGGCAGCTCCCAGAGCATTTTTTTCCTTTGCATTTTATGAGAGTGTTCAGTTTCCAGTGTGGAAAGGAGCAGGAATGTGCAACCACCATGTCTCAGGGTGCAGCCTGGATCTGATGATAAATCAGGAGAGGAACACTAACGTGGCAGAGATGTTACAGCAGCAGGGCAGATATTTGGTCAGGGCAAGCACAGCCTTTTGTTGTTGATTGCAGCTGTCAGGACAGTTCCAACCTCTGCAAGTTATTTGCCTGTGCCACACAATAGATATTAAAATGTCCATTACACCTCTTCCTGAAGAAGCAATCTCCTGCATATGGAGACAGTAGCAAGCAATCACAGCTCTATTATCAGCAGTGAAGAGCTGTATGACCAAAATTTCATGCAGCTAAAATTGACTAATGGCTTCAAGGTTGGTTGGGTTTTTTTGTTTTGTTTTGTTTTGTTTTTTTAACTAATGCCTGTTATTGTTCACCATATTGCTGCAATTACTTGGGGGAAATTCCTGCTTCCAGAAGTTGTTTGCTAGGTTGTGTTTATTCCACAAATAGGAAAGACACAGCTCATTTATTGTAGGTACAAACCATACAGGGACCATCCCTCTCAAGCTGCATCTTGCTAGTGGAGGTTTTACAGCAGAGAGTGAAACACGAGTGAGAAGCAGGGAAGTCCCTGCTAGGGACTGGAGCAGGGAGAAAATAAAACATCTCTGTCTCCAGGCCGGCCTTGCCTTTTCAGAAGTTTTTACAGCCTCTCTCAAGGGATGCACATCATCAAGGAAATCTTCCTGGAAGTGCATGAGGAGTTTTTCTGCTCACTGTACAGCTCCTGTGAAATGTGAGGATGGCTTAGGGGAACAGTGGGGCAGGAAAAAAGCTGCTGGTTGGTAGTGTATGAGTTAATTTGGACAAAAGAAGGGGAGATGTCTGTGGTGTTCTGCATGCAGAAAGGATAGCACAAGTGATAGGAAAATGGGGAATGGCTTTAGAAGAAAGACAATAGTTACAGTTTGGATATTGGGAGAAAATTGTTCCCTGTGAGGGTGGAGACCCCGGCACAGTTGCCCAGAGAAGCCGTGGCTGCCCCTGGATCCCCAGAAGTGTCCAAGGCACACTGGGGGACACTGGGGAAGTGATGCAGCCTGGCTCTGGGGCCAGGGGTGGGCAGAGGTCACAAGAGCAGCCCCCTCCAGGGAGGTCTGGGGAGGTGATAACCATGGGGATGGATGCTCAGCAGGTCCCTTTGGTGACTCTCATCTTTTACCTGCCTAAACAGATGGGGTAATGGGGGAACTGTGTGGCGTGGGTGAGCTCCCAGCTGGGATCATCTCTGGGATCACAGAGCAGAATCACTGAAGGGTCAATAGATTCCTCATCCATCTTCAGGCATATCTGGAGGTCTTGGTTTGAAAGAGAGGTGTCTGCCAAGGAAGGCAGGAACATCCCTTGGAATGGAGACTATCACCCCCTTCCCTCTGAATTATTTTAACTTTGAAATTAGGGGGCTTTCAGGCAAAGATATGGGGAAAGGAATAGCAGTTCTTTACTAGTACGTATAGCAAGGCAAACAAACACCAACTCCGGCATTAACAACAAACAGTCCCAGAGACCCAGTTCCAGCCTTCTCTGCGCCGCAGGCCATTTCCCCTTTGGTGCGGTTCTGGGCGCAGCCGGCAGGGGCGCTGCTGGCTCCGGGCAGGGCGGGTGCCATGATTCCCCCGCGGCCGCAGGGGGCGCTGTGGCGCGAGCTCAGGGAGCCCGCAGTAGTGGTGGCTGGGCCGGGATGGAGAAAGGGGCGGCTGCTCCTCGTGCCCCAGAGCAGGACTCTGGGAAGCATAAGCTGAACGGCAGGAGTGGGCGAAAAAATGCCCAGGGGTTAGACGAGATGTATTGCACTCTGCAGCTGTAGCTGGAACCGCGGGGCGTCCCAGGAGGGCAGGGGGTGCGGGCTCAGAGCAGCAGAGCCCAGAGCTATGCCAAAGACGCAGCAGGTGTGGGGCAGCGGTGGCCTGGCTCCTGGCACGGTAGGGAAAGGCGGGCTCAGGATTCTGGGGTTCTTCCCCTGAGGCACCCGAGCAGATGATGAAAAGTCCCTTTTTTTAGTGAAGTAGGGTGCTAATAAGATCCCAGTGCAACGCCCGCTCTTACGAGCAGAGCTCCACCTGTGGTAAAAGAGAGGCAGCAGAAGACAGAACCCTGCAGTGGTGACCAATTCTCCCCACAGTGATCACAGCCTCTTTCCCCTCCTAATACCAAGAGCACAAGAGAGTCAGGGGGCTGTTTTCCCAGTCCAAAAATACCTCGGTATCTCTGCCTTCCACAAAAACTCCAAGTAAAGAGAGAGTAGCCAGCTGCACCCTCCCCTGAGCTGTGACCACTTCTTTTGCCTCTCTTAAGTATCCAGTCATTATTGTCTCCTAGCTACACGTATGGGGGAAAATTCCTTAGGAGAAAAAAAACCAAAAGAACTCCTAAAAGCCCAGCACTGGAGCTTCTGTGACTGCAGCATCAGTGAGTGACAGTCTCCCTCCCAAAAGCTGTTATTGCCTGGAAAGCTGCTCAGTTTTCCCTGAGCTAGGGGCGCAGACTGGCCTAGCCAGCACATGGCCCTGGTGGTGTGCAGGGAGCAGCAGCAGGGAGCTCAAGCCCCTCGCTGAGACAAGGCACAGCAGGTGCCCTTGGAGGGCCATTTCAGCCCTTCCTCAGGGGCTGTTTGGCTGCTGCTGTTTGTTTGTTTAGAGGGGTTATGTTTGGCTTTGTTTGGTTTGTAACTCAACATGTTAAAGCAGGCAGAGAAGTGCAAATTGCCGGGACGCTCTGCTGGGAGCAGTCAGCAAAATGCGCCCTTAATGACTGACCTCCGCCTGCCTGTGCTGAAAGATGTCCATGGATCTGACAGCCCCCAGGGAACTCTATGCTTGGAGCACACAGGGAAGGAAGAGATGTCAGTTCACCCAGTTCTGCTTGGAGCTGCACTTCACCTGAGAAATTTATAATTCTGTTCTGGAGATTTTGGTCCCCCAGACCCAAAGCAGGGACAAGGATGTGACCTGCCTGCTGTGCTGAGTGCTGCCCACACTGTGATGGGACCCCCTGAGCTCCCCTGCTTTGCCACAGGGCCACGGCAATGAGGATCAGCCAGACTGATCCTGCCAATCTCATAGAATCATGGAATCATTCAGGTTGGAAAAGACCTCCAAGATCATCAAGTCTGACCTTTGACCAGATCCCACCATGGCCACTAAACCACACTGTGAAGCGCCACATCTACTCCTTTTACGAACATCTGCAGGATGGTGACTCCACCTCTGCCCTGGGCAGCCTATGCCAGCGCCTGGCCATTCTTCCAGGGAAGAAAGAATCTCTAATATCCCACCTGAACATTCCCTAACACAATTTGAGGCCATCTTTCCTTGTCCTGTCACTTGTTGCCTGGGAAAACAACTGTTGGTGCTGTTCTGCAGCAGCATCCTCGCCTGGAATGGCCTTTCCCACCATCACAGACTCCTCCTGATGGAGCTGAATGCTTCATGGACTGGTCAGGAGAGATGAACAGGGAGCTTCCCACAGCCTCTGCAGCCCGCAACAACAAATACTCCTCCAGCAGACACTCCACTGCTGCATGGCAGGCTAGAGTGTGCCTGGAGAGCCCCAGCCCAGCGCTCCTGAACCCTCACCGTCCAGGCAGGGGAACAGCAGCATGTGGAGCTGCTGCTCTGTATCCCAATTAACCCCTGCACCAAGTACTTGTCTGTGCCTGCTTCATGGGGAAAGTGGGTGAGTGGTTTTCTGCAAGCAGCAGGGCACTAACAAGGGGCTCAGCAGGTTTGAGTGTCAGCTCTTGGAGCTGCTCCACAGATCCAAGAGCCCTCCACCTCCCCCTCCTCCTGCAGCACCGGGCTGAATGCAGAGCAGGACAGCCCTACACTCTGCCTCTGCCAAATCGATTGGTGCTCCTTCCCCCTCTTGTTACTCCCTTCCCCCAGCACATATTTCCCTTGAAAAAAAGATCGTTTTTGCCATGTGTTGGGGGGAAAAAAAATTACAGTGCAATTACACATTTTTATAGTGTACCTTTCATGGCTTATCGCAGAGCTGTGCACATAAAAAAATGAGTTGCATAAATTTTAAAGACATGTAATACATACACAGTTAAAATCCTGCCGCAACAGCAATAGAAAACAGGTGTGTGCTTAAAGGGAGATTTAAACCAGGGACGTGAGCTGCACACAGGAGCCGAGGGGGAAGCAGCCAGGGAGGAGCTGCAGCCAGCACGGATTGCTGGGATGGAGAGAGGGGCTCTAAATCTCAGCAGCAGAGCAGGCACAAAAGGGAGAGCCCGAGGATGAGGGTAAACACCTGAGAATTTGCATCCTTGCAGGAATGATGCTCTGCAGAGACTGGGTCTCCAGAGATGGAGCTGGACAGGGAAGGGTTCAGAGCTCAGAGGAATTTCCTAATGAAGCTCTCCCCACAGGGATTCCAGTTTAACCAGTGTCTTTGTGCAATTCCAAGAGTTCTAGCACAGATGTGAGGGTGCACGCAGCCTCCTTGGCCCAACCTGCAGAGTTTGGTGCAGGCTGCAGAGGAGAAAACGGCCTGAGCTGGGCCAAGAACTCCTTTGGGAAACCCACAAAGGAACAGAGTGACCCGGTGAGATTCCATCATGTGAGCTTGGAACACAGATCACACATGGAGACATGGACAGCCATGTTTTTTCTCATTCGTATCAAGGAGCAAAGGAAGTTGTGAGTACAAAGAATCTCATGGATCCTTTTCCCATGTTATGCAATCTGATTAGGAGTCAGCCAGGTGCTCAGCTGCTGTGACATTCCAGCTTGATTCTAACTCGATTTTCCTGTGTGTTTCACCCATGAAGTAATAGGGTGAACCTTTGTGACTGAACTTGGTTAAATCAAACTTCTACAAATTCATATTAAAGCCACTTTTACTAATACCTTGGATGATGATTCTTTGAGTGACAGTAAATCACTTATTTCTGACAAATTTGTGTTATTGGCAGGCTCCTCAGGATACACAACAAAGTGATGTGGAGAGCAGTACTCAGAATCAGGATTTGCTACAACTGCCACACCCAATGCCAGGAATTCCTCCAATGGCTTAGGGGGTTTCCAGTTGGCTCTGCCTTGGTGTGATGGAGCCTGGGAGAGTTTGCAGGACCACAGATGGACCAGTATCTGAACTGGTGTCCCAGCAAAGCAGCTGGGGCGGTTGTTGGGGCCTCTGGAAGAAGTAGCTGCTGGGAGTGTCTACCTGCCCCAGCAGCAACTTCCTGGGCCTGACAGTGGACAGAGAAGTTGGTCATGGTGTCCATCCAGGAGGGAACACGATCCAGTGGGATGTGCAGGCACCCAGTGCCAATCCAAACCCCTTGGATGGAGCTGTGACAGCCCTCTGCCAGCCCAGGTGTTTGTCATGAGCAGAGGGCACACTAGTGTCACCTGGGGCAGGTCCTGCCCAGCCCAGGCTGCAGTGTTGGTTTGGCATAGCCTGGTTTTGGTAGCCGGGGAGAGCCACAGAAGTGGCTTCTGTGAGAAGCTGCTGGAAGCTTCCACCATGTCTGACAGAGACAACCTCTGATGGCTCTGAAGATGGACATGCTGCTGGTCCAATTAGAGAGGTTGGTAACGCCTCTGTGATGGCATATTTAGGAAGAAAATCAGAACAGTGCACGGGCAGTTTTTTCCAGGGGTGGTGAGGTGCCGTGGCTGGGGGATCTCCTGGCACAGCAATGACAATGCGCTGCTGCTGCTACCACCATCACTACAGCCCACGGCATCTCAGCACAGCCCGTGGCGAGCCTCGCCCCCCTGGCTGCCCCTGGCCAGCGTGCTGCGGGCAGCAGCACA
>VWZV01012696.1:37382-84882 GCA_013397155.1 Irena cyanogastra | reverse complement strand
GAGAACTGCACTCCGTGGACAAGTGACCCACGCCACAGCAGTTTTGGGAAGAGTCTTTGCCTGTGGGAGGGACCCCACAGCATAGCAGAGGAAAGACTCCTCTCCCTGAGCAAACAGAAGATCTCGAGTGATGAACTGACCAAAACCCCCACCCCCTGTCTCACCGCAATGTTGGTGGAAAAGAGGGAGGGGCTGGGCGGGAAAAAGGCATTTTAAAGTCTTATTTTACTTCTCATTATCCTCCTCTGACTCTGTTAATAATAAATTTACTTTATACCTTTAAATTTGAACATATTTTGCCCTTAGAGTGTTACCTCCCAGTCCTTATCTCAATTCATGGGCCCTTTGTTCATTTTTTTCCTTTTCTCTGCCCTACTATACTGAAGGAAGGTGAGTGAATGACTTTCATAGGTGTCTGGTGTTTGGCCGGTATCAAACCATGACGCTCCTCATCAGGGAGAGTTGGGAAAGTATCACAAAATCCTTCTGATCTCTGACTCCAGGGATCCCAAATGGGGGAAATCTCCTGCTACACCTCAGCTTAGAGGCAAAATTGAAAGATTTCTCACTCCCCTTGAATCGTAGACCCATTAAAGCTGGAAAAGGCCTGCAGGATCATCAAGTCCAACCAAGACCATCCCAGAAGACAGAGTTATGGACAGACTGAAGGGAAAAGCTGAATTTGTCCATTGTGTAAGCATGGCCCCACCCCCGGGGTTTTCCCCATTCAAATCTCCATCCTTTCCTGCTGTGCCTCAAAGACCCACATCCATGGTTCTCAGCAACCCTTCCACATGGCAGGAGAAATAGAAACTGATCCATCTTCTGCTCTCATCCAGGTGTAGGTGATAACACAGGGACAGCCAGAGGCATCCCTGGGGCAGAGGCAGCACTGTCAGACTGACCCATCCAGGAACCATCCCATACCTTAAAATGAAAACTTTCCCAGCCCTGCCCTCCACGCCTTCACACTCAGCTGCTCCACGTGCCTGCATTTCCTGCTGTCTCTGTCCCAGAGGGTGTCACCCCAGCTGAGCCAGGGCCCTGGCACAGCCCCAGCAGCACGTGGGGATGCGCTAAGGGAAGAACTGTCCAGAAACCCTGCAAATCCCAAAAGTGCTGTTTGGGAATCACTCCAAAAGCAGAAGGGGCCCGTGGGAAGTTTTTGAGAGTAAAAATTTGGAAAAAAGGCAAAAAACTTGAAACCAGGCGGTTTCCCAACAGGAATTCCAGATGGTATTCTTCAAAAAGCTGCCTCTGATGCAAGGGAGACTCAGATCTAAGATCTCACATATTTTAAAATGTTTCTCTCCAGCACAGCTGTCTTGGTGAGCCTGCATGAGGAGTCCCACCCTGGACCCAAGACACACCATGATTATGAGGATTTTTTACTCATTATCATTAATTTGTTAAAACTATTATGACACATTCTGGTTCCCAGCCAGCACTTTTCTAATGAAGGATGTTTTGGCAGGAAATTCTTGACTGGCTTATGCACCTTGGGAATCCCAAGCACTAAGAAAGCCATTAAAATGGATGTGAGCAGTCATGGGGACACTTGGCACTTGTCACAACTTTTGCAGGATAGCCCAGCGCACCCCATGTCCCCGAGTACCCCCTGAGCACCGGGCTGTGCTGGCAGACCCCCAGCCCTCCTGTTTGCAGAGTGCTCCCAGCCAAGCCAGGGCTATCTGTGCTCCCCAGGACTGGCCCCTAGGAGGATGGAGCTGGATGGATGTGGGGAATGAGCCACCTCAGTGCCCACCTGATGGCAGAAGATGCTGGTTTGGAGCAGAGAAGGGGATTCCTGCACCACTAACCTGCATCAGGAACAACAGGAATTGTTTGCAAACCAAGGAAACTCAGTGAGTGTTTAGCAGTGAGATGTCTCTGTGCCTTGCAGCTGGTCCCAGCCCTGCATGGGGCTCCTCTGCAGGGCACCCAACCCTACCAAGCCCTTAATTTATTTTTACTGCTTTTCCCATGCTTTGTGGAGCTGCAATCTCTCTGCTAGCCTTGCTTGTCATCCCTGCCCCCCATCTCTGAAGCTCTGCTCCCCAAAGCCTCCAGCCTTGCCTATGTGAAGTAGCTGGCACTGTCAAAAATTCCTGTTTTGGTGGTGCCCCAGCCAGGACTTGGGATAGGCAATGTAGAAACAAACCAGCAAACAGGCACAGCAGGCACCATCCATCACTGGAGGGTTTGCTTCACTCTCAAGAGCTAAGGAAGGAAAATTTATCTCCTGCATTTTGAAGTGGGGGTTTCAGTCAGTGCTAAGCAAGTTTCAGCAAGAACCTCTCAAGAGAAATCAATCTCTGCCCCTTTCTGCGAGCCAGATGGGTCACAAACCAACTTTATCTCAGCCCTCCCACCTCCCACACCTCTTGAGTCATCTCCCCACCACCCCCTTCTCATCCCTACCCTGCCAGCATCACAAATGGTCTCCTCCTGACTCGCTCCCTGTCCCCCCTCAGCTCCTGCAGTGACCCAGCTCCCCTTCCTTTCCCTCCTCCTCTCCCCACCGTCCTTCCCAGGGCTGCTGGCAGCCCCTCATGGTCCCGCCAGGGCTCCACACCAGCTCCCTTTGCCCTCTCAGAGCCATTTGTCCAGGACATTTCTCATAGCCAGGCAATCCCCACTGGCACTCTCTTGGTGACGAGCCCCCTCAGTGCCAGGGCTGTGGGGGGTTCCAGGGAGCAGGGCAGGCAGCCCTGACCGTGTCCCCTCCTGAGACAGGACAAACCCTGGACAAACACTCAGGACATGGTACATGTCTGCTGGCATGCCCCTCAGCCCTCCCACCACACCCTAAACAGGCTTTGCTGGGGCTTGCCCTGAGGACAGGACACATTCCAAAGGTCTCACCTGGGGCACGGCTGTCCAGAGGTGTCCCTGCACCCCTCTGCTCGCCCTGTGTCCCTGGAGCAGGTGGACATGCAGCTCTCTGGGGATGCTGTGCCGATTTTCTTTGCAACTCAAAGTAGGACGATGTCCTGGGCTGGACAATGTCCTGGGATTGGGGGAAGCTTTGAGGAAACCCCAAACACTGCAGGAGTTAAACTCTGCAATCGGCTTCACCCCATAACACTTCTCTCCGAGCAGCTAAACCCACTCTGACAGAGCTGTTGGGGATCTAGGTGCTTTTAAAGACCATTTCAATCTCATGTTTGTCTGGTTTACTGCAGACTCAGCCTGGCTACTATGGTGAGAGAAGAGGGGAATTCTTCAGCACTTGGTGGCCAGCAGGACAAAAAAGCCTATGCCCATTCTGTACTTTGTGGAGGCAGAGCATGAAAGGAGGCACTACCACCTCCAGCTCTGCAGGGAATTCATCTACACTTCAGTTTTTTAAAGCTCATTTCAACCCATTTTCTTGATTGTTTTAATCCAGTAATTGTTTTATTCCTAAATGCCACTCACACCTCTGAATGCTCTCCAAGTCATTCCTGCCATGCACACATTCCCGAGGTCCCCGAGCCAAGTCTGGCCTCGCAGTGCTCCCTGTTGGTGTCTGGACCAAAAACAAAGCCCTGGGGAGGTCTAGCAGCATCTCTGATGCTTGGTGGTCCCTCAGCAGCACAAAACCACAGCTTAGGCAGCTCCCAGGGGTGAACAGCAGGACCCTGTATTAAAATACAGGGCATGGGACAGCAACCCCCTGGAGCCTCTGCCCCAGCTTGGGTGAGACTGGATGCTGCTGCCGCGTGCCCAAGGAACACCCCCAGAGCAGGAGCAGGAGCAGCACTGATTCACTCACCCAGCCCTCCTCTGCTGAGCTCACGGCCTGCCTTGGATTGCAGCCCGTGAGGAGCGTGGGGGCGGGCAGGGCCCACACTGCACATGGGAGATGCTGCACGGCCGTGTCCCACTCTGCCTTTGATTTGCTGGTTGTTTGCTGAGGTCTCAGAATGCTGTGGTTCCCGGGCAATCCCATGGCAGTGGCAGCTCCCCTTGGTAGAGTCTGTCCCCGGGTTGGGCAGGGCTGAGGGAGCTGTGCTCCCATGGGCATGGGGAGTGGGCTGTGACAGTGAGCACATGTGTCACCTTGTCACCGTGCTGGGAGTGTAGAGGTCCGAAGAGGCTCTGCCGTGGGTGAGTTTCACCTGATGGTGCCACCTCACTGCCTTGCAAAATTCCTGCTGTCTCCTTCACCCACCAGCAATGCTCTTGGCATCATCAGTCCTTCAGTTATACAGTGTTTAAAAAGAGGAAAAACAGCCACGGAACACAAAAAGAGTGATGTAATCACAGAGCCCCACTAGTCATAAATCCAGGGACCTGTGGGTGCAGCCAGTGCTGCCCCAGGGCAGCCCCACTAAAGCAGGGACCACGGCAGGGTGCAGGAGCTCTGCACACCTGGGCAGCCCCACCTGCAGAAGCATCACTCTGGTGGAGTCGGGTACCACAGGACACTCGGCCCACCCACAAGAGAGTGCAAATCTGCCAAGGTGTGCAAGCTGTGGAGGGGGAGCTCCCGACCTCTTCCTGGGAAGCTCCCTGGGAAGGTTCTCTCAGCATCGTGTGAGTGAATGGCTCAAGGGCCAGGGGTGTTCTCAGGGTCCTGGGGACTCTCTGCAGCAAAGGGTTAATTCTGAATAACTTCCCACACTTATGGAGATGGTTTCCATCCCTTATTTAGCACTCTCTGCCTGAAGCAGACATCTGACAGCTGCAGCTGGCCACTTCCAAAATAAGATCCTGGCAATTTGGGGGAAAGAGGGAAAGCTTGAAAAGCCAATTTTTGTTCCTATTTCTTATCCTGAGGATCAATGCTTAGGTTGTCCCAGCTTCCCACATCCATTTTGTCCAGCTTCTTTTTGGGTTATAGGTCCTAAATTCTCCACCTTGACTGTCCAACTTTGTGAGAAAGAGCATGGCTGGGAATACCAGTGCAGAGTCCAAGCAGCAGGAGTGCATCCCTGCTCCAGGTCATTAGGGAGCAGTGCTGCTCTGGACTGATGTCCGGCATCTAACACACATTGATGTTCTCCATGCGGTTCCCAGATTCATATCTTCATAAACAGGGTGTTCCAAGTCATCATTATCAGGTTGTTGTAAAGCATGCCAGGATACCAGGGGGTTTGGGAACAATCCTCTGCTGGGATTGGTCTATTCTGACATGTTTCAAATGAAAGGGTGAGAGGAAATGGCCTTAAGTTGAAGCAAGGGAGGTTCAGATTTGATATAGGGAATTGGAATAAGTCACTCAGGGAGGTGGTGGAGTCACCATCTTTAGAAGTGTTCAAGAGGTGTCTGAATGTGGCTCCTGGGAACGTGGTTTTGGAGTGATTATGGTAGTTCTGGGTTGATGCTTGGACTTGGTGATCTTGAAGTTCTCTTCCAACCGCGGTGATACCATTATTCCGTGTCATCCTAAAAGCTGAGTGGGGAGCACACCACCAACACTGGACATTGTTTTGCTGGCTGCTTTGAAAGCTGTGCTGTGGGGCTGCACTGCCACCCCTGCAGTGCTGCCATCCCAGAGGGCAGGTCCAGCTTGGTCAGGGTCCAGCTCTGATCTGTCACTGCAGCCCCCACATGACACAAACAGGTCCCTTCCCTGCCTATTACACGTGGCTCAGGACCATGCCTGGTCCCTTAGGAGGATGCTCTGCCAGATGCTGCCCTGAGACACTTTGGTGGCCATGGTGTGCTGGTTCTGAAGCCCCTTCTGTGCTGTTTCCATTCTCTATTAGCAGCATTTAGCCAATTCCAGCATTATCAAACCAGTCCGTCAGAAAGCAGGGCCAACACATCTCCTCTCTTGGGCAAACAGCTTGGCCAGGCTTTGGCTACTAAACATTTGCTAGCATTGTTTTATTCTTCCTTCAAATTTATCAAGGGTTTGGAAAGCTCCATATTTCTTTTCCCTGTGCCTGTAACTGGCCTTGGCAATCAGCGAGTCCTGCAAGATCCCGCAGCAGCCTCCCTGTGCCCAAAGTGGTACAGGACCTGGAGACAGCAGCAACATTCCAGCTCCTAAAGAGGGCTCACGAGAAGGCTGAAGAGGGATTTTCACAAAGCCATGTAGTGACTGGATAAAGGGAGAATGGCATTAAGCTGAAGGAGAGTAGATTTGGATTAGATATTGGGAAGGAATTTTCCCCTGAGAGGGTGGGCAGGCCCTGGCACAGGGTGCCCAAAGCAGCTGTGGCTGCCCCTGGATCCCTGGCAGTGTCCAAGGCTGGGTTGGACGGGGCTTGGAGCAGCCAGGGACAGTGGAAGGTGTCCCTACCATGGCAGGGGGTGGAACAGGATGAGCTTTAAGGTCCCTTCCAACATACACCATCCTGGGATTTTGTCATTCCAAGATTCCAGCCTGCCTCCGCTGTGCAATGCAGCACATCCTGCATGAACTGCACAAAACCAAGGGATCATCCTTCTCCCAAGCCCCAGAAACGAACTGTTCTCACGTGATGCACATATGTGCCAAAGCTTGAGGCTGAGCTCTCTGCTCAGGCTCCTGGGCCAGTTGGTGCTTCCAGAAGCAGCTGGGTTTGCTCCAGGCCCACATCCCTGCCTTGGCTTCAAGGGCACCTGGGCACCTGCTCAGGTGAAGATGTCTTGATGGCCAGGACTACATTTGATCCACTAATCCCACCCAACGCTTTGGTTATGATTCAATGGCTCAGACACCTTCCTGAAAGATACCCAGACTCACTGGAGACCTGAGCACCGAGACCTTGTTGCCCCCTTGACTAAACTTCTGTTACACCCCTAGGAGAGCTTCTGCTCCCAGACTGGTGTCCAGCACCCTGTCAAGTGCTCTGGAAGGACCTGGCTCTCCCACAGCCTTGCAAACACATGCACATGTCTATTTTACAATCAAGAACTTAACAGTGTTTCAGCTCTCTGAGCAGCTCCTGGACCCTGCTGGGGAGGGAGAGACCCTGCAGCCCACATATGAAATCTTTCACTTACTGCTTGGGAAGAGCACCCTTTGTTTCCTTTAACCTAATTATACGAGTTTCAAAGGTGCTGCTGCCTTCCCAGCAGGCTCCATCTTTTTATCTGCAGCTGTGAAGGCAAGTTTTGCTTCTTCTCTGATGAGCACATGAGCTCTACACTTAGCCCAATCTCTTGCCCTGGCTGCAGGATTGGTTCATAGACTGAGAACATCCCTGAGCTGAGGACCATTTCTTATTGCATGGATGAAGCACAGAGCCTTGGAGCATTTCCTGTGCTGTGCCTTTTTGCTGGAGCATTCCTTGATTTGCTGCCCAGAGCACACAGTGTGGCTGCAGCTCTTCAGCACCTGCAGCTGTGTGTCACAGACCCAGCAATTTCCTGGGCCTGCTCAGGTCAAGCCCACCTCAGCCGTCACTCCTGCTCAGCTTTGCTCTGCCCACCCTTCAGTAACAAATCCCTTAATGAATCACTTAATTTCTCAACAAAATTATAGTGATGATTTTCTAATTCAGCCGTTTCATTTTGTTTCAAGAAATCTTTGACACTAAAAATGGTCTTTCACAGGTGTGGAAATAGGCTCTTTGCCTTTTGACAAATGGTTTGTTTGAAGCACAGAATCACAGAACCATCAAGGTTGGAGGAGATCTTCAAAATCACCTCATCCAACCATCACCCGAGCCCCACCATAATCACCCTTAGCCCACCTCCCCAGGTACCACATCCAGACGACTCTTGAACAATTCCAGAGATGGTTACTCCACCACCACCCTGGGCAACTTGTTCCAATACCTGACCACTCTGTGAGGGAAAAAATGTTTTCTTAAATCTAATCTGAACCTCCCCTGGTGCAATTTAAGGCCACTTCCTGTCATCCTTTCGCTTGAGATATGGCAGAAGAGCCCCAGCTCACTACAATCACCTTTCAGGGAGTTGCAGAGAGCACTGAGGTCCTCCCTAAGCCTCATCCAGAGAAAGTTGGGTACAAGTTGTGACACTGCATAGTGAGCATCAGGGGTTGTTTTCTGTGACGCTCATAAAATAGAATCCCAGACTGGTTTGGGTTGGAAGCGACCTGAAAAATCATCTTGTTCCACCCCCTGCCATGGGCAGAGACACCTTCCACTGTCCCAGGCTGCTCCAAGCCCCAGTGTCCAACCTGGCCTTGGACACTGCCAGGGATCCAGGGGCAGCCACAGCTGCTCTGGGCACCCTGTGCCAGGGCCTGCCCACCATCCCAGGGAACAATTCCTTCCCAATATCCCATCTAGCCCTGCCCTCTGGCAGTGGGAAGCCATTCCCTGTGTCCTGTCCCTCCAATAAAGTCTCCATCCTCCTTGTAGGCTCCCTTCAGGTACTGGAAGGCTTCAATTAGGTCAACCCAAAGCTTCTGCTTTCCACCACAAGGCTTCAATTAAAAGCCTCCTGACTGGGATACTGGAGGTGTGGACAGGGCAGGCACAGCAGCAGGGGAGTAGTGGCCAGCACTGTGCTCCTGCAGTGCAACCACAGCCTCTGCTGCAGGAGCTGCATTGCCCCATGTGAGGTGCTGTGCCGCCCCTGCAGTGCCTGCTGCATGTGCTCCGAGTCCCTGCTGGATCCTGCTCTGGCCTGGCTTGGCACCAGGAGTGTGTCATTCATTAGCTTGGGGCTGTGTCCAGAAAAGCCAGGGAAGGTGATATCAGTGTGAGCACAGAGCAGTGCAGCTCTGTTACTCCCTTGGAAAAGCAGAAGGTTCACTGCCATACCAGGTGTTGATCCACACTGTCTGCAGAGAATTAGCTCAATAAAAGCTTTGGAAGTGGGAACACGCTGTGCTTCTCCAGGGGCAAGCTGCAGGTCTGGTCTGGCCCACATAGGATTCACAACTGCCCTGGCAGTCCCTTGGAAATGGCTCTGTAATACCAAGACCCTGGCAGGCTCAGGCAGCTGTTTCAACAGACTGTGTTGTCTTTGCATTGACAGGGAAAATATGTCAGAGCAGTTGTCTGGGAGTTTGGGAAGGTGAGCAGGAAACCGTTCCTAAACAGAGAAGCAGATTCAGGCTTCTTCAATGACAGGGACAGGGACAGACAGCTGCTCATCTGTCTCTGGGAATCCCATCCCTTGGAGATCCCATCCCCTGGGGATCCCATCCCCTGGGAATCCCATCCCCTGGGGATCTCATCCACTGGGGAAGAGCAGGATCCGTGCACGGCACAGGGTGGGAAAGCAGCTGCTGCTCCTATGTGTGGGATGAGTGTCAGTTCCCTGAGCACATCCCCAGCCCCACACAGCACCCACCCCTGGGCACACAGAAGGTTCTCAGTGCAGAGCTCTCAAATATCTTTCTGGTTTCTTCCCAAAACCCTGACCTTTGGCAATACAAACTTCTACAGGTGCCAAGTGCTGTTAGTGGCTTGGAAATAAAAAGGGGAAATGCTTCATGCCGTGGTGGTGGAGCCACTTGGGTTAAATTTAGTGGTTTAAGTAACTGCTTTAGCCCTCCTTCAGCTGGCTCACCGGCGCTGGACAGCCAGCTGTTATCCTAACTCCTCCAGCACTCCCGTCTGACCAGGGCTGGGTATTCCAGAGTATGGAAAGAGCACAGTGAGCCCTGCTGGGAAAAGCAGGAGCTAGGGCAGAGCTGGGAGGGTTTCCCCACAACATGGGGATGGGATCAAGTTTCTTCCACGATGGCAGCTCTGGGCTCACAGGTGTCACAAGGACAGCCAGGACTGTGTCACTGCACACCATCCATGGGCTCTAGCAGCATCTTTCTGCCTTTTCCTTGAGGTCTTGAGCTCGTTCCTGATCTGTGCGCTCTGTGCAGCACCAATGGGCAGATTCCCCTGCTCCATATCTGCTCAATCTCTGCTTGGGCAAAGCAAGGGCCTGGGGCACTCAAGTGCTCTTTGCAGACAGATGCTGCTGCTGTCCTGTAGGTCTCTGGTGTGACATGAGACCTCCGATCCAAGGCTGGACCCCCTGTTCCCAGAGGAAGGAGCCAAAGAGGAGCAATGTGAAGCCAGTTCCCAAATCCCATGATTTCCTTATCTCCATCAGGATAAAAATTATCCATGATGCCAAACCCCTGCTCCAGCAGAGAGCCATGGCTGGAGGAGACTCTCCAGGCTAGGAAATTGCTCCTGTGTGTGGGGAAGGGAGAGGGATGGCTTTGGATTGAGAAGTCTGGTGGGAGAGGTGCATGGGAATTGGCACAAGGACAAAACCATTCCCAAGGGGGCTGAGGAAGTATCTGAAGGTGGAGAAGGGATGAGAGCAGGATGGTGAAAGGATAGAGCAAGGAATGCTGAGGGGTTTTTACTGGTCTTAATTGCACAGTGGTGTCATGTCCTCCTTCAGGCTCTGTGCAGTGCATGGGCTGGCCTCTCTCCAGGGCCTGTGTAACCAACCAGGATCCCTCATTCCCTGGAAAGATCTGAAACCTTTATGGAACAAAGCGAGGGATTGCATGAGAAAAAAGTGCACTCTCATGTGGGCTCCTTCCTACCCTTGCATTTCCACCAGAATTCAGAGCTGAGCTTAATTATGCCTTTCTCCTTGCCAGGTCCCAGTGGGAGATCCTGGGGTCGGGTTTGCAGAAGTGCTGAGCACTTGGAAGTGAAGCCAACAGGAGCTGTGCTTTGAACAGGAGGAATGTAAAGAAATGTAAAGAAATGCAAAGTCCATGGAAAATCAAGCTCCAGGGATGATGTGGGATGGGATGAGAGCATCCAAATGCAGGCCCTCACACACTAGTGCTCCTCTCTCTGCCTCAGCTCTCAAGGGAGAAAGTGCAAGGTTGTTGCACAGGTGTTTCGTGGAAATAAATTTGTTCACACTTGTGAAGCATCCAGAGCCCTGATGAAAGAGTGGAGGAAACTCCCAGAGGAAATAAATAATTCTGGAGTCAACAGAGGCTTTGGATGGTGTGCAACAAACAAAGCCTGCGGCACACATTGGATGGGGAGGATTAAGGAAAATATTGAATGGCTACCCAGGCATGGAATGAGTTAGGGATTCTGTGGAAAAAGCAGTATATGATCATTGTAATTAAATACTGCATTGTAATGGTCCTGCTCAAGAGGCTGGAGCTGAGCACAGCCTTAATTTTGGTGCTTTCAGCATTGGAAGCACTTGACTTTGAGTGTCAGGGTACTTTCAGAGTAGAGTTCTAAATGTGATCCCACAAGTAAAGAGAAGAAAACTGAATGCTCAGGCCACAGAGAGCTGACTGACTGCTGTCTTACAGATGTAAACACAGAAGAACTTAGCCTTATTTCAGAAAGCAAAGCAGAGGAAGGAATATGCATCAACAGTGATTTCCAGCTTTGGAAAGCTGAGAGTTGTGATGGCTCCTAAATTAGCTCAAGAGAAATTGTTTCACTTCAAGAGATATTGAATGTTTAAGGATTTTGTGGCCAGAGAACTTTCACATCTATAAATGAGATTATTGCATTGCAAATATGGAACTCATCGTGGCTTCACAGGTATTTGTGGTTTTTCATGTAAGAAGAGTTGTGTTCTCTGGGGGCACTATGAGTGTAAAAGCATGAAATTGCAGTGGGATGCACCCTACTGCACACAAAAGCAAGGATTGTGTCCAAAGGAGAGGGAGACAAACCAGAGCAGCTCCAGGAATGGGGTGGGAGATGGATACACAGGGGGAAGGGGATCTGCAGAGCTGACAAAGCACTCCCAGCTAAGAGGTGGGGAAAAGGTCTGAAAAGAGGCAAGGCAGCCCTGGAATTTGTACTGAATTTGATTAAAAGTGGACAAATTTAACTCTGTTTCTCATTTTGGAAATGCTAGAGTATTTTGTTTGGATATGTCCTACTCTGATATGATACCAAAAAAAAACTCCATTCAGAGCTGAACTGCCCCATGTTACACAAGAAATTCAGATGTGAGACCATCTTGCAGGACTGAGGTACCCCTGACATGAAAGACAGGAGCAGTCAGGGACGCTGCCATGGAACCTGAGCCCTGCTGGGTAGCCAGGGTTGGGTTGGGCTCCAGTGTCCACAGGCTGCTGATGGCTGTGGCATGAGCTCCAGTAAAAACTTTCTCTGGATCACTCAGGAAGAAGAGTGAACCTTAATGAAAGTGCAGAGGGAACCTGCTCCCCTCCACAGCAGGAGCTGCAGGGGCTGGGTCAGGCCCCTTTGCCACATCTCAGTCCTGTCCCCACCAGCCAGAGAGGTGCTCCCTGCCTCAGAATGTGCCAGGAGCAGGAGCACAGCTCCTCAGGATCAGGGCAGCACAGCTCCTCAGGATCAGGGCAGCACAGCTCCCCGGGATCAGGGCAGCACAGCTCCCCGGGATCAGGGCAGCACAGCTCCTCAGGATCAGGGCAGCACGCTCTCCAGGATCAGGGCAGCACAGCTCCTCAGGATCAGGGCAGCACAGCTCTCCGGGATCAGGGCAGCACAGCTCTCCAGGATCAGGGCAGCACAGCTCCTTGGGATCAGGGCAGCACAGCTCTCCAGGATCAGGGCAGCACAGCTCCCTGGGATCAGGGCAGCACAGCTCCCCAGCCTCCACCACCCTCAAAAAGGAGTGCAGCAGTACAGACTCTGACAGGTTTTGTTCACTACACTCACATTACCATTCTTGGAGGAGTCTGACCTTTATTCCTCAAATCAAATGTCAAAGATGTTTAGCAAGAGACTCAGTGAACTGCAGAGAGCTCCTGCTCTGCAGGAGGTGGCAGGAGAAGTGCTGGAGAACACGGGTTTATCACTCTGGGGTGCTCAGACTGCTTCCCTGGCCCCTGTTCAAAGTCACCACCAGCTGAATCTGCAGGGAAAGGGCTTTGTCCAAAGGGGGAAGGGTAGATTCAGGTATCCCTGAAGAGCTGCCAAGGTGACAAGATGCCCCGAAAGATCCGGGCACAGCCACGTGGTGCATCCTTCCCACCAAGCCTCTGCTTTGTGCTTCTGGTGTTTTAATTTGAACCCTATTGCAAGCAGAGCTGGAAGAAGACACATACCTGGAGATGTGCCAGGACAGGGGCTGGTTGGGCAGTCCTGGAGAAGCAGCTGCTGGGGGAAGAATGGCTCACCCAGGAGGCATTGTTACCTCATTGTCACAAGTTGAAAAGCACTGGAGAAGGTCAGGGGATCCTGAGTTCTCATATCCTTGCCCTGAATGTCATCCCTGCAGACCTGTCCCTCTGGGAAAGTGATATTCCCTTAGGCTTTTGGCTTAAAATGCCTGTATTTTTATTTCTCCTATAGAAAGTCCTAAATTCCCAAGCTCAGCAGATGCCTCCACAGTCAGTTTCTGGAGTTATCACCTTGTTTTCTGTCAAAATGCTGTTTTAACAGGAAATTTCTGCCTGGCGTGAGCACCCAGAGGGCAGCTCTGCTTTGTGGAGAGCTCTAAGCTGCTCCCAGGGCTGGAGCCCCTCTGGAGCCAGGCTGGGAGAGCTGGGGGTGCTCACCTGGAGAGGAGAAGGCTCCAGGGAGAGCTCAGAGCCCCTTCCAGGGCCTAAAGGGGCTCCAGGAGAGCTGGAGAGGGACTGGGGACAAGGGCTGGAAGGACAGGACACGGGGAATGGCTTCCCACTGCCAGAGGGCAGGGATGGATGGGATATTGGAAAGGAATTGTTCCCTGGGAGGGTGGGCAGGCCCTGGCACAGGGTGCCCAGAGCAGCTGTGGCTGCCCCTGGATCCCTGGCAGTGTCCAAGGCCAGGTTGGACACTGGGGCTTGGAGCAGCCAGGGACAGTGGAAGGTGTCCCTGCCCATGGCAGGGGTGGGATGGGATGAGCTGTGATGTCCCTGCCAACCCAAACCATTCCATGATTTTGTGATTCTGTCCATTCTGAGAATGGCCAGAGCAGCATGGGCAGGGCAGGGTGAGCCCAGCCATGCTTTGGGAGAGGGACCAGGGACCAGAGCTGGCATCTCCCCTTGGGGGGTTTGCTGTGGCCCAGCCCACCCCCATGGACCTCTTGCTTTGCTGTTGTTCTGCAGCTCTGCAGGGTCAAAGCCTGGGACTGGTCTGGCCAGTCAGGGCCTGACTCAGCAGGGCTCAGCTGGGGGACCTTCCCCTTGCTGGCAATAAAACAAGCTCAAAAACTCCATGAAATGGAGAATTAATCCTTGATCTTCTTTGGAGTGGAGGACATCACCCTGAGAGTCTTCTGGAAACACTTTCCTGCCTTGTCCTCTTTAGATCTGGCCCATGCTTTCTCTCACTTGCAGGAGACCAGGGTGGAGCTTCCACCTGGGGCGTAGGAACTGCTTCCCACCAGATTCCATGAGCTATCCAAATGGAAGCAAAGCCTGGCTGCTGTTCCTACACAGTCGTGGAAGACCATGGGATGATTAAGCACCTTTTCTAACCCGACCATACTCCCTATGTGACAACAGGAACCAGAGCGGGAGAAAACAGCCCAGTTTCTCATCCTGCCTCCCTTCATCTCCCTCCGTGCTCCTCCTCCCAGCACTCTATCCATGGGATGCCTCATCCACCTTATCCACACTGTTCTAATCACTCTCCTTTTATGCAAGGTTTATATATTTACAGCCTTAACTCCAAGCTGCACAAAGTTTTTTCTCCAGGAGTGGAGTTGTCAGTCCATCTGTCACAGGAACAGTTCCCCATCTCGGGGCTGTGGCAGAGCCTCACTGAGCTGTGCAGTGCAGATTTATGTGCTGGCAATAACCAGGTACTGTGTGTGGCACAGACTGCAAAGCAGAATTTCCTGCAGGAAAGCACAGTGTGACCCATTCCATCTCCCTACCTTCTGGGGAGGTTTATTATGGCTCTCACCATCCTGTCTTGGGCAGAAAGGGTCCAGTCCACATCTCAGAGAATTCCCTGATAGGCGGAGATGTTGGTATTTGCACTGAGTCTAGGATGAGCCCATCCCTTTGTTCTCCCTGCTCCTCCATCAGTGGTGACACCAGAGCTCCCCAGGAGGGAAGGCCAGCAGCACCCTGGGCTTTCCTGACAGCAGCACTGCCAGCCAGCCACGGAAGGGGCTTGCACTCAGCACGTTTTCCACCACATCCAGAGCAGTGTGTCCAGTTTCAGGCCTCCCAGTAGTGGATATTGATGAACTGGAGGGTTCAGGAGAGGATCATCAAAACAGTCATGGAGCTGGAGCATGGTGAGGAGAGAGCAAGAAATTGTTCAGCCTGGAGAAGGGAAGACTCTGGGGGCATGTTCAGCAGCTGAATGGTGCCTTTGAGAAGGGCCCTGGGGAGACACAGCCAGGCCACAGCAAAGAGACTGGTTCCAAATTGAAACAGGAGAGGTTCAGAATGGATGTGAGGGGAGTTTTCTCCCAGTTAGGAGAGTCCAGCACAGAAACAGGCTGTAGCATCTCTGTTCCTGGAGATTTTAAAGACGCACCTGGAGGAAGCCTTCAGCAGTCTGATTTCATTGCTGGTGTCTGGAGGCAGCTGCACCACAGCCCTCCTGTGGTCACCTCCAAACCAGGTCATTCTGTGATTTCAGGATTATAATTCAGGATCACAGTTTTCTGGGGTGTCAGGCAGGCTATCCCAGCCTGCTCTGCTGAATGGTGGGATCAACACGGGCCTGGAGATGCCAGGCACACGCCAAGGCCACCTTCTACTCCACAGGCTGGAAACAGATGGCTGCCATAAGCTGCTGCTTCTGTGTGCATCCAGGAGGGCTGTGTGCAGCAGGGAGGGAAACACATGGAAATGAGATTGAAGCAGCATCTGGAGCGGGCATGGCAACATCTCCATGGCTAAACGTCCCTGTGAATGCACCTGGACAAAGTGCAGACCTTCAGTACTAACCCAGCCCAGCTGCTGTTCTGCTCAGCAGCTGCTGTGTCCAAAGGAAAATGGGCTACAAGGCCCTTGGGGGTGTGCAGAGAGCTCAGGATCCAGTACAGCTCAGGGTTTTAAGGTATCATCATCCTGGAAATGGTCCCGTGCAGAAGCAGCACAACTCAGGATCCAGGTAAAGCCTGAGGCATCCCCAGCTGAGCAAATCACAGCTGGAGAGACAACAAATACAGTTCCTGACACATCCTCCATGTGTGATATATCCAGAGCTGTTTTCCAGGATAAGCACAGCGGGATTTGGCTGCACTTGGGCTGTCAATGGGGGCAGAGCAGAGCAGCTGTGGCTGCCCCTGGATCCCTGGCAGTGCCCAAGGCCAGGTTGGACACTGGGGCTTGGAGCACCCTGGGACAGTGGAAGGTGTCCCTGCACATGGCAGGGGGTGGAGCTGGATGAGCTTTGAGGTTCTTCTCAACCCAAACCATTCTGGCATTCTCTGATTTCTTTCTTGCAGCTTCAAAGTGTAGCCAACCATATGAGGACAGATGGGACCCCAAGGGCAGGAGGCAGTTTAACAGGGAGCTGCTGGGTGGGATGCAACTCTTTTGAGCACATGGAATTGTGAGAAGGCTGTGGCTCGGTGAGTGTAGGGATGTGGTTGCACCAATAAAAAACATCCATTGAAGGTTCATGTGGAAATGGCCTTTTTCTCCAATAAGATGTGCTGATACCAGACCTGAATTCCAACAGTTCTCGTTCCCTGTTGCCCAGATAGGAGTTGGAGAAGCACAGGAAACATGAAACTGGGATGAACTGGGCTGAGAAGACATCCCTCACTGCCTCAATGGTGCTTGACCCAGCAGGGAGCTCTGATGTGACGTGGAGGGTGATCCTGGAGCACAGCAAAACTCAGGCTTTGCTGGATGGAGTCCAGGCCTTCCCAGGCTGCCTCTGCTTTCTGC
This sequence comes from Irena cyanogastra, assembly GCA_013397155.1. NCBI lineage: Eukaryota > Metazoa > Chordata > Aves > Passeriformes > Irenidae > Irena > Irena cyanogastra. The sequence goes on along the minus strand of VWZV01012696.1, from coordinate 68,261 downwards.
TCCTGTCACATGGCAGCTCCTTCTGATTGATTTTAGGGTGTTTTTTTTCCAAAAGCATGCCTGGGAGGTTGTTTACTGTGCACTGAGAAAACTCTTGCTCTTGTCATGGTCAACAATCCATCAGGGAGGATTTGCAAAACATGCATCCTTGGCCTAGAGCCTCATCAGTGCTTCCTGGGCAATTCTGAGCAGGTCTGGTCTCCTCCAGTGCTAACAGGAGGCACTGAGGGGTAGGTAAGGAGAGAACTCGGCTCTAGGGCAGCTCAGCAGCAAACTTTCATCATACTTGGACATATGAAAACATAATGAGGCAAAATATGGTTCCCCACTGGCATCCTCCCACCCCTGAGAGTGTGGCACAAATCTGATTAGAGCATTTTCAGTCAAATGCATTTGAAGCAAAGCTCATGGTTGGGATTTCTCCTTTCAAGCTAAACAGGGCTGTTGTGGTGTTCTGTACATGCCTCTGCCTGCTGAGGAAAATGTGTGTTTTCTACCAAAAACTGAGAACTCAATATCTCCACATGGAGGTTGCCATGCTGCATCTTCAGAGGTGGGGCTGCTTCCTTCCTCTGCCATCTAGAAAACTCCTCAATGACTCCAGGCTCCCTCCTCCTGTGAGAGGGAATGTATATCCCATCCCAGTGACCGCAGCCAAGGAGAGGCACTGCTGGCAAAAGGAGACCAGGAGCATGAGGGACAGCTGTCCAGCCACACTCCTCTGAGATTTCCATGGCATAAATGGCTGAAAATCTGGACCCAGCAAGTGCTGAGAGTCTCAGGGAGTGTCCCTTAACTTCTGTCTCCAGAGGACACATGAGATCCCCATGGAGCAGAGCACAGGAGTGCTGGGATCACAGCCCTGCGTGTCCCTGGCAGTGTCCATGCAGTCAGGATGATGGGACAGGCATTCCAGACAAAGAGACAAAGGGAAGCAGAGGCTGAGCTAACAGTGGGCATCAGGAATAACTGCAGCACTGACTGCTGCTGATCCCCAAAACGCTGTGGCTGGCACAGGGACTGGGAGAAGGGGAGCAGAAATCATCTCAGCTCTCTGACTGATTTCCCAGTAGATGCCCCAGATGCATACTCAGCTTTAGGGCATTAGAGGAAGTGGACCCCTTCAGATAATGTCTGTCTTGATATAGAAATGAACAAATACTCTGTGAAATAAATCTCCCCTACTTCACATGTTCTGTAAAAGCCAATATTTTCCTGTCCCTTGGCCAGCCAAGTCTCACCATCCTTTGCCAGGTGTGGCTCGTGGTCTCCTCCCAGCATATTCAGAGAAGGTCTGTAGGCAGAGGAGTGTGATCATTCCCTCTGGCAAGACCTGTTGGAGACAATGCTTTGTAGGACTGAGCTGATACTCCTGGGAGCTGGAAACCTTCCCATTTGGATCTGACAGTGGTGGTGGGATTGTAGATCCTGGCTGTACCCACTTGCTTTCCCAGCAGGAAGAAGGAGGGTGCCAAGGACCGCAATTCTGGATCACTCAGCAGGTGAAAGAGATGCCAGATGTGACAAGGGCACTGGCACTGAATGCTTGGGAGGTCCTGCAGATCTCTGGGATGAGTCTCCAGCCCATCTCAGGCCCACAGATCCACAGGGGCACAGCCAGGAAGCTGGGACTGAGGGAACAAGCTTCATTCAGTCCCTGTCTCCCACTCACCTCTTCTTTCCAGGGAACACTCACAGAGGGAGGAACTGGCCACTTCTCAAGGCAGGGTAAACCCTCACTTATAAAAGATTGCACTTCATTCTAGCCCGGCTTCACAGCCTTGGACACTCAATCAGCCCCTTTGCCATGCAGCTGAAGAGCCCTGCACTGCCAGAAACCTCCTCCCCTGCAGATGGTTGTGAACCCTGCCAGCCACTGCCTGGTGCCCTCCTTGGTAAAGGAAACAGGAGAAAGAAGCTCACTCAGTGCTTAGCTTTAAGGCAGGCGTTTGGATAGCATTGCATTTTAATAGGGATGCTGACTTGGGGTGACTTTGTGATGGTAGTTCCTTCCCTGATAGTTGCTTTATGCCCAGAAATGTCTGTGGTATCGTTACGGTGACCCGAGGGTGAGGCCTGGAACCCCGGGCTCCGGCTCTCTTCAGTCTCTCTCCCTCTGCCATGGTGGGTGGCTGCACACACTGTAACTTCTTTGCTTCTGCTGGATTCATTTTCGCCACTTTAGGCAAGCAGCTTCTGAGGGGTTTTGGGGTTTTTCCTTCCTTTGGCCTAGAGGCTTTTCACCGGCAAATCGTTCTGGCACTTTTTTTGTTGTTTTTTCTCTCTCCAGCCTGGGGAGCCTGCGGGGCTGCTCCAGGTGGCCTGAGCCAATGAAAGAAGGGACATTCAACTCTGCCAACTTCGCCAGCTGCGAGGACAAGACCCATGCCAGAAATCAAACAGGTTCCCAGCTGCTGTGAACTCTGTTCTTCTCCCCTCACAGAGACAAAGAAGGGCAGTCACCATCTCTGCCTCCTGGCCACACAGTGAGGAGAGGTTAGGGTGTAAGGTTCAATTTTCTTTTGTTTCCTGTGCTTTGTGGGTACCTTGCTTTGTTAATAAACAGTTTTATTTATTTTTTTCACTTTCATTCCCTGGTATCCATTGCTGTCATTGGTAGAAGAAAAGAGAGTTATTCAAGCCCTCTCTCTTTAGAGAAAAACACTCATTTTAGAGCTTTCTTCTCCTAGAATTTGTCTCCAAACTGAGGCAGATGCTTTGCTGCTGAGGGTGACCCTTCAGACCAAATTTGAAGTGCAGATCACCTGTGGCACTTAAGGCCATTAAAACATCCACCAGTTTTGACCTCAAAATCTCATCCCAGCTCCACTGAGGGTGTTTTCTTTCTTTTTATGTAGCTTTCCCCTGAATTTTCATGGATGGATACATGCAATTTTGGTTCCCTGAAATCTTTGCACCCCAAAGTCCCCCTGCTCATGGCCTTGGGGACACTTGTTCAAGTAAATGACCCATTGTGGGCAGCATCCCACGTGGGCCACAGCACCTTCCTGTGCCCAACAACACCACCAGAGACCCACAGGCAGCACTGAGGGGAAGTCTGTGGGGCTCAGAAATATTCCAAGGCTCCTTCTGACTCTGCACTGCCTCATGTTCCAACTCCTCCTCAGAGGACAGAAGCTGTGGAAGCTGTTCCCATCCCTCCCACAGCATGCACACATCATCCAAAGGGGACTGGAGCTCTGATTCCACTCTTGCATTGTTGTGTTGTTTGAAAACAGGCCAACCTTCATCTTCTTCCTCTTCTGCTCCTCCTTGCTGCTTGGAGGTGACAGGCATCACACAGCCCAGAAGAGCTATTCCAGTCCAACCTCCCAACCCGAGAGCAGGGCTAACCATCAGCAATGTGACAGTCAATCAATGGGCCTGATTAATTAACTCCTAATAAGTTAATCTGGGCGCTCAGGCAGAGAGAGGCCTCCTGGTGAAAGCAGCACTCTCAGGCCTTGCAGGCAGGGGGAGAAAATCGATTCCCTGGCTGCCCCATTTATCACAGCAGAACACATAGCTGGATGGAACAGCAGCGCTGGATGGACAGAATGTTAGGGCAGAGCTGCATGCAGAGCTCTGTGGTCCTGCTGGAGCACCCTGGGAGGAGGATGAAGTGATAAATAAAAGGAAGATGGAAAAAACCAAATAGGAAAGAAACCTTTTTGAAGTGTACAGGAGAGCCTCTCTCCACGAGGCACTCCAGGAACCATCAGCCATCCCCTGAGCACGGGCAGAATCTTCATGTCCCCCCCGGCTCCTGTTAGATCTGTGGTTCCTGAAACTGAGCAGAGGGGAATTGCTGCAAACAAGCTGCCTTGGCTGCTGCCTGAGAGGACAGTTTGAAGATACGGAAGCAGCTCAGCTTTCTGAGAAGTTCTGGCAGCCAGGGTCTGTGAGAGGTGCTGAGCCCAGGGACATGCTCAGGTTTCAGGGCTCCTGGGAACCCATGTCCTCTTGGCATTGTTCAGTTCTCTCCTTCCACAGCTGACATACAGGATGATACATTTTTACTCCACTGCCCAAATGGGCTCACTGGGACCTTTCTACCCATTTTTAACTGTGCAATGGGGCACAGAAGGTGTTAGATCTGGAATACATCCCTGCTTCCCCACGAGCATGGCCCTACTCTGCAGGAGAAAGCAGCAGGGCTTGAAGGAGCAGGATCTCCACTACCCCATAGCAGATTGCAGGATGAAAGCACATTTTCCCCTGCTGTCATTGACCTTTCTTTCTTGATTTCAGTATTTTCTTATTCTTCCTGCCCTTTCTTCTCTAGCTCTCTGCTCAGTCTCCCTGTGCTCCCTTCTGCTCCTGCCCAGGAGCCAACCTGCCTGCTGTGGACTCATGTGCCTCTTGGTCATCCTCAGACTCCAGTGTCCCACACGAGGGACACACCAGAGCCCTGGCAGCCTGCCTGCTCTCCCATGCCTCTTAGCTTGGTTCACAGTCATGGCTTGACCAAAAGAGCTGCTCAATCATCTTTGTCCCTGACTTTGGTGCTGTGCTCTCCTCTTTCAGCATTACTATCCTTGCTCAGCCCTGTCCCCTCCCTGCCAGACCACTGCTCTGGGCTCAGTCGGTTTATGAGGCTCCAACAGCCTGCTCTGCTCTGCTTGAGCTCTCTGAGTTTGTGCTCTGTAGCTACCACATGATTAACCAGCTTCACAGAGCCCTCTTCTGTTCCTGGGAGACACTGACAAAATGCTCTTCCCTCTCCCACCACTTCCCTTCCTCCTCCTCCTGCACAGCCTTGTGCCAGGTCTGCTCTCTGCCAGCTCCATTCTGCTCTGTTGATGGCTCCCACGGTGTTTCTTTTGGGGGATCTTTTCTGTTCCTTTCTGAAGTTCCTCATGGCTCTTCTCCTGGTCCCTTCTTCCTCCACACCTCACCTGCAGCCTCACACAGAGTGGACTCACATAGCCAGCTCTGAACAGTTCCTTTTCATCTCGAGCAAACATTTTATCTCATGCCTTTAATGTGTCTTGAGGGATAACCAGGCCTCACTTGTGCTGATTATCACGTTCAAACTCATCTGAAATCTCTTCACCAGGGCACCTGCCTGGGTAGGATGGAGTGCCCAGGAGGTGACGGTTTCTCCTCATATGGAGGAGAACAAACCTGACAGCTCCTGCTGGGGCTCAGGAGGCTGGATCCCAACACTGGGCTGCACATGGACACTTAATGTGCCATGACGGGAAATTCAGAGCCTGGTACATTTCATGCAGCCTCCCTGGGTGAGCCTTTGCCCAAATCTGCTGATTTGTGATTGCAGTGCTACGTGCTTTAGAGCACAGTGTAAGGTCTGGTGAGCACTGCAGCATCTGTGCTAAGAACATGTTTTTACAACCAGCAAGGTTTGATTTAGTAATTACAACAATAATCTTCTAGCAATTCACATTTCTGTGAGCTGGTGAATGGCTGGTAAATGTGCCAGACCCCTTCAGGCATGTTTTTGTTGTTAACATTCAAAGTATTTAACCATGTGCACTATGTCTTGGGTTGCTAGTTGAATTAACTTTTTTTTTTTTCCTTATGTAACTTGCACTTCTTAATCAGGATTGTCACAGATAGCCACCAAGGCATGTACAGACAGGCTTTGTGGAATAATCACTCAAATTAAACTGCTTTGTAAATACCAGAATGTTTAAAAAATAAATAAACGTTTGGATGCCCAGCTTCTTGTGCAGACTATCAAACATCTGTGAACAGGAATGAACCACTCTCAGGGCTTTGTCTTACATATTTATTCAGGAACACAATTTTTTCCTGTTTTATGCAAATCCAGCTTGCCTGACTGCTTGCAGAACAGATCTGTGAAGGACTTATCAGGATGGGCTCATCAGAAACTCTCTTTGAAAGGGAGCAGAAATCTGTGCAAGCCATTATTCACTCAGCTTTCCACACTCCAGCAGTAGCCAGGGCACAGAATGTCTCTGAGGAGCCACCCAAGAGAGCTGGAAATCCCTTGGATCCCTCTTTCCAGGGTGGTAACTTTGCAGCACCTCCATGCACATCAAATGCTGCTGGCTCAGGGCATTTGTTCTTCCAACTTCCTCACATTCAGTATTTCAAGTTTTAGCACGACAAAGGATCTTTGCAACGTGCTCAGAATCCCTCCTTCAGCATGACAACCATGAACTCTGGTCATGGGTCCAGTGAATAAAACCAGACATGATGTCAGGGCTTTTGGGGCTGTCATTTGAGAGGAAGAAGATGAACAGTCACACGTTTGCAGCTTGGGTAGGCTGGGGGCCCCTGCTGTGTCTGTGAGGCTGCAGGAGGTGGTGTGAGGGTGCTGTGCCTCTGGCTGAGCCAGTCACTCACTCTGGGCATGGCCACATCAGGACAGATCACAGCAGAATGAGCAGATTATGGGGATGTGCCATCCGCACAGGGCTGTGACTGATTAACACATCAATAAAAACTGTTCCTTAAGCCCAACAGGCTGGAAAACGTCAAAATAGTTTTGATTTTGGAGACACCAGTGTCTCCATGGGTTTAACAGGGCTCCAGACTCTCTTCTTTCAATAAAGCATCTTGAGATAGTTTAAGGTTCCACACAAGTGTTTGCGGTCTCTGAGTACCTGATCTATGTTTTGACCAGTAACCTTCATGTTCCATCAGCACCAAATTAATCCAAACTCAATGAGAAGTTTGTCTGCAGAGTCTGCACACCATGAACAGACATTTGATCATGGAATCATTTTGGTTGGCAAAGATCAAAGCCAAGGCCCTTCTGTTTTAACTGTATCAAATATGATTGTTTCACTCCTTATTTTGCCATTAAAGGAAGTGGAAGCACATGGAGAGCACGTGAGCCACCATCCCGAAGTCCAGCACCACCATTAATGGTTTTGGGGAGCTCAGAGGACATTTTCCTTCCAAGAGAGGCCATTTCTTCTCAGTGTTGCACAGGTGTGCTTACTGCCAGGTGTGTACACCGTGCTGGCTGCTGTGTCACACCAGCAGGTTTCCAAATGTTTCTCCACCCCAGCCCTGTTCAGCTGTTCCTGCCACCTCCTCCTGGACTCCCCAGGGCAAGGTGGCCCACTGGGGACATGAAGACCACCAAAGTTACCAGTTACTCTTTTTCTCCTTGAAACTTCTGGAGGCTAAACCTGTGGCTGAGACAATGTCTGAGGTGTGTGAGGATCCCCTCAGAGCATTTTGATGCAGAAACAAAGGCAGTTCCCAGGAAGCAACTCAGCTAGAAGTGTGGTGCTACATTCAGGGAAGGGTTTGACTCAAGTTTTTGATTCATCAGAAATTTAGAACCACTGATTCATTAAATCACAGAATGGTTTGGGCTGGAAGGGACATTAAAGCTAAATTCCCACACTCTGCCATGGCAGGGACACCTTCCACTATCCCAGGTTACTCCAAGCCCCAATGTCCAATCTGGCTTTGGACACTTCCAAGGATCCAGGGGCAGCCACAGCTGCTCTGGGCACCCTGTGCCAGGGCCTGCCCATCCTCGAAAGAAAGAAAGAAAGAAAGAAAGAAAGAAAGAAAGAAAGAAAGAAAGAAAGAAAGAAAGAAAGAAAAGAAAATGTAGTTTTTCCAAGTACTTCTTGATTTCCACCTACTGCGTTTCCAGATGCTCATGAAGCACTTGAAAATAACATCACAAAAACTTTCTTTCTCTTTCCAGCTTTTAGAGGGAAAGTTTGATTAGTTCTAATTTTATGCATATGTCTGCCTCCTCACTCCTGCCCTTCTCCACAGATCTATGCCTGTTTGTGTTTGTTCAGAGAAATAATGTAGTGAGGGAAAATACAGTTCAAGAGACAAACTTTGTAGTTGGATTTGAAGAGGGCTGAGCCTGTAGCCACACTTCTCCACTGGGGTAGGGATATACACAGCCTGTGGTCACACTCTGATCTCTCTCTCACTGCATAATCACAGCAGAGGTAGCAACTGCCATCTTCATCCCACTGAGTATTTTAATGTTTGCTTTTTCTTTTTCTCCCAGTGTCCCACAGAGGCAATTAAACAGAGCGGGGAATTAAGCAGAGCTCGCAGCAGGTCTGCATTTCCATGAGGACGTTCTTAATGAGGGTTTCCTTGATGAGGCCTTTGGTGGAGACTCCTCTGTATGTCCTTGGCAAAGCACAGCATTGTCCCATCTTCCTGGTCAGTGGGACCAGAGTCACTCCTGTCCCTGGGTCACATTTCCTCCAAAGCTTTGCAGGGCTCCAAGCTGTGGTTACACACAGACCAGTGCTGTGGAGAGAGGAAATCTGTGAGCTCCAGCCAGGGGTAGGACGTGGCTCCAGGGTGAGCAGAGCTTGCTGCCTGCATGCCAGGGCAATGTGGGATGAAGTATCTGGCATTTATTTCCAACATGCAGAAGTCAGAAGTTGCCCATTCCCCTCTGGTTGTCTCCACCAATGCTGCCATTGCCTGGGCTTAGGGCCCGAGGCTGGGCAGGACCCTCCCTCAGCCCCAACCCTCAGTGGCTTTCCTTGTGCTGTTTGTGTGCCTTAAGCACAGCATTTCATAGAATCACAGAATCCTGGAATGGTTTGGGTGGGAAGGGACATTAAAGCCCATCCAGTGCCACCCTGCCATGGCAGGGACACCTTCCACTGTCCCAGGCTGCTCCAAGCCCCAGTGTCCAGCCTGGCCTTGGACATTTCCAGGGATCCAGGGGCAGCCACAGCTGCTCTGGTCAACCTGTGCCAACCTTGCTCACAGGGAATAAATTCTTCTTAATATCCAAATTAAATCCACTGACCTCAGCTTAAACCCACTATCCCTTGTACTGTCTCTGCAGGCCTTTGCAATAAGTCCCTCTCCAGCCTCTTGTAGGCCCCCTTTAGGCACTGGAAGGGGCTCTAAGGTCTCCCTAAAGCCTCAAGAGGCTGATGCACACAGACACAGCAGCATGATAAGCTCCAAGGATGCCCTGACAGCTTCACTCTCCTTCCCCAGCCATGGGGGTTTGTGCTCATCCAGCATTTCTCACTGGCTCCTGATGAGTCAACCCAGCAGCCCCACTGATGAGCTCAGCACACCATTCCCAGTCACTTTCACTTGAACCTGTGCTAAATATCCCAATGCACTCTAACTGAGGCTAATGGAGCTGGAAGTGCAGGTCTGGCAGCAATATGTCACCATACATGTGCCATATGGCTCCCATCACCATCCTCAGGGGCCTCTTCTCACCCACTTATCCCAGCAGCACGGAGGCTGCATGGGGGAGCAGGTCAGCAGAGAGAGGAGCCATGGGACAGTTGTATTTCCAGCGGGATTTGGGGCTCTGGAAGGGAGCAGTGCACAGCGAGCAGAGACCTTGCCAAGGTGTCCTGTCTTCCCTTTCTCAGCATTTGCAGGGCCATGGCAAGTCACCAAGATGGGAGGATGAGGGATAGTGTGTTGGTTCTGTGGACTGCAAATTTTCAGGACATTTTTTTATTGACAGGGAAAACATTTAAACTTCTCCAGAACGTTTCATTCTTATGAAAATCTTTTAGCCCAAATCTGAAGGTAGAACAGCATAATTTTTCTGATGTTTCGTGGTGTGTGCTGGAGAGGAGCTTCCATCCCACTGGGATATAGGAACACAGAAAGTGCAGAATTCAGTGTGATGGCAGGAAAACGAGAGTGTCAATGGGCAGTTCTGGGTCTGGTGATTTTGCATTTTGATTGAAGTGTTTCTATTAAAAATTTAGGTATTCCACAAAGCAAAAAGCACCATTTTAGTAATAGATCAAAATCTAGGCCAGCCCCATGACCTGATGTGCCTATTGGAAGCATGTTCCTTGTTCAAGGCAGGGCTCCAGATCACAGGAAAAACCCCTAGAAAGGAAGGCAGAGGAGCTAGCTTGCTCCAGAAGTGCTGTGTGAATCTGAAATGTCAGTCCAGGCTCCCCTCCTCTGCTGCAGGTTTGGGGACAGTGCTCCAGAGAGAGCCCCACAGAACAGCCCCACCTCACTCAGAGCTCCTTCATACTTTACTTCACTCAGGCAAGATGTTCTACTTCTTGAATGCCACCCAACAGTTCATTTCTCAAAAGATGCTAATTACTGCTGATTGGTTTATTAGTTTGCTGCCAAGAATCCATAATTTTCCTAGGAAAGGCAATACCAGGCAGATGCTGCTTGATCTGAGACCTGCAGGGCTTAACCCTTCATGCTGTGCAGTGTGAACACTCTGAGAGCCAGGGCTGGCTCTGTGGCACTGCTGACCACGGGTTACACCCACAAATCATCAGCACCCAAACTCAGGGTGTCAGAAACAGCTCTGCTGGCTTCCCTGAAGAGCAATGAATGTTCAGCTCAGATTTGGATTTTCCATTTCCCTTCAGGGCTGTGCATATCCCAAGCTGGGTGCTCTGCAAATACTCACTTTCTAAAGACCTGTGAGTACCCACATTCCACATTTCCAGTAAAATCTTTGTCCCCATGTTCTGCTCTCCCAGATGGGCTGCAGCTCCACAGAGGGATCCTGGGAGCACTGGCTAGTGTTTGAGGACTGATTCTCCTCAGCCATTTTCTCTCCAAACCTTTTCCTTTGCTCCTTTTCCTGGTCCAAAGGAACCTCTGGATGCACTAGGCCATGAATGGATCTGCCAGGAGCACTCTCCTGCCCATTCCCAACTCTTCAACAACTATGACCCTGCCCACTGTGCCTTCCTTGCCTGCTTCCCTCTTCCTTCTCAAAGACAGTGATTCTCCTCCTTTCTTACCCCTATGCATCCCAGCTTTCCTTCCTTTCCTCATCAGCCTTCTAGCACACAGCGTCACCAGCTCCACACCCTCCCAGCCGAGCCTCTGTGTCTCAGCCCCAGCAGCCAGGTCCCTGCTTTCCAGGCTCAGAGATGGGGCAATGATGTGGGGAGTTCTTGGATTTGATGGGAATACAGTGGCAGGAGTGCAATGTGTCCTGCTGTGGCTCCTGCCCCACCTACCCAGGCACACAAAGGCCCGTGAAAGACTACACCAGGTTTTCTGGCTTCATCCAGGACACTTGCAGGGCTTGTTCCCAGAGCCCTGGATCTCCATGGTGTCTCCTCTGAGGTGTTCAGCAGCTCCAAGTCCTGCAGGATCACCAGAGAGGCAGTGTGGGAACAAGGCAGACTGGCTGCAACACCACCTCTGCTGAAGGAAGGCGCTCCCATCACCCCAGCTTGATCCATTCTGCCTCCTCTTTCTGGCTGAACAGTGGAAATCTTGCTTCCAGACAGGAAAAAAGCTTCTTCTCAGGAGCATTCAGATGGTTTCAGTGGGTTTCTGTTTCTTTGCAAAGATCTTCTTGATATTCCTGGGAACTCCCAAGAGATCAAACTCACCTTCCACCGGGCATGGGGCTCCGTGGCACATGACAAACCAAAGTTTGCTCTTGTGCTCCCACATGAGAACCAATGTCTTCCACTGCTTGAGGTCTCCCAGGAGCTCATCCCCTGCAGGTGGCAATGCCTTGGCTTTGAATCTCAAATCTTTATCTTTTTGTTAATTTTTTGGTAGCAGCCCTGACCTCCTCTGGCTGTGTGTATCTGTCCCTCAGGTTTGTTGGTGTGCAGTTTATCTCTCCTGGATCTTGGACATCTTAACTCATACAATTCCTTATTTTCCAGCATGGCCCTGCTCCCTCTGTGCTCCTCAGGGTGCAATCCCCCACTGGGTAATTGCAACCTGTATTTTTGTTTCCAGACAGTGACCTTGCATCCAGCAGGACTGTGCTGCACCTTGTCTGATTGCATGTCCCGAGCCCAGCCAGGCAGATTGATTGTCAACTATTTATTTCAGCCATTCACTCTTCATTATTCACAGTGTGAGATTCATCCCATAAATGAGGGAACTGGCTGGAATTGCTCTTTATTGGTTTTATTCTGTGATCATGTTCTGAGGCTTTTATTATCAGGAGGAGGGAAATTACAGGTGTATCACAATAGCCACACAAACATATCCTGCATCAATTTATTTTAGTGAAGACATGCTTTCTGGAGCTGATTCGAAAATTAGACTGGAAAAAGCCCTGTGATTTCCCTTTCTCCTTTTTCCCCCTTTTTCATAGCTGATGATAATTTTCTTATAGCAAACAAATACCTGCATGTGAGAAATCTCCAACCACATTGATGTTGGGTATTTTGAAGATTTTTATGTTTATGAAGAAAAAACCACTTTTTAGTGAAAAGCAGATCCAGAATATTCTGATCTCACTTGGAGTGTCACTGCCCCTTCCCTTCCATCTGCCAACACAGAGGGAGCAACTGAGCCCTGTCGAGTCTTCCAGCTCTTTCTGCTTCTGTCACTTCCATCAGCTTCTCATTTCTTGGCTTTTTCTGACAACACAGAGAAGTTCCAAAAACTTTCCCATTCAAAAATAAGGTTCCTCAAGGGCTGATTCATATCCAAGAGCAAGTTTGAGGAGGTACCTTCCTTCATCAGCTGGCCATTCCAAGGATGGAATGACTGGGCTCTTCAAGCAATTCCTAGGAAATGAACAGGGAGGGAGTGTTCAATTAGCAGCACTCACAAGCCCATTAAGTGGCTATGCTGGTCTGTGCTGACTGGATCCCGGCACAAACACGAGGAACAGATATCCTCCCTCCCAAGGAACTACGGCCAAATTGATTTAATACTCACACAGCAAAACATCTTCCAAAATGCCCACTTCTTCCCAGAGAAGCCACTTTTCAAAGTGATATGTCTGAGTGGTTCCGTTTAAATCCCCAGCACACTTAGATGCCTTTGCAGTCATCAGCCACCACTGTTCTTCACTTAAATCACGCTCAGCACAACCCAGAAATGCCGGAGCAATGGATGGTAAAGCTGGATTTGCACATCTGTAGTGCACAACCCCAGTGGGATTGGAATTTATAGGCAGAATGAGAATATCCAATTAGCAGTGTTAACACTAAAATATTTGGGAAAGGACATTACTATACCTCCTACCACAGGGCTAAGCCAGTTTGTAACTGCTGGAGGGAGGAGTCCTAGAGATGCTCTGCAGGGCTGCTCTGTCAGGCAGGAGACACTGCTCCAGGCAGCCTGGGGCCTGGCCATCCCCCAGGGACACTCTCAGCCTTAGGTGACAGGAATGTCTGGATGGATGTGGAGCTGGTATTGCTGTCTTCAATTCATATTTTTATCGTTTCCACCATTTGAGGTTCATTAAGGTTTTTACTGACAAGGTTTCAATAGAAGTTTATAAGTTACACCAATAAAATGCACTTCTATAATGGCTCCGTCCAAAGCTTGAGGAATCTTCTTGCAGCTCTTCCCCTCAGAAGCCAAAACACCTCTGCTTGGGATTTGCAGTGGTTTGGGGGAGAGCCCTCTGGTTGCACTGAAGGTCTCCAGGAGGCAGGGAGTGCTCCTGCCAGCACCTTCACCTTCACTCAGCTCTTCCCTGTGCCTCAGTGCTCAGCTGGAGCTACTCAGGATAGTCTCAAGTTAGCCCTTCCCTCCTGCCTGAGTGCCAGGAAAAAACTTCATCAGCCAGACACAGAGTGCAATTTCAGATAAAAGCCATGAATTTCCTGTCTTGAGGACCATCAGAGATCATTCTCCTTGGACACCCTGGCAGTGGGTACTCCACTGGAAAGGGCACAAGACCAGCTGAAGAACAATGATGCTACCCCAGCCAGTTCAGCTGTGCTGCCCAGTCCTGGGTGTCAGCAGGAGGGAGCAGCAGGTCACTCTCATCTCACATGAAGGGTATTTGAGGCCAGGCTGGAGGCCAGATGCCCTGAGGCAGTTGGTCTCTGCATGCTGAGACTGGCCATATTCTCACGCCCTGGGTGGCCAAGGAGGAGATTTCCTTGTCCCTACATCACAGCACATTGCTTGGGACCACAACACAGGTGGTGTCCAGGACATCTGACAGAGGTGACCGGAGGACATGTATTTCCCATTCCCTGCCCTGTGTGGGACAGCTCTGCCCTGGCATGGAAACCCAGAGCTGGGTGTCTCGGGGCTCTGGTGACAACAATGTCCTGCATCAAATCAACTTCCCTCGCTTCATGCTCTTTTTGTATCACAGAATCATTAGGGTTGGAAAAGACCTCCAAGATCATCAAGTCCAGCCTTTGAAGTCCAGCCCACGTCCCTGATCTTTCCATGTCCCCAGAGGGCGTTCTTTAGGCGTGCCTGACACCGTGTCAGAGAAGGGTTGTTTTGTATCATGTTCTCTGCAGCACAGCAAACAGCAGCCGTGCTTAGCAAATAGATTAACACCTTTGTTTACTCATGAGACATTTATGATGAATTTCAGTTGTGTTTTTAAAAAACAGACAAACAGTAAACTGAGCATGAATAACGATTTAGATAAAGTGTTGGAAGAGTCTTTCCTTCTAGAAATGCACAGAATTCAAATCACCAGGAAGGAGCAGGAGGTGTTTTTCTGTGCTGATTTAGCACAAACTCCAGGAGCCCCACAAGGCTGCCTGCATTTTGAGAGGAGTGACTGCTGGAAATGGCTCTGGTGATCCCAGTGATCCCTGTGAACTCTGTGTCCTCCTGGCTCCACTGAGCGCAATGACAGGTGACAGAAAGGTCTGCCCATGGCTGTGTTGGTTTGGTTGTTAATACATGGATGGATGTCAGCCCTCACTTTCCCCAGCAGCCCAAAGAGGGGTTGCAGCTCCAGGAGTTTAACAAGTGTTTGAAGCACTTGTCGAAACAAGTAGAGGAGTCCTGCCTGCCCCCTGTGGTGCATTGGAGTGTAAGTGACAACCAGGACACTGAAGGATGGATTTACAAGGTTAGCCCTCTTCTGCGAGGATGCTGGATTGTGATAAATGCACTGTAAAATCCAATCCTCATGCCCTGCAATTCTCCATACAGACACGTGTGGGGTCAGAACTGAAACTTCAGGGGGAGAAACCATTTCAGACTGAAAGGAAGAAATTTGTGGATAAAATAAATATTTAATGTAACCAATCCTTAAACATACAAAACCAAATTCCCTCCAGAGTCTTACTGAGCCATTAATCACAACACAGCAGAGAGAGGGGCCATGCAGCTAACCCAGCTCTGTCCTCTGCAGCTGTGGCTGAGGAGACCCCTCCAGCCAAAGGAACATGACTCCTGTTCCCAGGAGAGGGCCTCATCCATCCTGTCTTTAAAACAGTGGGACACAGAGCCTGGGAAAGACAAGTGGTTCTCAATATATTTGCATTTCTGTTGCATCTCCCTCTTACTGGAGGATCTGATTTATACATTTGTTCCTTCTCAACCAGCAGACAGTGTAAGCAACATTCATAATGCTCCTCCAAGGCTGGAGAATCCCCAGCACTCTTGTGATGCACTTTTGGACGGGACAATATTCAGATACTAAGAAACAGCGGCAGCTTCTCTGATCAGAAACGTCCACAATCCCTCTTGGTCCTCAAGACAGGAAATTCATGGCTTTTATCTGAAATTGCACTCTGTGTCTGGCTGATGAAGTTTTTTCCTGGCACTCAGGCAGGAGGGAAGGGCTAACTTGAGACTATCCTGAGTAGCTCCAGCTGAGCACTGAGGCACAGGGAAGAGCTGAGTGAAGGTGAAGGTGCTGGCAGGAGCACTCCCTGCCTCCTGGAGACCTTCAGTGCAACCAGAGGGCTCTCCCCCAAACCACTGCAAATCCCAAGCAGAGGTGTTTTGGCTTCTGAGGGGAAGAGCTGCAAGAAGATTCCTCAAGCTTTGGACGGAGCCATTATAGAAGTGCATTTTATTGGTGTAACTTATAAACTTCTATTGAAACCTTGTCAATAAAAACCTTAATGAACCTCAAATGGTAAAAATAAAAATCTTAATTGAAGACAGCAAAATGAGCTTTGCATTGGAACATAAACCCCAAGGAGGAGCTGTGTGCTTTTACAGCTCTCAACTCACACAGGTACACGGATTTAAAGGCACTTTGGCCACACTGCTCCCAGGAGTGCAAGTTCTGGGTTTCCAGCTCTTAGTCTGGGCTTTAAGTAAAGACAGAAGTCAGTGCTTGCCTGTGCAGGCTTGAAGGGGAGCAGCTGCTGTGAGGTGGGGAGAGAAATGCCAGGGGCTGGAATCTGGGTGTATCGAGTGCACCAGGGGTTACCAGCCTGGGAAGTCTCATTTAAAGTGTTTCAATCTCCATGGAGTGTGAAATGTCTCACTTTGGAAGGTGTAACCCGTGAAACCCTGAGGTAGCTGAAAGTTGAGGGCACAGTTTGAAGAAAGCTTTTTTTGTACTGTTCTGTTCCTTTTCCTATTTGTCTGCATTAAAGATATTTGGTTTCTTAACCCCTGTAGCATCATCAGCTTCAGCAGGAGGAAGTCCTGGGGCCAGAAGAGAGGGAATAAATTTGGATGTGTCAGAGAGATTATCAAGCATGGGGTCATCCTCGACCTTGGGCTGTAGGTAACATTTTGGTGAGGAAAGGAAAGCTGACAAAGACAGCAAGGAACACAGGGAGAGGCATGAAAGGGAGCTGGAAGATGTCAGAATGGCTAATGGACAGCAAGTTCTAATAGTTTATAAAAATAACAGCCTGGAGCTCAATTTCTCCTCAGAGCTCTTATTTGGAACACAGAACACTGAGAGAAAAGGCAATAAAACTCAGATCAGAAACCCTGAGTTCCCATCCACCCAATATGCCAGCAGTCACAGGGCATTAGACTCAGACTGTAGCCAAGGCAGTCACTTTGCAATATGGCATGTGTTCCAACTGGGAGAGCCCCTTCCAGCACTGGGACAGCCCCTTCCAGTGCTGAGGTCTGGGCACCTGAGGGGCACTGGCAGCAGTAAGAACTTCCAACTCTGGCACAGGAACAAGACTCCATGAGCCTTGGGATATCTCCTCCCTGATGATGTCCAGAAAAGATTCTCAATCCCTTGGACATTTCCTATGGTGCACAAGGCACCAAGGTTCCCTGGAGACCTTTTAACCAAACATCCAGTGCAGCCATGACAAGAACTCAAGCAATTCTGGAAGGTATTTTGCTATTCATTGTCACATTAGTGTCCAGCTGGAGTTTGCTTCCTTTGCTGCAACAGCAGAACTTGTCTCTTGTGGGAACTTTTCACTTGCATGGGCTTCAGTTTACCCCACAATCACAGAGTCACAGAATGGTTTGGGTTGGAAAGGACCTTAAAGCCCATCCAGTGCCACCCCTGCCATGGGCAGGGACACCTTCCACTGTCCCAGGCTGCTCCAAGCCCCAATGTCCAACCTGGCCTTGGGCACTGCCAGGGATCCAGGGGCAGCCACAGCTGCTCTGGGCACCCTGTGCCAGGGCCTGCCCACCCTCCCAGGGAACAATTCCTTCTCAATATCCCATCCATCCCTGCCCTCTGGCAGTGGGAAGCCATTACCTCTGTCCTGTCCCTCCATCCCTTGTCCCCAGTCCCTCTCCAGCTCTCCTGGAGCCCCTTTAGGCCCTGGCAGGGGCTCTGAGCTCTCCCTGGAGCCTTCTCCTCTCCAGGTGAGCACCCCCAGCTCTCCCAGCCTGGCTCCATTGACCTGGATCAAGAGAAGAGGTGGTCATGTACCTCAAGACTATGGTCAAGTACCTCTGCAGGCTCCTGGGAAGCAAGAGCTTGACAAGTTCTTGCCCAGGTTCCAAGGCAGATGCTGAGCTCTGAAGGCAGGTGCACACAAAGCAGTGTCTGTACTGCTGAGCATAACCCAGGAATGTCATTACAAATGGCTCCATCCTACCCTGCTAGCTGTCCAGGTGAAGGCATTCCCTAACATGATAACAGAGCACGGAACAGGAGGCATTTCAGAAAAAGGTCAGGTTGGTCTGAAAACCCAGAAGTGGTTTTGGTTAGAATTATTTATGTGACAGTGAAAGAACAAATATTATTCCAGACAAATTCCTAAATATATTCTTTCCATTGTCAAAGTAACAGCCTATTTTTCAAGACGAGGTGCTTAATGCTTAGGAAAGAAGGATGTTGGCTGCAAAGCATTTTCAGTCAAAGATGGAATGACCTGTCCCTAATCAGGACAAACTCTCATGTCACTCCTCTTCAACATCTTCATCAACTTGCCAGACAATGTTCAGTTCACTTGTGAAGTCCCAGAAACCTTTGTCATTGTTCTCATGAGCTGGAATAATTCCAGTTTTGGAAGATGGTCCTCAGCCAGACCTCAGCAAAACATGTTTGTCTGGACTTCTCTCTGAATTTCTCCTTGCAAACCTTCTCCTGAGGAAAAATCAATTTTTGCCTTCATTTTCAGCAGCTCCCATCAAGGAGGTGCTTTTAGCCCAGCCCCAGAGAAGCTGTTGCCAAGTGCTCCAATATCCCAGGCTCTTTGTCTCTGAAACAAAGGGAAATGCAGTTATGTTGACATGTTTTCACTAATATTGTCTGCACTGATTATTTGCAGCTTTTAACCTTTTCTTCTTTATCGTGTCTAATTTTCCCATCCAATAACTCTTCAAGGTCCTCCTCATTGTTGCTGTTCTCTAAGAGACACTGTGTTCCAGACCACCTTTCCTCAGGAATTGTATTTCTGCAGTTCTTGTTGGCTCATCTCCACAAACAAAGAAAGGGGGATGGAGCCCAAGAAAAGCAGAGAGAGTGAACACAGCATCCAACCCCAGCTCCTCCCAGGCACAGCTGAGCACAGCTGGCAGCCATCCTGGTCCATCCTGGTCTATCATGGGCCATCCTGGTCTATCTTGGTCCAGCTGCCTCACAGTCCAGGCAGGAGAAACACCCCAGACAGACTCCCAGGCTAAGGGTCCCTGCCTGAGGGCAGTGTGATTCCAGAAAGGCATTTGGGGATTGCACAAGACACTTGATGCCATGGGTATTGAAACTAATGACAGTGAAGTTGAATCCCTATGGGTAAGAATTAAGGAGAAGGCCAACAAGGCTGACATCCTACTGGGAGTCTGTTATAGTAACTGGAGATGGGGAGAAGGAAAAGGTCTTTAACGCCTTCTTTGCCTCAGTCTTTAGTGAGAAGATGACTTGTCCTCAGGACAACTGTCCTCCTGGGCTAGTAGATGGTGTCAGGGAGCAGAATGGTCCCCCGGTTATCCAGGAGGAGGCAGTCAGAGAACTGCTGAGCCACTTGGATGTTCATAAATCTATGGGACCAGATGGGTTCCACCCCAGGGTGATGAGGGAGCTGGCAGATGAGCTTGTGAAGCCGCTGTCCATCATTTGCCAGCAGTCCTGGCTCACTGGTGAGGTCCAGAGGACTGAAAGCTGGCCAGTGTGACACCCATTCATAACAAGGGTGGGAAGGAGGATCCTAGAAATTATAGGCCAGTTAGTCTAACCTTGGTACCTGGTAAGGTAATGGAGCAGTTAATATTGAGTGTCATCACGCAGCACTTACAGGATGGCCAGGGTATCAGACCCAGCCAGCAGGGCTTTAGGAGGAGTAGATCATGTTTGACTAACCTAGTCTCCTTTTATGTCCAGGTGACCTGCCTGCTGGATGCAGGAAAGGCTATGGATGTTGTCTATTTGGACTCCAGCAAGGCTTTTGACACTGTCTCCCACAGCACGCTCCTGGAAAAGCTGCAGCCCGTGGCTTGGCCAGGAGCACTCTTTGCTGGGTTCAGAACTGGCTGGATGGCCAGTCCACAGAGTGTAGTGAATGGTGTTGCATCCAGCTGGCAGCCAGTCCCCAGTGGCATCCATCAGGGGTGTGTTCTGGGGCCAGTTCTATTTAGTATTTTTATTGATGACATGGATGAGGATATTGAGTCTTCCATTAGTAAATCTGCAGATGACACTAAGCTGGGAGTGTGTGTCCATCTGTTGGAAGTAGAAGTGCTCTGCAGAGACACTTGGAATGGTTGGATGGATGGGCAGAGTCCAATAGGATGATGTTTAATAAATCCAAGTGCCGAGTCCTGCACAACCCCCTGGAACGCTATAGGCTGGGGACAGTGTGGCTGGAAAGGAGCCTGGGGGTACTGGTTGACAACCAACTGAACATGAGCCAGCAGTGTCCCTGGTGGCCAAGAAGGCCAATGGCTCCTGGCCTGTGTCAGGAATAGTGTGGCCAGCAGGACTAGGGAGGTCATTCTGCCCCTGTACTTGGCACTGGTGAGGCTGCACCTTGAGTGCTGTGTCCAGTTCTGGACCCTCAGTTTAGGAAGGACTTTGAGGCACTTGAGCGTGTCCAGAGAAGGGAAACGAGGCTGGCGAGGGGCTTGGAACACAAGCCCTATGAGGAACGACTGAGGGAGCTGGGATTGTTTAGCCTGGAGAAAAGGAGACTCAGAGGTGGCCTTATCACTCTCTACAGCTCCCTAAAAGGTGGTTGTAGTCTGGTGGGGGTTGGTCTCTTTTTCCAGGCAACAACTGACAGAACCAGAGGACACAGTCTTAAGCTGTGCCAAGGGACATTTAGGTTGGATGTTAGGAAAAAGTTTTTTACAGAAAGGGGGATAAAGTACTGGAATGACCTGCCTGGGGAGGTGGTGGAGTCACTGTCTCTGGATGTGTTTTAAAAAAAACCAAACTGGATGTGAGATTCAGTGCCATGGTTTAGTTGAGGTGTTAGGGCTGGGTTGGACTTGATGACCTTGAAGGTCTCTTCCAACCTAGTGACTCTGTGTGTGATTCGGGAATGTTTAGAGGAGGAACAAAAGGCAGGGAATGGAAGGCAATGCATGAGAACTCAGTGCCCCACACACCTTTTTGTGTGAAGGGTTCTGAGCAACAGGAGCAGGGAGATGGAACTCAGGAGCTCCTATTTCTCAGTGTCAGAAACTAGAGAGACCTGAGATGCAAGGACAGCTACTGGGAAACTGTCTAAGCACAACTGCTGCAGGGATCTGTACAGGATATATGCAAGTATGTAAATTCTCCACTGTTGCTGTTTCATGCTGGTCAGACTCAGTTGGGACCTGGGAACAAGGAGCTGCAGCTGCTCCACCTGTGTTGGGCCATTGGACAGGGAAACCCCTCCCAAGCCCATCTTCATTCCTGCATGCAAATTCCTTTTCTTGCTGGTCTTTGCTGTTTCTCCCAGTAGAGGATGCAGGAACTCTGTACTACTCTTCCAAACTCTCCCACTTCACAACTGCTATTGTCCCAGTGCTGTGGTCTTGGAATCAATATTTTGGAGAGTTTAGTCCCCAAGTTTGTGCTGATGTCACTGAGCCTGTTTAGGCTGTGGTGTGACACTAACAGAGAAGAGTTATTCCCGCGTACCACTTCCCCATGGGAATAATCCAGTATATCTCAGCATTTTTCCTATTGTACTGTGCTACAGAACCTGCAGGACTCAATACCACACACAAAGACTGGGAGTGCTCCCAGAGATTTGGGCACAGCCTCCTGCACAGGAGGAACACCTGCTAAGCCACACCATGTCACTTGTATTCCTGATCCTCCAAAAACCTGCCCCATCCATTTTGCTCTACAGTCCTGCAAGCTATTTCATGCCATGTTCCTGAGCTCTGATCTAGGATAATAAAGATTCGTTTTAGCTTAAAAGTCAAAAATACCCACACATACACACTTCACACCCTCTGCAGCCTGAAAGTCCATCAGTTATTTCCTTTACCTTATCCCAAACCTGTTCACTTTGACATTTCCTCTGTGCACTTCTACAGAATCTCCAAACCTGCGTTTCCAAAAAACTGCTTTGTAAAGTTGCTGTACTTTCATTGTTCTCTGAGCTTATTCCATTTTCCCTTTACAGGAAAAGTTGCAAGAACAGCAGCTGCCTCAGCTAGCTGAAGCCATAGGTATCTTCATCTGCCCAGCAGTTCGTCAAGGATCCATTTCCCTCCCAGTATTGTTCTCTTCCAATACTTGTGCACGCACTTCATATCGCCACTCCACAATCCTCCAGCAATAGTTTTCTGATTTCATTTTTCCAAGGGGTCATTCTCAGCTGCATTTCAATTTTGGTTTTGTGTTGATTTGGCACAGCCTGGCTTTCCGTAGCAGGGGAGAGCCACAGAAGTGGCTTCTGTGAGAAGCTGCTGGAAGCTTCCACCATGTCTGACAGAGACAACCTCTGATGGCTCTGAAGATGGACATGCTGCTAGCCCAATTAGAGAGGTTGGTAACACCTCTGTGATAACACAGTTAAGAAGAAAATCAAAACAGTGCATGGGCAGTTTTTTTCCCAGGGGTGGCATGGCACCACCACAGCGGCCATCCCAGCAAAGCCCACGGAGAGCCTTGCCTGCCTGGCCACCCCTAGCCAACCATGGTGTGGGCAGAAGGGCAAGGGGGGTGGTGACGGTGGCTTCTCCCTCGCAGCATCCCGCATGAAGAGAGGCAGTAAATAATACCAGCACCATGGCAGCCGCCACTGCCCACACAGTGGTGGCAGGGCCACATGGCCAACAGCAAAAACATGGCAAGCAATTCCCTGGCAAGGAACCTAAATGAAATTGTCCTCTCGGCGCTGCGGGATCCTGAAAGAATTTTGAATTAGTGGAACTTGTTGGCAATGATACCTATGAGCAGCAGTGTTTTTCTAGTCAGAGAAAAGGAGGAAGTGAGGACACCTGAGGGAAAACAACATGGCAGCACCAAGGTCAGTGGGAAATAAAAAGGTAGCGAAAGTGCTCCAAGTGCCAGCACCGAGATTCCTCTGCAGGCTGTGGTGAGGACTATGGTGAAACAAACTGTCCCCTTGTTATCCATGAAATCCATGGGGGATGCAGAAATCCACTTGCAGCCCGTGGGAAAAGTGCTCACGCCAGAGCGGGTGGATGCCAGAGAAAGCTGTGATCCAGTGGGAGACCCAAATGGAGAGAGGCCCCCATTCCCAGAGACAGAGAGAGAGCCCTTGCTTCCAAACTAGAGCAGCCCATCCCTAGAGAACTGCACCCCGTGGACAAGTGACCCACGCCACAGCAGTTTTGGGAAGATTCTGCCTCTGAGAGGGACTCACTTTGCAGCAATTTTAGCAAGACTGCTGCTTGAGATTTGAGCCACACTGGAGAAGTTAATGGAGAACTGTCTCCCATGAGAAGGACCCCACAGCATAGCAGAGGAAAGACTCCTCTCCCTGAGCAAACAGAAGATCTCGAGTGATGAACTGAGCAAAACCCCCAGCCCTGTCTTCCTGCACTGTCAGTGGGAAAGAGGGAGGGGCTGGAGGAAAAAGGCATTTTAAAGTCTTATTTTACTTCTCTTTGTCCTCCTCTGACTCTGTTAATAATAAATTTACTTAATATCTTTAAATTTGAACATATTTTTCCCTTAAAGTGTTATCTCCCAGTCCTTATCTCAACTCATGAGCCCTTTGTTAATTTTTTCCCTCTCCTCTGCCCAACCTTAGCAAGAGAGGGTAACTGAACAGCTTTCGTGGGTGCCTGGCACTTGGCCAGTGTCAAGCCATGACAGGTTTTCATATTCAGAGGATCTTTCTACCACTTCTACGGGACACTCTGCTTCTCTCTTCTTTGCTGTGCTGTTTTCAACCCAGTTTATGGTCAGCTAAACTTGGCACAGCCCCAAGGTCATCCTTGGACTTGTACCAAGTACAATTGAGCTTAACATGATACACACATGTAGCAATGTATCTGAACAACTTAGGCTTCAGTGTGCACCAGCCATACCATCTGTAACAGTTCTTATCAGAACTTTCTCAGGGCACTGTGGAATTCATCAAGGTTACTCAGACATAAACTGTGCTATAATAGGAATGGAGAAGCTGAGAAACTGCATACCAGAATCGCAAGAACCAGATA
Organism: Irena cyanogastra; assembly: GCA_013397155.1. Classification (NCBI taxonomy): domain Eukaryota; kingdom Metazoa; phylum Chordata; class Aves; order Passeriformes; family Irenidae; genus Irena; species Irena cyanogastra. The sequence continues at coordinate 44,648 of VWZV01012696.1, read as the reverse complement.
ACACAGGACTGTAGAACACCTGCATGGTAATCCATCCCAGCTGCTGAGAAATGGAGGCAGATAACAAGGGAGCAAGACAAAGGCACCAGTCAAGAAGTGTGTACTTAGTAGTTTGTAGAATCTATAAAAGTGTGTGTAATGTAAACAATAAACTGCTTCTGCTCGATCATATTGGTCAGTTGTTCAGAAGTCCTGGATGTCCCACACACACATCCTTCTCTTTCCTGACAATATGTGTCCCATTACACTGTGCTCAAATCCTTTCGGATTTCCCCGATCCCTCACAGAATTTCCTCACCAAGCCTGAATTCAAGCAGTTGCACTGACACTGCTGGGCTGGAACTGAGATTTCCTGTCAATCCCAACCCCATTGCCCCTTCAGAGGAGGGATCAGCAACTTTAAAGGGGCTCCTCCCTGAGGGGAGATCTCCAGATGGTGATATTTTTGTCCAGGTACCAGAGGAAACTCTGAAGATCCAGTCCTGGTTGTTTTTTTCCCTAAAATATGTTCTGTTCTCTGAAAGTATTGAAAATCATTCTGCTGTGTTAATCATTGGCATTGGAGACGGGGTAGTAACAGATGGATACAAAGTGGATGGGACTTGAAATCCTGTCAGAGAACATCCTTGTCCTTGTCCCAGGTCTCAGCAATGTCCTGCAGTGAATCAAAGCTGTTCACTTGCTGTAAGCAAGCTTTTATACTTCCTCAGCTATGCAAATAGTTTATCTATCCTTTTTGTTCTCAGACTTGATGAATTCATCTACTGAATGTAAGCATCTAGAACTGAGCCATAGCCTTCCTTTGTAGTGGGTAGAGAGAAGGAAATGTGTTTGTCATTTTAAAAGAGACTTTTAATATCAAGTGAAACATGCCCTGCCAGAGCCAGCTCATTTGCAGACATTTAGAGGAAGAGTCTAATGTTAAGTGAGATAAATCCAATCTGACATCTCTCACCCTCAGTTATGCCCAGGTGGAAGATGCCAGAGAGAGCACACCCCACCTCTGCCCTGTGCCCTGCCACAGTCCCTGGTGGAGAAGATATGTGTGTTTAGGGATTATTTCCATACTCTTCTCCCTGGTTTTGGTAGAGAAGAGCCTGAATAGAGTTGGGATTCAACCTGGTGTGGTTACTCAGCCCTTTCGACACTTGGGTTGTGGCCTATAGCCTCTTTAATCACCTCAGCCCACACCCTCAGCTATGTACCTTGTATTTTACAGTACTGTCTGCTGTGATGGCCCAGGGTGACCTGGATTAGAGATAATTGCAGGTCCTTAATCAAAGATCTCCTTGTCCCCTGATGTCAAGGGGGGAGGTACCACCTCACCCTCACAGCCACCCCTCAGCTGGGCCTGGAGAAGCTCTCTCAGCTGGGCCTGGAGAGTTCCAGCACAGCACTGGAGTGGCAACTGCCATCCCAGCCCTGATGTTACATGCAGCACATGGGGAAGGGGCTGTGCTGCTGACAGCACAACCCCAGGCAGCAATGACAGCAAATGGTGCTGATGTCTGCTCTTCTCTTCTGCCCTTACTGTAAACTACCTCATTGCCTGAGCAGAGCTTGGAGAGAGCTCCAAGTCCTGCTTTAAGTAAGTATTCCCCTAATCAAAAGCTTCTAACCTTTGTTCAGGGTCACTAGGAAAGGAAAAGTCAGGAGGCCCCATAGAACAAAGCCAACATCACATATCTGAGAAACCAGAGAGAAAAGGACCACGTTGTTCTACAGCCTCCCTGAATCTCTGTACCTTCACTGTGTGACTATCACATGAAAGAGTGTCTGTAGAACATTCCAGGTTTCTTTCAATGGGCATTTCCACCACCACCACCCCTCAGATCTCAGGACAGAGAGCTGAGTTTGAAGGTGGTTGATCCAAGGCTGCCCCCCCGGCTATACACACCTGGTTAAAGGGGTTTAATAGAGAAAAGGCCTCCCTCAGGCACACTCTTATTCCTCACACAGGATCTGCCACCCCCAGGAGCAGCTACAATGCATGGCACCACTTCAGCCGGGGCAGCAAGGCCCTGTGCAAACCACATGGGAATGGACAATCCAATATAGATTGTGTTTTCCCAGGAGCAGGGTTCCTCCAGCCCTGGACACCATGCACTGACAGCAGTGACAGCAGTGAGAACTGGGAGGTGCTTACCAAAGAACTCTGGGGCTGCAGGTGACACTCTCAGGTGACTCAAGTGACCTGCTCAAAAATGTTAAGGGGCCTCCACCCTGACAGTCTTTGATGATGTCCTGGCTGAAGGGTGAGGACAGATGGAGAACCAAGACATGGACACAACAGTTCTTGTTGGGAGAATTGCACAGCAAAGTTGCCTGGTGCAGGTTCCTGCAGGTGAGAGAAATCTGTAATCTCTGCTCAGGAGGCAGAGCTGGATCTCAGGATCAGGATAACCCAGCTGCCCAGGAGTGTCAGACATCAACTTTGTGTTTGAGTCAGGATAATCAAACCCATTGCTGGCCCAGGTACTTGGCTCCTGTCCTCATTAATGGCCTCGCTTAAAGCAATTGTTAATAGCCTGTGACAGCTATAGCTGGTCTACAGCCACACAAATAACTTGGCACAACAGACACCAACTTGACCAGCCTAGTTCATTAGGGAACTGAAGTAAACTAGTCCCCAGGTGTGTTAGGGATAGGCTGGACTCCAGCTCAGACAAGGAGACCCCAGCCAACCCCTCGGAACCAGGAATGCACCCATGCCATTGCCCAGTGAGCTGGGCAGAGTTCAGATCTTTGGCTAATCGCCTTTGTAAGAGCGGGACATTCCAAGCCCCTGTGTAAGGTGCACATCAATAAACGCCAGCTGCTGCTGTGTGACCCTTGGGGTGTGTGCCGCAGTCCTGGCTCTGCCATCAGCAACACTACACCACCGCGCCAAGCAGACACACTCACTTTTCTCATTTGGCTGTTGAACTTCTGGGTGCCTGAGATCTCCTCCATGTGCCTCCACTCACATTTCTCAGTTCAGGGATCTTTACAAGAAGAGCTGGCACTCTCCCCTTCTGAGGACACTGGCTTTAAGGACAAGTATCAGGGTGACCAGGTATGTTGAAAATGCCTGTGGGTGCTGAGATTGTGGGAAATGGTAATGGTAGAGATGGGGCCTGCTTGCCCTGGGAGGAAGCCTTGGTTTGAATTAGAGAGAAAGTCCAGCCTCATTTCCCAGAGTTCGCTGCTTTTCTATGCAAATGAAAAAGTGCCTGTTGTAGAGCAACACCCCAAGCCTAGAAAGTTCTTTGTGTCTTGTTCCCCCCATTACCTAACACTCCATGTCACTCCCCCAATGTACTCCTGTTGGTTTTTCCCCCGTTCTATCATCTATGCCTCTTCTCCCTGTTGGTTACACAGCATCCTTCCCTCCCACCTTCTCCCTGAATATAACCCTGACCTGCCCCCAGTCACCTGCTTCTTGCCAAGATGCCCCTTCAGCAGAGAGGTCCTCCTGCGTGTTCCTAACCCCCTTCCCCCCTCCGCTAAGACCCCTCAGACCTGTCTACAATAAATCTCACTGGAAAACATCTTCCAAGAAGTCTTCCTGTTATCTGGTGTAGCACAAATTACTCCATCCGAGCTCAGGTGAACGGTGAGCTGGGGGGAAGGGGAGCTGCTGTGTCCTTGGAGCAGCCACCACCCTGGCCAGCACCGGCCTGGGAAGAGCCCCCATAAAGGAGGCTCGGCTCGCGTGAGATAACACCATTAAAAATGAGACTGCTTGCATTGCCTTTGCTTGCAGTTTTTGGGTGCTAGTTGGTGAATGTGAGGGGTCCCAGTGCCCTGTGACATTGAGCAAAGGCTGCATCCCACTGCCTGTGGGATATGTGCTAGGGGCTCCAAGTTTTCCAGGCAGGTGGACTCTGATTGCAGGCCAGCTTCTAGAAGGGCTGCCAGCATTGGAAGGTGAAGAGGCCCCAGGGATCCCTGTTTTGCATTATGCCAGGTACTCCATGGATGATCCAGAGATCTCCCAACACTGAGGAGCAGGGACTGCCCAGCAGCTTGGCGTGATGAGCACTGGCACAGGCACCCTGAAGGCTGTGCAGCCAGTCCTGCTGAGGCAAAAGGACAGGCCATGCTCAGGTCCACACACCACGCTTTCAAAAGATGGATTAAAAAAATTTCAAGTGTCCATAGGAAAGCTAAGGTCAGCTTTGAAGTGCTGGGAAACTAAAACTAGAGCAGCTGAGCACACTGAGCTCGTCAGGTAAACGGTGAAGATACTTCTGAGAGCAAAGGGCTCTTCAGTTTGGAAGGCACACACACATAGGACCCTGTGGGGTGACCCTGGAATCAGCCCAGGCCAACACAGTTTTTGCTGCAGATTAATTAGCCATCAGACCAGAGAGTGTTCAGGATTCTTCAGTGGTCAGTCTTCACAAAACCCTTCTAAAAGCTCTGTGACTGCCCACCTCGTGCCCAGATCAAACTCACAATCAAAGGGCAGGAGAACCTGTGTGACAAAGAACTTCAAAGCAGGAGACCACCACAAGCAGCACCAGCATGGGGCCAACAGCCCCATAACCAGTACATCCTGCCCACACTGTGGCCCAGGGCAGGAGAGGGGCTGCAGTGCGTGGGAGAGGACAGAGCTAGGCTGACCCCCTGGCTGAGCTGCAGAGGCACAGAGGGTCCTCCGACCATGGGAACTAAAACAGAACTTGGAGGGACAGCTGGGAGACCAGAATTGTACAAAACCTGTTGCCACAAAATCCACAGCCACATTCATGCTCACATTCAGGCAGCCTGGAGGACACTGCAGGAGAAAAGGTGAGGCAGAAGAGCACTCATGGGAAGCCCTCAGCAGATAGATGCATCCAGAGCATTTCTCAGATCTGGATTGCAGGATGATGGGAAGGACAAGTTTCTGTGCTGTTATTTCATCCTTTTATAATTTATTTATTTAATTTCCAAAATTAATTTAATGACAACACTATCAAGTTATGTTTTTTCAGAAAAGAAAATACCAGTCTGGTGGGAACTGTAAAGAGCAATAATGGTCCAAATGGATGTTGGGGTCAGTGTGAGTGCCTGTGGACTGCCACCATGGATCCAGGCTCACAGCCTGCCAGGCCAACACCAGCCCATAACAGCCAAGAGCCCAGGAAATGCTGGAGAGTTGAACAGAAACACCCCTGAGATCACAGGGACATATCCCCTGTTTTCATTCATTAGCTAGGCCTGAATCCATAACCAAATTTCCTACAAGTGTGTGTCCTGCTAGGGGTCATGTGGAGCCACATTTGGGCTTTGCAGACACTGGGCCCTCATGAAAGCACCTGCACTGCACACCCAGCAAACACAGCTTCCAGGCTTTTCGGTGTTAATGGAGCCAAAATCACAGCCTCACTGTGGTCCTTGGTCTTCCTAGCTTTTACTTCAAGAATGCCATCCCAGTTGTTTCCTGATAGGAGTAAACACCTTTACTGAAAAAAACCCCAAACATTTCAGTGCTCCTTGATTTGGTTGGAATGTAATTTATGAAATGTCACCTTGAATGGAGACTTAATATTTCATATCAGGTCCAACCAATCCATTCATTTTCCATCAAAATCAAGCCTGCCAGTGTTGGAGAGGACTCAACAGCAGACACAAGGTTGAATATTAAGGTAACTGTGAGCTCTAATTGCAAAAAATATAAACCCCTGTAGTGGTTTAGGTTTGCTAATTTGAGATTTTTTGGCTACTGTACTAATTAATGTGGTGGGTTTAGAGCTGGCTAAACATTAGTGCACTTACTAGAATATATTCATTTATTTATTGCTGTGAGATAGGATTAGGAGGAAGGCACAGTAGGCTCACAATTTTAAAAGAGTATAAAGAAAGCTCTATTAACAGTATCTAAAAGAAAGAATAATTAGAATAAAACCTTTAGAACACTTCTTTTCTCCTCTACAACCTTTTCTGTCTCACTCACATCATACAGAAACAATTCAGTCAGTTTATCACTTCTAGAATAGTCTTTCGTTTACTTAGGGAGAGGAGTCTTTTTTGTTAATTTGTGGAGACTTTTCTATAGTTCCTTTGTAGCTTTTAATTTCCACGAATAGTAGTTGCCTGGAAAATCTGCAATCATTAAGTACCTCCCATTTTTCACAGCTTTTTTTACAGCTGTGTTTATGGGCTATGTTAATTTATAGCATATTATTTTAAATACGAGCTGTTGAAGAGCAAAGGTTCTCTTCATCTATTTCTGAGATCATTTCTGAGAACAGAGGTCTTTTTTTCTTTCTTTGGGGCAGAGGGTCTTTATTACTCTTTTCTCTCTTTTTGTTTAAACTTCTCATGGGATCACAGCTACTTCAACATTTGCTCACTTTAGCAAATGGAGGCCTTTGCTCATGTCTACAATTTGAACACTTCATCTCTTTATACTTTCATGAGTTATAGGGAAAAAGATTTTGGGGTATTAATTACATTCTTCTCTATAGCTTTATAAAAGGATTTTAACATTAAGATCAAGGCATCTCTTCCTCCTTCCCATCTAGGACGTCAGTCTTTTTTTACTGACTCTGGTGTTTTTTGTTCTTTTATGCGTTTTTACTTTCTCCTTTTCTCTCACCTGAGGGAGGATTGAAGGTTTGTAAGGTGTTATTTGTGCACTGAAGGAGTTAATATCTCACTTAGGCTTGCAGATGCTCGTGCGGTTTCTGGCGGGCAGTGACAGAATTGTTTATGGGAGAGGATTCCTTGGGCGGCTGCGTTGTGGGGGGAGCCTGGGATCTCAGCAGTTAGGCTGAATATAGCAGCACGCCGAGGCCGATGGCTTCTCCTCCCCCCGCCCGGTGGTTGCAGGTGAACCTCAAGGGCAGCAGAATCTTGGCTGAGCCAGCCCGGCCCCAGCTGCTCCTGGGACCCTGTGGACCCGGCTCGGCCCGGGCTGGTGGCCGCGCAGGGCTTAGCAGCAGCAGCAGCAAGATGTCAGCAGCCACAGCCGCGGCCCGGGCCCTGCGGCCTCCCCTCCCCTGCCCGGCAGCCGATGGGGCCCAGTGGGCTCCCCGGGAAGGGGCCCGGCCCTGCGCCAGGGGCGCCCTGGCCCGGCCCGGCCCGGCCGAAACAGAGGGGCTGAGCCAGCTTCGTCACCTGCTCTCGGGCCAGAAGAGAAAGAGAATTCCTGCTATTTTTCGTTTTTAACATGTGCGCTCATAGAGGCGTGTTCAGCTTTCTAGTGGTTTTAACAAAGTGTCAATATTCAAAACGACTCACTGATTGGTTTTATCAGGCACAAAGGAAGCTCTCAGCAGCCCCTCTCAGAAAAAA